>BPLQ01009398.1:0-483747 GCA_021605075.1 Caerostris darwini
CATTAAGTATATATATATCCACAAAATCAGGCTCAACAATATTCTCAACACAGCTCGGCCTCTCTCTATAGAGCAGGGATGGGCAAACTACGGCCCGCCGGAAAGTTCTATCCGCCTAAAGTTCTTTTACTCCGCGTCTGTGGCTTATCTTCACGTTACACGCGCCCTCTGGGTAATGCAAAGTGAATAACGTCTATGCAGCGCAGTAGAAAGAAAAAAAATATATAAACAGGACCACCTATTGGTCTCCTTATTTTAAAGCAACAACAGCAACTTCCATCGCCATCAAAACTTCATGTTTCTTTTCTTTTTTCTTACCATTAGTCATCACGATAGTCTTTCGTAAATCACACAGTTTGAGAATATCCTGCTTCACTCATTTTGTTGCTACTGTGAAAAACATGCATCACCACATTGAATTTTTATTTCCTTTTTTATTATTTATGCCATTAACTTCAATAGGATTCAATTCTACACTTCAATACACTCCAACTCTACACTTCAATAGGATTCACACACCAATAAACTGTCTATTTTACATTGCTGCTAAGGAGAAATAGCAATGTAAAATCCATATCTATAATAACATTATCCGCTTACAGATATGAGACGCTTACAATTTGAAATTTTCAAAATTAGTAAGATTTTTGTTTGACTGGACCCAGTAATAATACAATCTTCAATTATCATCCATTGTGCAACAAATATCGTACTTTTGAATAGCGAATAATTACTTTAAACGATTGTTTAACCCAGATTTATAAGTAGTAGTTACAAAGCAAATCGTATCACGCTCAAGTTGCAGATGTTCGATGTTTAAAAAGTAAAGCTCTTGTTTAATGCAAATGCAGCCTTTTTTCTCATCCAAAGCTCTACTTTTCGCATTACCTTTCTATTCGAAACTCCACCTAAGTCATATTTTTACACAAATTTACGTTCAATCATTACGTGGACCAGACGTAGGGAAACTCGAACGAATAGACTCATATCTGGTAATGATGTCATATCCCACACATAACGTGCGCATTTGTTTGCATGGGGGAGAATGTGTGCGAGAAAATATGGAATCGAAGCGCGCACGC
Organism: Caerostris darwini; assembly: GCA_021605075.1. Taxonomy (NCBI): domain Eukaryota; kingdom Metazoa; phylum Arthropoda; class Arachnida; order Araneae; family Araneidae; genus Caerostris; species Caerostris darwini. Next base: position 1,083 of record BPLQ01009398.1, read on the forward strand.
GAAGTCAGAGGAAAATGCGAAGGCTGCTGGTGGGTAAACATGACGGAGACATCAAGGGCGGAGTTGAATATTTAATTTATGATTTTCGTGCTTTAAATGTTTAACGCGGAGGCATGGAACATGAAGACTCAATCCTGAGTTGTTTGACTCTGCACTAGATTAGCTTATCTATTATTCATTAGCCGGATGGATAAAATCTTTCATCGTCTGCCCCGCCGATGATGAGCGGTCATTCTGAAGACGAGATTCAGTGGGTCGATTTAGGTTGTCACAATGCACCTGGTATTTTTGCAGCATTTCGATTTCCATTTCAGCGCTGCTTACGTGTGGTTCGGATAAAAGGATTAAATAATGATCCAACTGTGCATTTCGTCAACGAGTAAAACTCATCAGCTCGTCCCACTTCTGGGAGCGCTCAAGTAGAGATTTGTTAGAGTGAGTATGACCGTACCACTTTACTGTGGATTCAATTTTAACAGTTGAAACTTTTATTAGACCTAAAGCCGTGGTCTACTTACATTCATTACAACTTGACCGTGGGCGCACTCAAAATTTAAAAATCATTGATCTATATATATATTCTAAGCTCTTCTTCAACTCTTCAGTTTGTTGGGGTATTTTGTGACCAATTTGCATTGGATCACGCAATCAAATACAATATGTCACCCGATTATGATAAGCATTTTCACTCATTTTTAATACACTGGAACTTATCTGACTCTTTAAACACATATTACTCTTTAATTACATATTAATTGAAACAGGCGTGCGAATTTCAAAAATTTTTCTAGCAACAGCAGTATATGTACTTTGTTGAAAGGCCATTCTAAAAAGGAATTTGTTTATTGTAGTCTCATGAAATACGTAACGAATTCTTAATATGCTTGCTTTCCAATGGCTAAAATCTTGATAGCCAAAATTTTTTGCGTAATAAAGAAATAACATACAAAGGACTTATTCCAAGTTGGCACGGCTTAAGCGAAGATATTTGTCTCCTATTTGGCAATAAGTTAAAACATAGCTCATATCATGTTTAAGTGTTAACCATTTTATAAAAAATGATTTGAATCATGACCACTCTTTTAATCTGCATTACAAGTTGTAGATGTTTTATTTCATAATAATGTAGGCATCATAAGACTACACAAACCAAATATTTAATTTTATACTGGAGGCTACATATTTCAGCTAACGTCAAAACACAAAAAACTAAATAAATGTTTCTGAGAAAAAAAAGATGGTCATTATGCAATAGGTAAACGAAATAACAACATCATTTCATTTTAAACATTAAATAAAAGTCTTGCATTAAAACAAATAAAATTGGACTAAAACCAAATTGTTCTTTACCCTTGCAAGATTGATTAACTAATAAAAAACATTTCTCTGGAGACGAATTAAAAAAGAAATTATATCGTGAACTTTTTGGGGTTAAAGGCAGCACAAAAGAAGTCCCCTCGAAAAACCAAAAAGTCTGAGGTAATTCAACACATTAGCCATGTTCAATTTAACTATTATCGGCCCGGCCATAACCATTATCTTTCGCAACGCACCGGTTAAGCATTGCAAAATGAGGTTTTGTAAGAAAAGTGTTCCCTGGGAGAAAAGAGTGGGCGAAGGCTATTGAGAGTATTTATCTAATCTGATGCCTAACAATTAAAATTTCTTGTTCAATGGCTTTTGTTAGATGGCGTTGCCAGGCAACCCTCGCCAGACCTCAATCGGAAAGGAATGTCGTCCGCGCTGTCTTGTTTCTCCAGGATGGTTTTCGAAACGCTCATTGTGTTTCGCCCATTCATGGCCATTGTTCATTCGAAATGCTGAGAGCGTTTTATCTCGATGTCATTTGTGGGTTATAAATGCATTTCGAGTGGATTAAGTGTTTTAATTATGCACGGAACTGGTAATGATTCTTGTTGTTTAAAAAACTAAAAACCTTAAAGAAGTCCTTTTGTTTTATCAGCGTTTGTCTGCAAAAACACAAGAAAGCCACGTGTATTGCAACTATCATGCAAGGATTAGAGAATTATGTACAAAAACACATTGATAAAAACGTTAAAGCAACGATAAATAAGACAAATTTAAGATAAGTGGAAATAAAAAGGAAAAAAGTATTAAAAAAAAACATTATAGAAGAAATTTAAATATTTATAAAAAGACTCTAAAAAAAGTCTTTTTATTAACAGGTTCGACAAATTCTTTTTGGCATTTGATATTTGGAATTGGAATGTAAGTCCCTTTTTAAAAATTTGTCTGTATTATTCAAGCCTGGAGCTGCTAAATATATGTGATTAATATTCTGCTCTACAGATAATTGCAAAAATAGGATAGACGATTAAGCTAAATTAAGATTTGCCATTGGGGCCCGATGTCCGAGTGACTGGCGTTCTGGGGCCGGTGACACAGGTTTCCCGGGTACGAGTCCCAGGGTTGCTACGGATGCTTGTAATGGTTCGGAAACCATTTAATCTTGGATCCCGGTCTAATTAATAGGACTGTAAAGCTTTGGGCGTAGGTTTGATAACCCTATCTTGTGAAAAGAAAACTTTTCATGTCTTGAAATCTGACAGTAAGCAAACGCCCTTGGCTCAGCATGGGGCTGTTGCGCCGCTGATGATTATGTTTAATTTTTACTAATTTATTAAACATGAGTCGAATAATGACCACTCTTTAAATTTGCATTATAATTTGTAGCTTCTTTATTTCATAGTAATGTGCGCATCACAAGACTACACGAATAAAATATTAAATTTTTATAATGGTAGCTATATATTTTAGATAATGTCGAAACACAGAGTCTTAGTCGATTTCTATTGGATTTACTACAAAGAGTGGTAGTTTTTATTTAATGTTTAAAATGAGATGATGTCGTTATTTCGTTTATCTCTTTGCATAATGGCGATCTTTTTTTTTTTATCTAAAACACTTTATTTATTTTTTTATGTTTCGACATCAGCTAAAATATATAGCTACTATTATAAAGTTAAATATTTTATTTGTGTAATCTTATAATGAGTACGTTATTTTAAAATAAAAAAAATCACTTATCAAGGGTCAGATAAGTCGCAGTGTGTTAAAAATGAGTGAAGGGGTTTGCGTAATCAGGCGACATATTCTAATAATGTCCGATTGTGTGACCAAAAGCAAATTGGTCACTCAATGGCCCAACAAATTGAAGAGTTGAATGGTTAGAATATATATAACACAATGATTTAATTTAATGTGCGCCTTCGGCAAGTTGTAACGCATATAAGTAGACAGCGGCGTTAAGTGTATTAACAATTGCAACTGTTACAGTTTAATCCATAGTAAAGTGGTGTCTGACAAATCTCTACTTCTGCTTTCCCAGAAGTGGGATAAGTTAGTGAATTTTACTGGTTGACGAAGTGCATTGTTGAATCAATGAGTAATCCTTTTATCCGTAACAGCATGCAAGCAGCGCTAAAACGGATATCGAAAAGCTGCAAAAATTAGCTTACGACCAGGCGCATTGCGTGAAACAACCCCTCCAACCTAAATCGACCCACTGGCGTTTGTCTTCAGAATGACCGTTCATCATCGGGGGGCAGACGACGAAGGATTTTATCCATCCCGTTAATGAATAATAGATAAGCTAATCTAATATAGAGTCAAACAACACAGAATTGAGTCTTCCTCCAGTAATACATGTTTCATGCCTCCGCGTTGAACATTTAAAGCACGAAAATCATAAATTAAATATTCAACTCTGCCCTTGATGTCTCTATCCTGTTTACCCACCAGCGGCCTTTGCAGTTTCCTCTGACTTCGCGTGCTCGCTTCGATTCCATATTTTCTCACACACATTCTCCCCCCATGCAAACAAATGCACACGTTATGTGTGGGATATGACATCATTACCAGATATGAGTAGATTCGTTCGAGTTTCCTACGTCTGGTCCACGTAATGATTGAACGTAAATTTATGTAAAAATATGACTTTGGTGCAGTTTTGAATCTAAAGGTAATGCGAAAAGTAGAACTCTGGATGAGAAAAAAAGGCTTCATTTGCATTAAACAAGAGCTTTAATTATTAAACATCGAACAGCTGCAACTTGAGCGTGATAGGATTTGTTTTGTAACTACTATTTATAAATCGGGTTTAAACAGTCGTTTAAACTAATTATTCCCTATTCAGTAGAACGATATTTGTTGAACAATGGAGGGTATTGAAGAATATATTATTACTGGGTCAGTCAAATGAATATCTTAATAATTCAGAAAATTTCGAATTTGTAAGCGTCTGACTTGTAAGTCGGTAATGTTATCTGAGATGAAGAAAGGAATGGCTAATAGACGGCAGATGAAGGTACAGGAACGAGGTTCTCCATAGTAACAATGTAAAATTGATCACTTATTGGTATGTGAATCATATTGAAGTGTATTGAAATGTAGAAGGGAATCCTATTGAAGCATAGAAGTCAATCATATTAGATGTGTGAATTCTAAATGTGCGCATTTCACTTTTACACTTCAGTGTAAAAGTGAAATACGAACTTACAGGTTACAATTTCATTGTTTAATGCTTTCGCTTTCCAGACCTTTGTATATTTGGAAGAAAGTTAGTAAGGCGTTATTTGTTACTCCCTTTATTTATGTACTGTTGGTGTGAAGAGTTGATAATGGTATTTTCTGTTCATAATATAGACAAAAAATATTGATGATTGTTTCAATTGGATTCAGTTATTAAATACCAGTGCGAGTGTTTTTAAAAGATTTGCTGTTCATTGATTTGTATTTAGTATTTCATATCAATTAGAAATAACTTCGTTTAAAACCTTATTCATTTAAACGTTAATGTCAGCGTATAAGTATTCAAAAACTTGTTATTAAATATCAACCAACTGAACAAAACTAACAATCTTAATTCGGTAAATAATTAGGCATATATCATGAACAATTAAATGGAACATATCATGAGTGATCTTTTCTTTAATAATAGTTTTTTGTTTATATACAAATTAGTTCATGCCTACAAATGTAAACATATACAAACGAAGGTGTAATTTACTTATTTTAAGACATATAAACGATTATGAAAGTTATGCTTGGCACATGACGTTATTAAAAGACATTATGGCATTCATTCTGTGAAACCCGGCTTTAGGTTCACGTAACGACACAAAGTGAATGCAAATTTATGTAAAAATAATACTTTCGTGCGAGCCAAATGGAAAGGGCAATCCAAATGGTAAATAAACTTTGTACGAAAAAAAAGATTTCCTTTTTCTCTCTGGAAAATGCTTTGATTTAAGAAGTAATTGAGCATAAAAAGATGACTTATCTGAAATTGAGGACCTGCAAAAGTTTTGAAAAGTTCGTAAAATATTCCACGGTTTGCATTGCTCTATTGTGCAATTGCCTTTTATTTTTAGATGGAAAAGAAAGGGCTTCGAAGAAAAGAAATTAAGTCCATAAATAAAACTGTTTGAAGAATTAAATGGGAGATAATTTTGAAGCACATTTTCACATCGCTACCCTTTAATTTGAAATTATATATTTCATAAAATGGCTCATAGTTTTTTCTTGGTGTAACTTTTTCATATGGAGCAGACAGCAGAAATTCAACAAAGGTATTAATATTTATCTAAATCCAGTATTAAGTCATCTCTCTAAGAAATGATTCTTTTGAAGTTTGTCTAGATTCAAAGCAAGATGAATAATGCATTGACTGCTTTTATTCTACATAGATCCTTTGAGTATCCTTTGATTTAAAATTCTGAAGGATAAGAAAAGGTTTTTAAAATTTTGGGTTTATGCTTATTAATCAGTACTCATTTCATAAATGATTGAAAGTATATATTACTTTAACATGCTCATAAAGTAAGATAGACTGTTGAAATATTCCCTTACTTATCTTAAGCGCAATTTAAAAATATTGCATCATTATTCCTTCACTGGTACTTAAATATAATAAAATGTTGATCCAATTATAAAATCATTTGTGAAGAATTTATTGCCTTGACTTGTTATAAGTCAAGAGGCTGAACATCAACTGAGAAATTATTTATTATGTGGGCGTCGTATCCCACATATGTATAAACCGAGTAGCCTACCGACAGGCGATGACAGGAGGACATTGTAGAGATCAGACATTGCAAAAAACGGACATTATAGAGATCGGAAATTGTAGAGATGCAAAAATTGCACGCAAATGCAGAGTAGTTATCCTTAAAAAACTTCCCGAAAAGCGATGCCCTCCAATCATAGCTATATGAAGGATTTTTTAGGGATAACTGCTCTGCATTTGCCTGATACATGGGGGAAAACTGGAGAAATTCCGACCAAAATGTCTGTATGTCAATCTAAAACGCTTATATTAGTTGCTACGTTCACCATCCAATGTTCTCGTTTCGGTTATTGTGTCTAATCCTCAATGCCTTTCAGTGCGGGACGGACATCCCATAAGTAATCTACAAATGGATCGAGGGAAAGGGGGCAGCTTTCGTTGAAATGGAGCACCCGTAGGTAGAAGTCTGACTAGACTCTGTGTTGCTGAAAAAGGTGGGCAATGCCTTCTGAGAGAAGTTTTAAGGGGAAATACGCAGCATTTGCATATCATATGGGAGAAAACCTGATAACACCCACGAGGTAATAAGAATAACGAGAGAAGAGGCGCAACAACCCAAATGCCATCGAGTCTCTTCGTTTTTGAGACAATGTCTGCAACAAAGTCGCCAGAGGATTGAACTCAGCATTCATGCTCAACAGCGGCGCACGTTGCCACTAACCCACGAGTCGGGCTTCCTCGTTTTGAAAGCAGTGACTGCAGTGAACGCTGTCAAGCGCCAGTGGATTCAAACCGTCACCCTCTTTTTTACCAATGGACTACGAATCCAGCATCTGGATAGTTTATTTATATCATATACTTGAAAAATTTATTTTGCTCCTTTGCTTACAAAATAAATTCTGTAAGTCATGCTAAAAAAATATTAATACATTTATTTATAAATCAATAAACAAATTAATACATGTTGTATGTTTTTTTTTTCTTCGTTGTTCTTTTTTTGCTGTAGCTGTTCATAATCTGCCATTGGAAATAAAAAAGAAATAAATAAACAAATTAACCGCTATATTGTAAATTATAAATATCGTTCTTTTTCAGACTGTCTGATAAAATAAGCATACCATTATAATGTTTCATAAAACCATGGCCCATTTTAATCTAGGGCACACACCGCCTAGAAATTCAGTTCCAAATGTAGAGAATGAAGCTCTGTATGATATAAAGTTTCCGATGTCATTGATTGTAAATCTGTTGGAATTTAATTAAATGCCTTGCCTCGTATTTCCGTAAGTATTACTGATATTCCGCCGGAAATCAAGCGAATATTTCACCCTATTTTCAAGTGGGCTCATTGAGTTTCGGAAAGGGATGGAATTAATGTATACACGGTGGGTGGTGAATATTCGCACTTTGAGTTAATCTTCCGCCTTCTCATTATAATGTATTTCTATGGGAATAGAAATGTATATGGGAATAAAAATGTAGTATTTATATGGAAATAAACATGTAATCTTTCACTGTGAAGAATTTGTTAGTTAGAATTTTGCTGTTATATAGGGATAAAAATGTAATATTTCTATGAGAATAAAAAACTAGTATTTCTATGAAAATATGATTTTATACTGAAATACAAATCTAATATTCCTTCTGAACTTTCAGACAAATTTTTTTTTCTTTGTAACAAATGTTCGACAAAATGGAAAAAATATATATATATAAAAATTTAATAATATTACTTAAAAAGTGTGCTTGTTTTTATTTAACATTCCTTTATTTAATGTTTTCAAAAAATAACCAATTTTTTTCTTATTATTATCATTAGTATAAAAATAATACCACCAAGTCTAGCACATAGGCGACTCGTTCTCGTTTCGAGTCTGCTGTTGTGTTTCATTATAGTAACTGTTATGAAGAAGAAGCTACCCCAATTATAACACTGAATATAAAAGCGTCAGGCGTAGATGGTCAGACTACCCGAAGGGTGTTTTCTTAATTTTCATTTATACGACACGCAAATGCGGGACAATAACAACTAAACGGGCATATGAGAAACACAAGATGCATATATGTTTAAAAAAACCAGGGGTTCTATTTATAGTTTTTTAAATTTGATTCCTTAATAATAAATAATAGGGTTTTAAAGTCAAAAAATTTTTAAAAAGTTTGTTTATATCCATTTTTATAGCGGAGTAATTTTTTAAGAAACCTAATTATAACAATACTAAATTTGAATATAAAATATTTCTAAATTTAAATAAATTCTATCGTATTTAAATTATTTTTTATTCATGTCTGAAGTTCCTTTTTTTTTTATTCATGTCGGAAGTCTTCTTTTTGTCTTCGAACTCTAATGCTGCTTAAATACTTTTTCGGTTAAAATAAATACGATACCGAAACGCATTTTCTATTTTTTTCCTCACTTTAACTCTAGGGACATTTTTTTACACTCTCTTTTTTTTTTATTCCGAGCCTTTTTATCTGTCTGAATTTCTCAAGAGATAAAAATTTAAGAAAAGTTATTTAAACTAAAAAATATTTAAAAAATCCTGTCACCTAAATCTGTGAAATACTATCCGGAATCCGAACTTTAAAGCATTCAACAAGGCACTTAAGCTGCGTTATGAATCTGAAACTGTATAGGAAAAAAAATTACTGTGAGTATTTTTAGTACTTCAAAGGAATTTTTTCCAAGGAAACAAGATTAGAAGCTGTGGATTTGCAGCGGAGTAATCCGTTGGGCAAAATGCTGTGATACAGAATTGCTCCCTCGCAATTTGACTTTCAGCAGTTCGCGAATGTTACGATCCGCATAATGAAAAGTGACGCTTCAAAGAAACTGCAATTTTTTTATGCATTGGATTCTAAAGTCACGAAATGGAATTTTTCATTCGGAAATGCAAATAAAAAATAATATTTCTTATAATATTTGCTTATTCTGTTACCTAAATACCTCAGGACCTAGGTGTTATTAGATATTTTTCATAAGTCGTTGTGGCCTAGTAAATAGTGCTTTGATAAAATTAATAGTTAATAATGCGTTAATAGAGATTGGGGAAGCCCCGTTTGAAACTGGTAGGCTGCACATAAAATTCCGCAATTGAAGCTCATTATAAACCTATAACTCAGAAAGTCTTTTTGAGCTCCTCTCCGGTAATGTACACTATGTAGCAATGAGTCATTATCCCTGTCATTCCCCCCGCAGGGCACCCTTTCTAACACTCGATCAATATCTCTGTCATTCTCCTCATAGTGTAAAATTGGAATCTATTTTAAGCCTTAAGTCAAGGTCTAATTAGCCTAAAGTGTGCACAAGATGACCGCAGAGTGACAAAAAAAAGAAAACCAAACCAAATTATCAAATCCCGAGAACTTGTTAGTAAGAATCTTATATTTAGAGTCTTCTTGTAAATATTTAAATTCCTTCTTTTCATGTGTTTTTAAAATAATTTTTACCTTTTTGCTTCCACTGCTCTTATATTTCTTTCATTTACCTTTTTTTGGTGTTTTTATAAATGTGTTTTTGTAATTAATTCCCTAAACCTTGTGTGATACTTTGTAATACATGTGGATTTCTTGTGTTTTTGCAGCAAAACTCTGATAAAACAAAAGACAACTTTAAGGTTCTAATTTTTCAAACATCAAGAATCATTACCAGTTCCGTGCACAATTAAAACATTAATCCACTCGAAATGCATTTATAACCGCAAATGACAACGAGATAAAACGCTCCTGGAGAAACAAGATAGCGCGGAAGACATTCTTTTCCGATTGAGGTTTGGCGAGGGTTGCCTGGCAACGCCATCCAACAAAAGCCATCGAACAAGAGATTTTAATTGTTGGGCATCAGGTTAGATAAATACTCTTAATAGCCTTCGCCCACTCTTTTCTCCCAGGGAACGCTTTTCTTACAAAACCTCATTTTGCAATGCTTAATCGGTTCGTTGCGAAAGATAATGGTTATGGCAGGGGCGGTAATGGTTAAATTGAACATGGTTAATGTGTTCAATTACCTTAGACTTTTAGGTTTTTCGGGGCGACTTCATTTGTGTTCCCTTTAACCCCAAAAAGTCCAAGAGATAGAAATTTTTTAATTTCTCCCAAAGAGAATTGTTTTTTATTAATTAATCAATCGTATAAGTGTAAAAAACAATTTTGGTTTTTAGTCGAGTTATATTTGTTTTACTGCAAGGTTTTTATTTAATGTTTAAAAATGAGATGATGTCGTTATATCGTTTATCTCTTTGCATAATGGCGATCTTTTTTTTTATCTCTAAAACAATTATTTAGTTTTTTTGTGTTTCGACATTAGCTAAAATATATAGCTACTAGCATAAAGTAAAATATTTTATTTGTGTAGTCTTATGATGCGTACATTATTTTGAAATAAAACATTTTAAAGCAAATTAAAGAATGGTAATTATTTGATTCATGCTTAATAAATTGATCAACACTTAAACATCCTCCCCATGGTGCGCCAAGGCCCTCTGCTTACTGACAGATTTCAAGACATGAGATGTTTTCTTTTTACAGGGTACGGCTGTTAGTCCTAAGTACAATAGTCGTAATAGACAGGGACCTACGATTTAACGTGGATCCCGAACCACGGCAAACATTCATGGCACCGCCGGGAATCGAACATGAAGCCTGTGGCAAGAAGCACCAGAACGCTCGCTAGTCACTCGGATATCAGGCCACAAATGTAAATCTTAATCCAGTTTAATCAATGTCCATCAAATATTTTTACAATTTTGTATAGTACTGAATGTTAATATTTTTCAGTTGCTCATTTGGTTGGACATTCTAGACAAATTTCACGAAAAGACCGACACTCCAAGTTGCCAAATACCCGCCAAAGATTTGGCGAACTTGTTAGTAAGAATCCTTCATTTAGAGCCTTTTTGTAAATATTCAAATTGCTTCTTCAATGTCTTTTTATTTCCACTTCTCTAAAATATCTTTTATTTACCATTTCTTTGTTTTTATAAATGTGCGTTTGTGCTTACTTCTCTAAGATTGTGTGATACTTTGTTAATACATGAGAATGTCATGTGTTTTTGCAGCCAAACTCTGCACTCTTTAAGGTTTTAATTTTTTAAACAACATCACTACCAGTTCCATACACAATTAAAACACATAATCCACTCGAAATGCACTCATAACCCGCAACTGACAGTGAGATGACACGCTTTCAGCATTTCGAATGAACAATGGCAGTGAATGGAGGAAACACAATGAGCATTTTAAGAAAACAATCCTGGAGAAACAAGATAGCGCGGAAGACATTCTTTTCCCGATTGAGGTTTGGCGAGGGTTGCTTGGCAACGCTATCTAACAAAAGCCATCGAACAAGAGGTTTTAATTGTCGGGCATCAGATTAGATAGATACTCTCAATAGCCTTCGCCCACTCTTTTCTCTCAGGGAACACTTTTTTTTAAATGCTATTTTTCTTTTTATTTCCACTTCTCTTGTGTTTTCTTGTATTTATCATTTCTTTGATGTTTTTTTTTAGATGTCTTATTGTACGTACTTCTCTAAGCCTCTTGTGATACTTTGTAATACACGAGGATTTCTTGTGTTTTGCAGCCAAATTCTGATAAAACAAAAATCCCCTCTTTAATGTTTTTGGTTTTTAAACAACAAGAATCATTGCCGGTTCCGTGCACAATTAAAGCACTTAATCCACTCGAAATGCATTTATAACCCGCAAATGACAACGAGATAAAACGCTTTCAGCATTTCGAATGACGAATGTCGATGAATGGGTGAAACACAATGAGCGTTTTCGAAAAACATCCTGGAGAAACAAGATAGCGCGGAAGACATTCTTTTCCGATTGAGGTTTGGCGAGGGTTGCCTGGCAACGCCATCCAACAAAAGCCATCGAACAAGAGATTTTAATTGTTAGGCATCAGATTAGATAGATACTCTCAATAGCCTTCGCCCACTCTTTTCTCCCAGGGAACACTTTTCTTACGAAACCTCATTTTGCAATGCTTAATCGGTTCTTTGCGAAAGATAATGGTTATGGCGGAGCGATAATGGTTAAATTGAACATGGCTAATGTGTTGAATTGCCTTAGACTTTTCGGTTTTTCGTGGGCACTTCTTTTGTTGTGCCTCTAACCCCAAAATATATATTTTTTTAATTCATCCCTAGAGAAATGTTTTTTATTAATTAATCAATCGTATAAGAGTAACGAACGATTTGGTTTTTAGTCGAGTATTTGTTTTTACTGTTTATATTTAATGTTTAAAATGAGATAATAGCTATATTTCTTTTCTAAACCACATTTCACTTTTTCTAACATTTAGTTTGTGGTGTTTCGACATTAGCTAAAATACATAGCTAGCAGTAAAAAGTTAAATATTTTAGTTATTGCGTAGATCATTTTGAAATAAAAAATCTACAAATTTGAATGCAAATTAAAAGAGTGGTTATGATTCGATTCATGTTTGATAAATTGGTTAACTCTTAAGCATATTATTGAATATTTTCTAACTTATTGCCAAGTAGGTGAAAAATATCTTCGCCAACATCGCGTCAACTTGGAATCAGTGTCCCTCTGTATGTTATTTCTTTATTAAGCAAAACGTGTTGGCTATTAAGATGTCAGCCATTGGAAACATGCAATTTAAGAATTCATTACGTATTTCTTGAAACTACCAAAAACAAATCCCTTTTTAGAATATCGTTCAACAAAGTTCACATGCGGTGTGGCTAGAGAATTTTTTTTATATGTTTAAGCCTATTTGAATTAATATGTATTTGAGAAGACTTCTGTCAAAAATATTTTTAAAAATCAGTAAATAGAAACCATTCAATTTTGGTCCATTAAAACATTTAGCTAAATATTAAAATACTTATTAAACCAATGGTAATTAAATTCCATGTACCTTCATCTTCATTGACGCTTTCCCCTGTGCTGTTCAATAGAAATGGTCAAGAGACCTGAGAGAAGTACAGCTCAACCATGAACTTCTGTTGAGATACGTATAGTTTAAAGTCTCTCTTCCCGAGAGGAATTATATTAAGATCAAACCTGCTTATCGGCTGACTTACAGACTCTCACTCGTAGAAGAAGTATATTTCACTCAAAATGCGCGTAGCCGAATTTCCGGTTTACGGCTTAGAAGTAGAGTCACTTCCAAATTCATAATTATCTGTCTTTAAATGTGTCACATATTAGGTGTCTCTTATTGTATGTGTGGGGTGTCAATAAAGCTGCGAGTTCTCAAATCCGTGCCTCATGTGTTGCAACCCAACCACGCCCAGTTACAATCTGGCTGCGCAACGTGCACACTGCAATGTGTATATACATATACACGGAAGATTTAGTATTATCAAGAGTCAGATAAGTCCCAGTGTATTAAGAATGAGTGAAAGGACTTCTCATGATCAGTTGACATATTCTATAAATGTCAGTTGACATATCCTATTTGCATTGGGTCACACAATGGCCCAACAAATTGAATGAGTTAGAATATATAAAATACAATGATTTTAAATTTTGAGTGCACCGCCTTCGGTCAAGTTCCAACGAATATAAGTAGGCTACGGCTTTAGGTATAATAACAATTATAACTCTTCATGTTGAATACGTAGTAAAGTGATACGGGCATACTCATTCTAACAAATCTCTACTTCTGTACTCCCAGAAGTGGGATAAGTTAGTGAATTTTACTCGTTGACCAAGCGAACAGTTGGATCATTACGTAATCCTTTTATCCATAACCACAATGAAGCAGCGCTAAAACAGATATCGAAAAGATGCAAAAATTAGCTTGCGACCAGGTGCACTGTGCCCCCCCCTCCAACCTAAATCGACCCACTGACTCTTGTCTTCAGAATGACCGTTCATCATCGGGGGCAGACGACGAAGGATTTTATCCATCCGGCTAATGAATAATAGATAGGCTAATCTAGTGCAGAGTCAAACAACACAGGATTGAGTCTTCCTCCAGAAATATACGTTTCATGCCTGCGCGTTAAACATTTAAAGCACGAAAATCATAAATTAAATATTCAACTCCGCCCTTGATGTCTCTGTCATGTTTACCCACCGGCAGCCTTTGCATTTTCCTCTGACTTCGCGTGCTCGATTCGATTCCATATTTTCTCCCACACATCCCCCCCTCCCATGCAAACAAATGCGCACGTTATGTGTGGAATATGACATCATTACCAGATAGGAGTATATTCGTTCCAGTTTCCTACGTTTGGACCACGTAATGATTGAACGTAAATTTATGTAAAAATATGACTTTGGTGCAGTTTCGAATCGAAAGGTAATGCTAAAAGTAGAGCTTTGGATGAGAAAAAAAGTCTGCATTTGCATTAAACAAGAGCTTTACTTTTTAAACATCGCACAGCTGCAACTTGAGCGTGATAGGATTTGTTTTGTAACTACTACTTATAAATCTGGGTTAAACAATCGTTTAAACTAATGATTCGCTATTCAAAAGAACGATATGTGTTGAACAATGGAGGGTAATTGAAGATTATATTAGTACTGGGTCAGTAAAATGAATATCTTAATAATTCAGAAAATTTCGAATTTGTAAGCGTCTGACTTACAAGTGGGTAATGTTATTGCAGATGCAGAAAGGAATGGCTAGTAGACGGCAAATGAGGGTAGAGGAACAAGCTTCTCCGTAGTAGCCGCTTATTGAGGAATGGTTTATTAAAAAAATTTGAACAGATGTTTAGTAGTTAAATATTTGAATCTTATTGAAGTTAATGGTCGAATAAAAGCGAAATGTGGTGATGCATGTTTTTTACAGTAACCATATTATGAATGAAACAGAACTATCACGATCCTGGTCAAAAAACATGAAGTTATGATATTGATGGAAATTGCTGATGTGAAGTTAAGAAAAGAAGACCAAAGTGTGGTCCTCTTTACATAGTTACTATGAAAGCGATTATTTAAAATCTTCTGTCACTTACTAGACATTCGAACAATATTGCTAACTTACCAATGCAGGTTAAACATTACTAATTAGCCGTTACATGTTAAACATTGCTAATTAACCATCACATGTTAAACCTTACTAACATATCATTACAGGTTAAATTCCCCTCAAGTCCTGCTTTGCCCCTACACCTTGGAGAGAGGGTGTCAAGGGGGTGCTTTTTGAAGGCCAAAGAAGCTAACAAATTTCCTTATCACGCTTTTCCAGTGAACACTTGAAGTCACCGATTACATATGAATGGGAAAACGATTACATTTGGGAAAACGATTAAGAATCTCTGGAATGTCCCTCCAACACATGACTGGTACCCGAGAGATAGCCGTGATATGGAAGGGGCGGGGGCATAGAAGCCAACAAATTTTTATCACGTTTTGCCTGTCGACGCCTGAGTCTCACCTATGAACTAGGGCAGAAAATTTTTGGGGCCTGCACCAAGTGTAGGACTGCTCAAGCATTGCCTGCTCATATTTTAAGCTCTCTTGATTTTACATCGGATGAGTTTTTTCTGAATTTCTATTCTTGGTCTTTTTAAAGGTTTAAGGACTTATGAATTTGGTCTATTAGCTAGACCCTATCGGAGATCAGAACAATAAAAACACAGGTTAAACATAACTAACTTGCCGTTACAGTTTAGGGCAGTATCCACTTCAAATTTAAACTTTCCTTGAAAATAAAATGTGAACTCACAGGTTAAAATTACGTTGGAAATTTTAATGCCTTTAGTTGACAGTCATTTATATATTTGATACTCCTTTGATTTGTGTACTGTTGGTGTGAAGAGTTGATAATGACATTTTCTTTCTATTTATAATACGGTCGAAAAAAATCAACAAACAATTAATTTCAGTTATTAAATACCAATGCGCGTGCTTTTAAAAGATTTGTCATTAATATTATTTGTTAATCCTTGATTGATTTGTTTTTAGTACTTCATATCATTTAAAATTTTATTCATTTAAACGTTAACGTCAGTGTAAAAGTATTCAAAAACACATTATTAAATGCTAGATAACCAACTTAGTCACAATTTAGTGCATAATTAGAAGACTTTCATGGGCATATTAACTGTTTCTGTTAATATACAAATTATTTAATGCCTACAAATTCAATATTAAAGCTTATAAATATATACAAACAAAGATTAGCTTTATTTATTTGAAGACATATAAATAGTTGTATTAGCTATGCTGGGCATATGGCATTATTAGAAGACATTATGGCATTAATTCTATGAAACCCAGCTTTAGGTTCAGGTAATGACACAAAATGAATGCAAATTTATGTAAAAATAATGCTTTCGTACCAGCCAAATAGAGAGGGAATTCCAAATAATTAATAAACTTTGCACAAAAAAAAAAAGATTTCCTTTGTCTCTCTGAAAAATACTTTGATTTAAAATGTAATTGAGCATAAAAAGATGATTTATCTGAAATTGATGACCTGCAAAAGTTTTGGAAAGTTGGTAAAATATTCCACTGTTTGCATTGCTCTATTGTGCAATTGCATTTTATTTTTAGAGGGAAAAGAAAAAGAAAGGATTTCGAAGAAAAGGAATTAAGTCCATAAATAAAACTATTTGAAGAATTAAAGGGGAGATAATTTTGAAGCACATTTATACATCGCTTTCCTTTAATTTGAAATTATATGCTTCATAAAATACCTTCATTAAGATGACTTACAGTTTTTCTTGATGTAACTTTTTCATATGTAACAGACAGCAGAAATTCAACAAAGGTATTAATATTTATCTAAATCCAGTATTAAGTCATCCCTCTAAGAAATGATTCTTTTGAAGTTTGTCTAGATTCAAAGCAAGATGAATAATGCATTGAATGCTTTTATTCTACATAGATCCTTTGAGTATCCTTTGATTTAAAGTTCTTAAGGAAAAGAAAAGGTTATTTAGAGTTTTGGGTTGATAACTTATTAATCAGTACTTAATTCATAAATGATTAAAAGTGTACATTACTTTAACATGCTCATAAAGTAAGATAGACTGTTTAAATATTCCCGTACTTATCTTAAGTGCAATTTAGAAATATTGGATCGTTATGTCTCCACTTGTACTTAAATGTAATAAAATGTTGGTCCAATTACAAAATCATTTGTGAAACATTTATCAAAGGATGTAGATTTAATGGAAAAATGAAGGATATTTAGTTTATGGGCGAGCGATTAATCATCCAATATGGTTGATTTAACAACATTTTCAATCAATTAAATTTTAATTATTGCAATCCTAAATTCTGCCTTTCCCTTGACATTATTCAGAACTTAGAATTGCACTGAATTAGATTGCTAAGAATTCGATGGCAGAATTTCAGATTGTTTAGGATTTGAATTAGTCAATCAATCGTTCTTGTTGGAACAAATTTTTCGAACGTGGAGGGTGTAGAATTTTTCCCACTGAAAGAGTTGTAGTTTTTCGTTTCCAGGAAGGAGGAATATGTATTCTTTAACAAGTACATATTAATAATCTATCACTCAAAGTTGACAGCAGATAAGCAGTGATGTAGATAGTTATATTACATGCAATTATTGTTTTGTATTAATGAGAAACACCTATCACTCAAATCGGATAACAAATATTCAGTGTCATGGATAAGGAGATCTCATGAAATTAGCGATAGCGACTTAACGAGACTTAGATCAATTTTCTGTGCGACTTTCCCAGATCGAAACAATTACCGATGGAATATGGACTACACCATGAGTTGTTGCACCGTGATTGGTGATAGACTATGGGCTGTGGAAGTGTATACTCCAATAAGAAGTGAGAGAAGCTGACCCCCATCCATCTAGATGGATTTTCTTAAAGGTAGGTTTTTAAAGAAGGAAAAGAGGAGTTCTGTGACGAGTCGACCAGAAGTGTTCTTTTTTTTTTCCTTCCAAAGTGAGAGAACAGGCCGGAGTTTCCGCCTGTTTCCAAAGTGCTCCTCTTGTGGCTTCGTGTATCACACCGAGGGACAGTTAAAGTGTTCCGGTTAAACAGTTAAAATGTTAATATATATGTGTGTGTGTGTATATATATATATAATAGTAATTGTAAATAAAAATTAAAGTGTTCCCATAAACTTGAAAGTGGTCGTATTCTTGAAGCCGTTATAGGTCTAGTAAAACGAGACGTTACAGCTACCTTGTATTATTCTAAGGCAAACCCGAAGTCACTAGTCCTGTACTATTCTTTTACAAACATTTGATAGTTAAAGAAGAAATTGCGTGCCAGTTATTGCTTATGATCATTTATCTTCCTTATTTTTTTCAAAATGAGTAAAAGAGAAGACTTTTTTTAGTGATTGTAGCCGCGATTTATCATGAGCTGATCTCAAAAGCTCTGACAATGAATCGGAGATCATGGCAGTTCTGTTTCATAATAGTTCTGATCCGTGCAATCCGAATGGTTAAATTACTTGAATTTTTATTAAAAAAATAAATAAAAGAGGATAATAACTTCATATCTAACACCGCATGCTTCCTGTTTTAATAAAAAAATTATTCTTAAATAAGTTCGTATTACAAAAAAATTGATCATTTAAGGTGTTAATTCGGACACCTAAAAAATGAGAGTTTAAAGTGTGTTTTTGCAACAATC
Organism: Caerostris darwini; assembly: GCA_021605075.1. Lineage (NCBI taxonomy): Eukaryota > Metazoa > Arthropoda > Arachnida > Araneae > Araneidae > Caerostris > Caerostris darwini. The sequence goes on from BPLQ01009398.1 coordinate 19,673, forward strand.
GAAGCAAATATCCCCGATATATAAAATTAAATTAATCTTAATCGTTCTAAAATATTACAAAATCATCACGCATATCTATTCAAAAATCAGTCTACATTTTCTTTTAACATGAGAAATCATCAGACTTCAACAATAAAAAAAAAGTACTTTGAATTTTACTCCTTTTATGGAGAAATAACCGATGCTAGAATAATTAGAATTATAACGAGCTCATATCAACATCATGCATTAGCTCCTTTACAGCAGTGGATTCTTTTTTTTCTTTTTTACTGAAAATTAATTTTTGAGAAACGATCGTTCCTTTTTCATTAAAAATAAAACTATTTGTTTTGCATAAAATTTAATCAGATATTTCATTAAAAATGAAAGGAAACATGTTTTCAAAACTTTTGTTATTCTGATGATATCATTTCTTAATTTATTTCAGTCGCTCTGGCATTGTGAATTTTTAATTATTCGTAGAGACCGGATAATGATTTGAAAAATTAACGAGCTTTTGGATTTTGATTTTTCTTTATGCGATATTTCTGTTTTAACATCATCGATTTAATATTTAACAATGGGATGAGATATTTTTTGTGTCTGAGTTATGTAATGTAATTCGGTTGTATTTTTGTTTAAACATATTACTTAAGAGATAAATAATTAAATTAGAATAATATATTAATGTATTTATATAATAGATATGCTGATTTACATTAAGTTACCTAAAAAAATGTTATTAAATCTTCCCTTTAAAGTTTTTATGTCTGTAAGTAAGGATGAAAGGGGTGTTACAAAGAGTATTTCTTATTCATTTAGAGATTATTCTAAGAGAAATTATTTCAGAAAAATTAAAGCAGAAGTAATTTAATAACTTACTAATCATAATTAATAATTTTTATTTTATTTTTATTTTTAAATTTGATAATTATAATTAATTATAATTATTAAATTATAATTAATAATATAAAATTATTTATTAATTATGAAATCATGTTATGAAATATTATTTATTATGTGGGCGTCGTAACTCACATACTATATATAAGCCGATCAGCCTACGTACAGGCAATGAGAGGAGGAGATCGGACATTACAGACATCAGACATTGCAGAGATCGGAAATCGCAGAAATGCAAAGATTGCACGCAAATGCAGAGTAGCTCTTCCTAAAAATTTCTCCTAGAGAGTCATGCCCTCTAGTCCTAGCTATCCAGGTGATTTTTCAGGGATAGCTACTCTGCATTTGCGTGTCACATAGGGAAAACTGGGGAAATTTCCATCAGCATGTCAGTATGTGGAAACGCTTATATAAGTTGCTAATTTAGCCATAGAATGTCATCGTTTCTGTTGTTGTGTCTAACCCCCAGAGTTCTGCAGTGCTGGATGGAGATGACATTCCATCAGTAGTCTCCTCATGGATGGGGGAAAGGGGGGGAGTTCTCGTTGAAGGAGAGCAATGCCTTCCGGGAGGACTTTATGTGGATCTACCCTGCGTTTGCTTATCGTATGGGAGAAAACCTTGAAAAATCTTACCAGGGAATCCGACACACGAGGCAAGATGCTGAACATCCCAAACGCCATCGAGTCTCTTCGCTTTTTGGAACAGTGTCCAAAACAATGCATGCCGGTAGATGGAACCTAATGCTCATCAGAACCAGAACCTCACCCACCAGAACTCAAACCTAATGCGCACGTTTTCACGGCGCCATAAGTCGAGCGTTCTCGTTTCTGAATGCAGTATCTGCAATGAAAGCTGTCAAACACTGGATTCGAACCTTCACCCTCGTATTCACCACTGAACTACGAATCCGGCATCCGGCTATTTTGCTTATGTCATATATTCAACAAACCGCGTACATTTGCCAACTTCTTTACGCAACTATTCCACAAATATCAAGTAATCCCACAATAGCACTTAATTTTTTAGCTTAATTGCTTATGCTGAAAAAACATTCTGCAGGTCATGCTGAAAAAATATTAATGCATATATTTATAAATCTGTAAAAAATATTAACCGTGTTATTGTAAATTATAAATATCGCTCGTTTTTAGACTCTCTGATAAAATAATCATACCATTATAACGTTTCAAAAATCATGGTTCATTTTAATCTAAGGCACACACAACCCAGAAATCCAGAAAAAATATTAATGCATTTATTATAAATCATTTATAAAAAAAATATTAATGCATTTATTTATAAATCATTTAAAAAATTTTAACAGCTTTATTGTAAATTATAAATAACCTTCCTTTTTAGACTCTTCTGATAATATAAATCGCAATTTAAAACATAACTATACCTTTATGATGGTTTATAAAACCATGGCCCATTTTAATCTAAGGCACACACCGCTCAGAAATCCAGTACAAAATACCCAGAATGAAAGCTCCATACATAATATAAAGTTTCCGATGCCATTTGATTGTAAATCTGTTGGAATTTAATTAAGTTGGCCGGGCGAAAGCCTTGAATCGTATTTCCATAAGTATTACTAATATTCCGCCGAAAATCAGGCGAATATTTCACCCTATTTTCAAGTGGGATCATCGAGTTTCGGAAAGGGAGGGAATTAATGTATACACGTTGGCTGGTGAATATTCACACTTTAAGTTAATCTTCTTCCGCCTTCTCATTATATTGTATTTCTACGGGAATAGAAATGCATATCTGAATAAAAGTGTAGTATTTCTATGGAAATAAACATGTAAAATTTCTATAAAGATATAACTTTATATGGAAATATAAATATAATGTTTCGATAGGAATACACTTTTCTATAGGAACAAAAAAGGAATATTTGTATGGGAATGAAAATGTATTATTTCGTTGGGAGTATGATAATTGAAATTTATATCGGAATAAAAATGTAATATTCCTATGGGAATGGAACTTTATAGGGTAATAAAAATTAAGTATTCAGAAAAAAATGTAATTCTCCTTTGCTGATAAATGTGCAGAATTTCTATGAAATTAAAAACATATTCGAAGCTGAAGCACCAAAGGCCACAGCACTAATCGACTGGCCACCAGGCCTCCCTATCACGAAGAAGAAGCTAAGGCAGTTATGACACCGTATAAATAAGCTTCTCGCATAGATGGTCAGATTGCCCGAAGTGATGTCTTCTTGATTTTCATCCATGCGATATGCAAATGTGGGACAATAACCGCTAAAAGTAGTATCACCCTAATAACATGCGTAAGTGAAACATGAAATCCCCTTATGTCTCTAAACAAAGCAGTTGCAATTATAATAGTTTTTATACTTGATAATAATAAAAATACGTGTTTAATAATCAAATTTTTAAAAAATATCGTTTAAATCAGTTTTATAGAGAATTTATTTTTAAAGCAAACAAAATTATAATAACATTGAAGTTCACAATAGAATATTTGTGAATTAAAACAAGTTCGATCATATTTAAACCCCTTTTATATTTATGTACTATGAAAACTTCTTTTGTCTTTGAACTCTAATGCTGCTCAAATACTTTTCCGGTTAAAATAAATACGATACCGAAACACATTTTCTTTCTTTTTCTTCTCTTTAACTCTAGGGACATTTTTTCTTACACTCTTTTTTTATTTCCATACTTTTTATCTGTCAGAATTTCTCAAGAGATAAAAATTTAAGAAAAGCTATTTGAAATAAAAATAAAAAATCAGGGCACCTAAATCTGTGAAATGCTATCCGGAACCCGAAGTTTATAGCATTCAACAAGGCACTTAAGCTGCGATATGAATCTAAAACTGTGCAGGAAAAAAAAAATACTGCGAGTGTTTTTAATACCTCAAAGGAATTTTTTTCCAAGGAAACAAGATTAAAAGCTGTGCATCTGCAGCGGAGTAATCCGTTCAGCAAAATGCAGTGGTACAGAATGACTTTCTCGCAATTCGACTTTCAACAGTTCGTGAATGTTAAGATCCGCATAATGAAAAGTGACGCTCCAAAAATATTCTGTGCATAATATTCTTCCTTTATGCATTGGATTCAAAAGGCACGAATAGAAATTTTTCATTACTAAATGCAAATAAAAAATAATATTTGTTCTAATCTTTGCTTATTATGTTGCCTAAAGGCCTCATGACCTAGAAGTTCTCTTTCATAAGTCGGAATGGCCTAGTAAATAGTGCTTTGATAATATTAATATTTAATAGAGATTTTGAAAGTCCCGTTTGAAACTGGCAAGCTGCACATAAAACTCCGCAATTGAAGTGTGTTATAAATCTATAAGTCAGAAAGTCTATCTGACATATTCATTTTGCGTATTCGATTGTACGTCCGTCTCCACGTTAACTGAGCACGTTACCTCTCAGCCCTTAACTGGGCGTCCTCTCTAAATTTCATTGGTAAAATGGGAGTACAGTGTTGCAGCCTTCCTCCTCCTCTCTGGTAATGCACCCTGTGTAGCAATGAGTCTTTATCTCTACCATTACCCTCCTTGTGCAACCTGTGTAACACTGAGTCTACATCCTTTCCATTCCCCTGGTTGTGCATCCTGCGTGTAACTGAATCTGAATATCTGCCATTCTCCCGTAGTGCACCCTGTGTAACACTGAATCTATATTTCTGCCATTCTCCTCTTAATGTACCTACGCAACACTGAGTCTATATGTCTTCCGTTCTCCTCGTAGTGCACTCCACGGAAACAAATGCGCACGTTATGTGTAAGATATGACATCATTACCAGATATGAGTATATTCGGAAGTGAGCAAAAAGTGAGTGAAGTTCGGAAGTGAGCATTTTCAGTGAAGCAACTTTTGTTAGTTTGAAAAAATGGATAAAAAGGAATTTCGTGTGTTAATAAAGCATTGCTTTTTGGCGAAAAAAATACTATTGAAGCCAAGGTTTGGCTTGATAAACATTATTCGGACTTTGCACCATGAAAATCAACCGTAGAGAAATGGTTTGCTAAATTTAAACGAGGCGAAATGAGCACCGAGGACGATGCACGCAGTGGACGCCCCAAAGAGGCTGTTACCGACGAAAACATCAAAAAAGTCCACAAAATAATTTCTGATAACCGTAAAGTGAAGTTGATTGAGATAGCTGAGACCCTAAAGACATCAAAGGAACGTGTTGGACATATCGTGAATGAATATTTGTATATGCGAAAGCTCTGTTCAAAGTGGGTGGCGCGCGAGCTCACAGTCGACCAAAAACAACAACGAATTGATGATTCTAAGCAGTGTTTGGAGCTGTTCAAACGTAATAAACCCGAATTTTTGCGTCGATATGTGACAAAGGATGAAACATGGCTCCATCATTTCACACCGAAGTCCAATCGACAGTCAGCCGAGTGGATGTGATGAAGCACGTTGCACGTGATGAACACTAAAAATGCTATAACTCACATACTAATAGTGCAACAGCTGTCAAATTTATACACGTGTCTTTTTCGAAGGGTAGGGCTAACTAAAATTCCTATGGATTTAATACTAGTAGTGCAATCTATGTGCCAGCCTATGAACTTTTCAACCCCTCTGTTAGATGTAGGAATCCTATTAAATATGTGAATCCTATTGAAGTTAATGGTTAAGTAAAAGATATATAGTAATATGACATTAAGTAATATGACCGAAAAAAATCACCAAATAATTGGATTCAGTTATTAAATACCAGTGCTTAATACCAGTATTAATACGAGTGCTTTCAAAAGATTTGCCATTATTATTAAATATCAGTAACATTTATTTATTTAATATTATTTAGTAATCATTGATTGATTGGTTTTTAGTACTTCATATCAATAAGAAAAAATTTTATTTAGAACTTTATCCATTTAAACGTTAACGACAGTGTAAAAGTATTCAAAATTCTTTATTAAATATCAACCAACATAACCATTACCAATATAATCTCAATTCAATGATTAATTAGACACATGTCATGAGCGATATTCACGACCTCTTCTTTAATAGCGGTTTTTTTTGTTTGGAAGGCTTAATTATTTAATACCTGCAAATTCAATATTAAAATATATAACCATATGCAAACGAATGTTTACTTTACTTATTTGAAGACATATAAACAATTGTGAAAGTTATTCGTGAGATATGGCATTATTAGAAGACATTATGGCATTAATTCTATGAAACCCAGCTTTAGGTTCGCTTAATGACACAAAATGAATGCAAATTTATGTAAAAATAATTCGTGCGAGTCAAATGGAGAGGGCAATCCAAATGGTAAATAAACTTTGCACGAAACAAAAAATATTTCCTTTGTCTCTCGGAAAATGCTTTGATTTCAGAAGTAATTGAGCATAAAAAGATGACTTATCTGAAATTGATGACCTGCAAAAGTTTTGAAAAGTTGGTAAACTATTCCACTGTTTGCACTGCTCTATTGTGCAATTGCATTTTATTTTTACTTGGAAAAGAAAGGGCCTCGAAGAAAAGGAATTAAGTCCATAAATAAAGCTGTTTGAAGAATTAAAGAGAAGATGATTTTGAAGCGCATTTTACATAGCTATTCTTTAATTAGAACTTATATTCGTATGTTTCGTAAAATACCTTCATTGAGATGGTTTATCGTTTTTTCTTGATGCAACTTTTTCATATGTAACAAACAGCAGAAATTCACCAAAGGTATTAATATTTATCTAAATCCAGTATTAAGTCATCACTCTAAAGAAATGATTCTTTTGAAGATCTAGATTCAAAGCAAGATGAATAATGCATTGAATGCTTTTATTCAACAAAGACCCTTTGATTATCCTTTGATTTAAAATTCTGAAGGATAAGAAAAGGATTTTTAGAAATTTGAGTTGATACTGATGAATCAGTACTTATTTCATAAATGATTAAAAGTATACATTAATTTAACATGCTCATAAAGTAAGATAAGATAAGTAAGGGAATATTTTAACAGCCTAAGTGCAATTTAGAAATATTGGATCGTTATGATTTCACTGGTGATTAAATATAATAAAATGTTGGTCCAATTATAAAATCATTTGAGAAGGATTTATCAAAGGATATTTATTTAATGGAAAAATGAAGGTTACATTTTTTATGGTATGAACAATAAATCATCTAATCAAGTATAGCAACATTTTCAATCAATTAGGCATAGTTTTTTTAATTACTGAAATCCTAAATTCCTTCGATTTATATATATATATATATATATATATATATATGGTCAGTACTTGGGTGGGTGACCACCTGGGTACACCGCGTGCCGTTGGCATTCACAAATTATTATTAAGAGTATAAGTTACCAAAGGGCCTGAATGACCGAGTGTCTAGCGTTCTGGTGCTCGGTGCCACAGGTTTCGGGTTCGAATCCCGGTGGTGCCTTGGATGTTTGTAGTGGTTCGGAATCCACTTTAAGCAGTAGGTCCCGGTCTCCTATGACTGTAAGAGCGTCACGGAGACAAAGTCAGACTTCTACCTACGGGTGCTCCATCACAACAGAAGCTGCTTCCTTCCCCTTCAATCATGAGTTCGTATGGGCTTGTGGGCTTGGCCAGCCAAGTGGGATAAGAAACAGCAACAACAACATATATATATGCTTGTAAATAAAAATTAAAGTGAACTTGAAAGTGGCCCTCTTCTTGAAGCTGTTGTAGATCTAGTATAACCCGAGACGTTACAGTGACCTTGTATTATTCTAAAGCAAACACGAAGTCATTCGTGATAACTGCCATTTTATCGTCATGTGCTGTTTTTTTATAAATACTTGATTCAGTGTCCTTCGCTACTGAAAGGAGTGATGAGAAATCGCGTGCCATTTATTGTTTTTTTCGCGTGCCATTTATCTTCCTTAATTTTTTTCAAATTGTGTAAAAGAGAAGACATTTTTAGGGATTATAGCAGCAATCTATCGTGCGCTGATCTCAAAAGCCTCTGACAATGAATCAGAGCTCATGACAGTTTTGTTTCATGATAGATCTGATTCTAATGTGCAATGCGAATAGTTATATTTATACTTGAATTTTTATTTTAAAAAATAAATTAAACAGGATAATAACTTATTGATTCTAATTTTAAGAATATATGTTTTCGATTTAGTAAAAAACATTGTTCTGATATATTCTGTATTTAAAAAAAAGTTATCCTTTAAGGAGTTAATTGTAGCAACTTAAAATTAAGTGTTTAAAATGCGTGTTTGCAGGAGTCGAAAAACAAATATCCCCGATATATAAAATTAAATTATTTTAATCGTTCTAAAATAATACAAAATCATCATGCATATCTATTCAAAAATCTGTAAGCATTTTCATTGATCATGAGAAATCTTTAGGTAGCAAAATAAAAATGCATCTTACATTTTAGTCTTTATATGAAAAATAATTCTACAATGATTAGAATTATATAGCGAGGGCATATCAACATCAAGAATTAAATCCTTTAAGAAGTTAATTATGGCAACTTAACAATGAGATTTTAAAGCATGATTTTTCAACAATCGAAACGAATATCCCCGATATATAAAATTAAATTAATCTTAATCGTTCTAAAATAATACAAAATCATCATATATATCTATTCAAAAATATGTAAACAATAATTCTTTCGTCATGAGAAATCATTAGACAGCAAAACAATAAAATGAAAAATTACCTTACATTTCCTTCCTTTTATGAAAAATAACCGATGCTAGAATAGTTAGAATTATAACGAGTTCATATCAACATCATGCATTAGCTCCTTTACTGAAGTTGATTCTTTATTTTTTACTGAAAATTAATTTTTGAGAAACGATCGTTCGTTTTTCATTAAAAATAAAACTATTTGTTTTGCATAAAATTTAATCAGATATTTCATTAAAAATGAAAGAAAACATGTTTTCAAAACTTCTGTTATTCTGACGATATCATTTCTTCATTTATTTCAGTCGCTCTGGTATTGTGAATTTTTAATTATCTGTTACTTGAGCGGAGACCGGATAATGATTTGAAAAATTAACGAGCTTTTAGATTCTGATTTTTCTTTATGCGATATTTCTGTTTTCACAACATCGGTTTAATATTTAACAATGCGATGAGATATTTTTTTGTGTGTGAGTTATGTAATGAAATGCGGTTGTATTTTTGTTGAAACATATTACTTAAGGGATAAATAATTAAATTAGATAATATATTAACGTATTTATATTACAATAAATATGCTGATTTGCATTACGTTACCTAAAAAAATTTATTACAGCTTCCTTTTAAAGTTTCTACGTCTATAAATCAGAGTGAAAGTGGTATTAAAAGGATTATTTCTTATTCAATAAATTGTTCCAAGAAAAATTATTATATTAAATTAATTAACATATTTAATTATAATAAATAATATTACATTATTGATTAATTATTAAATTATATTGACAAGGGATTGGAAATGGGCAGCTTTCGTTGAGATGGAGCACCCGTAGGTAGAAGTCTGACTAGACTCTGCGTTGCTGAAAAAGAAGGCCAATGCCTTTTGGAAGAAGTTTTAAGGGGAAATTTTGCGTATCATATGGGAGAAAACTCGTAAAAACTCCCACCACATAGACCGACAAACGAGGTAAGAGGCTGACCATCCCAAACGCCATCAAGGTTCATCGTTTTTTGAAACAGTGTCTACAACAAAGTCGCCAGCGGTTTGAACCTCAGCCCTAATGCTCACCAGCTGCGCACGTTGTCACTGAGCCACAAGTCAGGCTTCCTCGTTTCTGAAAACAGTGACTGCAATGGAAGTTGTCAAGTTCGAACCTTCATCCTCCTTTTTACCAATGAACTACGATATCAGCATCTATTTGTTTCGTTTATGTCATACATTCGAAAAGACGCATACATTTGCGTATTTCTTGACGCAAATATTCAATAAACATTTAATCTTTAACAGTACTTAATTTATTGCGTTTAATTGCTTACAAAATAATTCTGTAAGTCATGTAAAAGAAATATCAATGCATTTATTTATAAATCATTAAAAACAATTTAACCGCGCTAGTGTAAACTATAAATATCGCTTCTTTTAGACTCTCTGATAAAATAAGCATACCATTATAATGTTTCATGAAACCATGACCCATTTTAATCTAAGACACGCACAGCCCAGAAATCCAGTTCAAAATGCACAGCATGAAAGCTCTATATAATATAAAGTTTCCGATGCCATTTGATTGTAAATCTGTTGGAATTTAATTAAGTTGGCCGGGCCTTGCCTCGCATTTCCATAAGTATTGCTGATATTCCGCCGGAAATCAAGCGAATATTTCACCCTATTTTCAAGTGGGATCATCGAGTTTCGGAAAGGGACGGAATTAATGTATACACGCTGGGTGGTGAATATTCGCACTTGAGTTAATCTTCTTCCGCCTTCCGATTATAATGTATTTCTATGGGAATAGAAAAGTTGTATTTCTAAGGGAATAAGAATGTAAAATTTCTATGGGAATATTGGAATAAAAGTATTTCGTAGGAAATAGAAGAATTGGAATTTAAATGGAGATAAAAGTGTAATATTTTTATGGGAATAAAAATGCATAATTTCTATGAAAATATAATTTTATATGGGAATAAAGATGTAGTATTTCTATGGGGAATAAAAATGTAAAATTTCTATGGGATTAAAAATGTAGTATTTCGTTGGGAATAGAAGAATAAAGAAATTTATATGGAGATAAAAATGTAATATTTCTATGGAAATAAAAATGTAGTATTTCTATGAAAATATAACTTTATATGTAAATATTAATCTAGTACTCAAATATGAAGTTATATATGTATGGAAATATTAACCTAATATTTCCATAGGAATAGACTTTTCTATGGGAACAAAAATATAGTATTTCTACGGGAATAGAAATGTAGTATGGTAATAAAAATATAGTATTTTGTGAGGAAAAAATTTAATTTTTCTTTGCGAATAACTATGTAGAATTTCTATTAAAATAGAAAAAAACATATTTCTATGAGATTAAAAATGTGAAATTTCGTTGGGAATAGCATAATTGAAATTTATATGGGGAATAAAAATGTAATATTTCTATGGGAATAAAAATGTAGTATTTCTATGAAGACATAACTTTATATGAAAATAATAAATTCCATAAGAATAGACTTTTCTATGGGAACAAAAATATAGCATTTCTATGGGAATTAGGACTTTATATGGTAATAAAAATTTATTATTTTGTGAGAAAAAAATTTAATTCTTCTTTGGGGAAAAATATGTAGAATTTCTAAGAAAATATATATCTTTCTATGGGGATATGAATATAAATTTTGTAAATAAAATTTTATAGAATTAAATATATAGCATGTAGTATGGAATAAGACTTTATATGGAACTAAAATATTTAGTATTTTTTTTTAAATGTTAAAAATATTCTTTATTATACATACATTTATTTTATTTGTCGAATTTTATGGAATATATACGAGTACTTGATTTATTATAATTTATTAATTAATAATTAATTATATATAATATTTGTGTGAAAAACGCTTCGATTCCTTTAAACTTTAGTAAATGACTTTAGATAGAAAATTGTCGTCTGAACTTCAAGCTATTTTTTTTATTGTAAAAACTTGTGAGTTTTAAAGAAAACACTTAATGGAAAAAAATAATACTGTTGAGGAAAAATACTTAAATAAATTAATGTTACCAAAATACAAATACTGTTTTTTAATTATTTATTATTATCCGTATATAAGAAATATCATCAATTCGCGCACATGCGCGACTTGGAATTTAATGGTAACGAGTAAAGCTACTGAGCAGAAAAATTCTGGTTCGAATCCGCTGGTGTAGTTCATTGTAGTCACTGTTATCGAGAAGATTTGGGATTGTTTTTCATTCTGCGGTCATTATGTGCACACTTTGGGCAAATTAGAGAAGGATCTACAGTTTAACGTGGATTCCGAACTACTAACAAACATCCATGAAATCGGATTCGAACCTAAAGCCTGTGGGACCAAAGACCAAAGAGCTAGAAGAATGGACGTCAGGCTGCATTATCAAGAAAAAGAAGAAGCTAAGGCAGTTATAACACAATATAAATAAGCATCTCGCATTAATGGCCAGACTGCCAGGAGCTGTGTTTTCTTGATTTTCATCCATGCGACGCAAATATGGGACATTAACTACTAAAAGTCCTACCATTCTTATGGCATGCATAATTGGAACCGCAGATCCACTGATATCTCCAAAAAAGCAGTGGCTTTGTTTATTGTTTTTAAATTTAATTCGTTAAAAATAAAAATAAGTTTTTAATACAAACAATTTTTAAAAAAAAATTTTTTTGAAGAAGTTATTTTTAAAGAAACCAAAATTATAATAATGTTCAATTTGAATATACAATATTTCTGAATTAAAAAGTAAGTTCGATCGTAACTAAACCCCTTTTTTATTTATGTCTGAAATCTCCTTTTGTCTTCGAACTCTAATGCTGATTAAATACTTTTTCCGGTTAAAATAAATACGATACCGAAACATATTTTTTCTTTTTTTTTATTTTTTCACTTTAACTCTAGGGACATTTTTTACTCTCCATTTTTATTATTTCCAGCCTTTTAATCTGCCTGAATTTCTCAGGAGATAAAAATTTAAGAAAAATTATTTAAAATAAAATTAAAATCTCCTGTCACCTAAATCTGTGAAATGTATCCGGAACCCGAACTTTATAGCATTCAACAAGGCACTTAAGCTGCGATATGAATCTGAAACAGTACTGGAAAAAGAAAGTGCTGCGAGCATTTTTAATACCTCAAAGGAGTTTTTTTCTCAAAGAAACAAGATTAAAAGCTGTGCATCTGCAGCGCAGTAATCCGTTGGGCGAAATGCAGTGGTACAGAATTGCTCTCTCGCAATTTGACTTTCAGCAGATTACGATCCGCATAATGAAAAGCGACAATTCAAAAAAACTTTGCACTTCTTTCAAGCATGGGATTCTAAAGGCACGAATAGGAATTTTTGATTAGGAAGCATAAATAAAAATAATAGTTAGTTGCTTTTTCTGTCACCTAAAGGCCTCAGGACCAAGGAGTTGTTATAAAATATTTTTCATATGTCGGAGTGGACTAGTAAATAGTGCTTTGATAATATTAATAATGCGTTACTAGTGATTGGGCTAGACCCGTTAGAAACTGGCAAGCTGCACATAAAAGTCCGCAATTGAAGTGCATTATAAATCTATAAGTCAGAAAGTCTTTCTGACATAAAGGATGCCTTTTACGGATTCAATTGTATATCCTCCTCCATGTTAGCTGAGCACGTTACCTCTGAGCCATGAACTGGGCGTCCTCTCTAAATTTCATTGGTAGAATATGAGTGCAGTGTTTCAGCCTTCCCCTTCCTCTTCCTCTCTGGTAATGCACCTTGTGTAACATTTAGTCTTTATATCTCTGTCATTCCCCTCATAGTGCACCCTGTGTAATACTCAATCTGTATCTCTACCATTCCCCTCGTAGTGCACCCTGTGCAACGCTGAGTCTATATCTCTGAAATTCCGATCTTGGCGTACCCTAAGTAACTCATTACCTACTAACAACCTTACCTACTTACCTACACTGAAGTGACAAAAGTCATCGGATACCTCTTAATATCGTGTCGGCCCACCTTTCGCCCGGCGAAGTGCAGCAACTCGACGTGGCATGGACTCAACAAGTCGTTGGAAGTCTTCTGCAGGAATATTGAGCCATGCTATCTCGATAGACGTCCTTAATTGTGAAAGCGTTGATGGTGCAGGATTTTGGGCACGAACAGACCTCTCGATGATGTCCCATAAATGCTCGATTGGATTCATGTCGGGCGATCTAGGTGGCCAGATCATTCGTTGGAATTGTCCAGAATGTTCTTCAAACCAATCGCGAACAGTTGTGGCCCGGTGACATGGCGCATTGTCATCCATAAAAATCCCATCGTTGTTTGGGTACATGAAGTCCATGAATGGCTGCAAATGATCTCCAAGTAGCTGAACATAAGCATTTCCAGTCAATGTTCGGTCCAGTCGCACCAGAGGACCAAGTCCCTGCCATGAAAAAACAGCCCACACCATTACGGAGCCACCACCAACTTGAACAGTGCCTTGCTGACAGTTTGGGTCCATGGCTTCGTGGTGTCTGCGCCACACTCGAACCCTACCATCAGCTCTTACCAACTGAAATCGTGACTCATCGGACCAGGCCACGGTTTTCCATTCATCTAGGGACCAACCGATACGCTCACGTGCCCACGAGAGTCGCTGCAAGCGATGTCGTTCTGTCAGTAAAGGCACTCGAGTCGGTTTTCTGCTGGAATAGCCCAAGAAAGCCAAATTTCTCCGCACAGTTCTAACAGACAAGTCCCTTGTACGTCCCACAATGATTTCTGCGGTTATTTGACGCAGTGTTGCTTGTCTGTTAGAATTTACGACTCTTTGCAGACGTCGCCGGTCTCTGTCTTTAAGTGCAGGCGGTTGATCACTGCGCTGTCCATGGGGGGATGTTATGCCTGAAATTTCATACTCTCGGCACACTCTTGACACAGTGGATCTGGGAATGTTGAATTCCCTAATGATTTCCGAAATGGCATGACCCATGCGTCTAGCTCCAACTAACATTCCGCGTTCAAAGTCTGTTAATTCCCGTCATGCGGTCGTCATCACGTCAAAACCTCTTCACATGAATAACTTGAACAGAAATGAAAGCTCTGCGCATTTATACCTGTTCTACGCGATGCGACTGCCATCTGAAAATTTGCATATTACTATCCCATGACTTTTGTCACTTCAGTGTACTACCTCTCATTACCTACTAACTCATCGTTGCCATTGCCACTGGCGAATGGCAGCCAAGATTTGTTTCGGGCGGAAAGTGACCATCTGAAAATGTTCAGTGTAGATAATGTGCCTTGCACAAAATATTCGAAATGTAAAAATGTTTGAATGTTGTTTGGTTGAATGTTAAAAAATGTTGAGTGATCAATAGCGAACGTGCTGTAATACTTAAATTTACAAAATTATTATATTGCATTGAACATTTAGGAAACAAATGGATGCTTCTAAACTGTCCACAGACTTCGTGTTCTACTCTCTGAATTGTTGGGTGGGATCCATTTCCCTAGTTTCATGTTATTAATTCTTGACATTGAATGTTAATACTTGTTGTCTTTACCCAATGTGGTTCCGATGTAGAATTGCGCACCCCTCCCGTAGTCCATGTATGTCGTCAAAGACTCAAAGTGTAATGGGTACCCTGTGCCCTGGTGTTTAACCTGGTGGTGTAAAGACAGGCTTCTCCCTTTGGGTGTCCCATGTCTTTGTGCAGCAAGATCCAGGACAAAAATAAGCAGCTGTTTAATAATGAAAAACATTACCAGCTTCTTGAAGCTGTACAGAATTTTCTGAGTAAAGCATTTTTTGTGTGTGTTTTTGCAGCCAAACTCTGATAAAACAAAAGCCCTTCCTGTAAATATTTAAATTCCTTCTTCAACGTTTTTTTAAATACTTTTTCTCATTTTATTTTCACTTCTCTTAAGTTTGTTATATTTAACATTTCTTTGATTTTTTTTTAAATGTGTTTATGTAATTACTACTCAAAGCCTTGTATGATACCTTGTAATAATACACGAAGATTTCTTTTGGTTTTGCAGCCAAACTCTGATAAAACGAAAGCCCTCTCTTTTAAGGTCTTAGTTTTTTAAACAACTACAATCATCACCAGTTCCGTGCGCAATTAAAACACTTAATCCACTCGAAATGCATTCATAACCCGCAAATGACAACGTGATAAAACGCTTTCAGCATTTCGAATGAACAATGGCCATGAATGGGCGAAACACAATAAACGTTTTCGAAAACCATCCTGGAAAACAAGATAGCGCAAAAGACATTCTTTTCCGATTGAGGTTTGGCGAGGGTTGCCTGGCAACGTCATCTAACAAAAGCCATCGAACAAGAGATTTTAATTGGTAGGCATCAGATTAGATAAATACTCTCAATAGCCTTCGCCCACTCTTTTCTCCCAGGGAAAACTTTTCTTACAAAACCTCATTTTGCAATGCTTAATCGGTTCGTTGCGAAAGATAATGGTTATGGCCGGGGCGATAATGGTTAAATTGAACATGGCTAATATGTTGAATTACCTTAGACTTTTCGGTTTTTCGGGGGGACTTCTTTTGTGTTGCCTTTAATACAAAAAAAGTCGAAGAGATAGAAATTTTTTAATTCATCCCCAGATAATTGTTTTTTATTAATTAATCAATCGTACAAGTGTAAAGAACGATTTGGTTTTCAGTCGATTTCTATTTGTTTTACGGCAAGAGTGATAGGTTTTATTTAATGTTTAAAATAAGATGTTGTCGTTATTTCGTTTACCTTTTTGCATAATGGCCATCTTTTCTTTTCTCTAAAACACTTATTTAGTAGTTGCTTTTTTTTTTGTTCCGACATTAGCTAAAATATATAGCTACCAGTATGAAGAGTTAAATATTTTATTTTTGTAGTCTTATGATGCGTACATTATTTTGAAATAAAAACCCACACATTTCAATGTAAATTTAAAATGTGGTTATTATTTGTTTCATGTTTAATAAACTAGTTAGCACTTCAACATTTTATTGGGAAATTTTCTAACCTTTTGCAAACTATTCGCCAGCTAACTCAATATCGAAATATGTACCGAACTGTGAAAATCGAACAATATATCCAAAGACATATTGTTCTTCAAAGACATATTGTTCAAAGACAAAGATATACTTTCTTGCCCGTTATCTCCCAAGCTGGACCATTACAAAATTGTCAGCCGTTTGTTGGTCACAGAGAAAGATATCCAGTCAAAACGAATCACTAAAAGATTTAGATGATAAATTTGTATAAAATGGCAAAAATGCGATATATTGTTAGTAAAGAGTGCAACAAATGAATTTGGAATGTGAAAGACAAGTAATAAAAGCAGCAAAATAGAAACTATAATCGTGCTTTCTCCGACACATTGGTAATAGCTCCCCCTGTGGTGTACAGCTCAACCATGCGCTTCTGTTAAGAAACGTTTAGTTTACAATCTCTCTCCCCGGGAAGAAATATATTCGGTGCAACTCTGCTTATCGGTTGACCTACAGACTTTCACCCGGAGAGGAAGTACATTTCGCTCAACATGCGCATAGCAGAATTTCAGGCGTATGGCTTAGAAGGAGAATCCTTCCCCGAATCTATAATTATCTGTCTTTATTTGTGTTAAATATTGTACGTCTATAACGTACATAACGTATCTTGTACGTAAGTCTCTAATTGTATGTGTGAGGTGTTTGTGTGTGTGTGTGTGTGTGTCAATAAAGCTATGAGTTCTCCAATCTGTACCTCAAGTGTCTCATCAAAGTCAATTACAATCTGCTTGCTCAACCTGTTCACTACAATATATATATATACGGAAGATTTAGTATTATTAAGAGTTAGATATGTCCCAGTGTATTATGAATAAGTGAAAGTGCTTATCATAATCGGGCGACATCTTGTAATAATGTCCTATTGTGTGACCCAATGCAAATAGATCACCTGAAATTTAAAAGTTGAATGGGTTAGAATATATATAATACAACGATTTTTAAATTTTGCATGCTCCGCCTTCGGTCAAGTTTCAACGCATACAAGTAAATCACGGCTTTAGTTGTAATAGCAATTGTAACTGTTAATGTTGAATCCATAGTAAAGTGTTTACGGCTTAATCATTCAGGCAAATCTGTACTTCAGCGTTCCCAGAAACGAGACAAGTCAGTGAATTTTACGCGTTGACCAAGCGCACTGTTGGATCACTACATAATCCTTTTATCCGTAACAGCACGAAAGCAGCACCAAAACGGATATCGAAAGGCTGCAAAAATTACCTTACGACCAGGTGCATTGCTCGAAGCCACCCCTCCAACCTAAATCGACCCACTGAATCTTCTCTTCAGAGTGACCGTTCATCATCGGGGGCAAGCGACGAAGGATTTTATCCATCCGGCTAATGAATAATAGATAAGCTAATCTAGTACAAAGTCAAACACAGGATTGAGTCTTCCTCCAGGAATACATGCTTCATGCCTCCGCGTTAAACATTGAAAGCACTAACATGATAAATTAAATATTCAACTCCGCCCTTGATGTCTCTGTCATGTTTACCCACCGGCAGACTTCGCATATTCCTCTGACTTCGCGTGCTCGCTTCGATTCCATATTTTCTCACACACATTTGGACCCTCCCTTTCCCCCATGCAAACAAATGCGCACATTATGTGTGCGATATGACATCACTACCAGATATGAGTATATTCCTATTCGAGTTTCCTATGTGTGATCCACGTAATGATTGAACGTAAATTTATGTAAAAATATGATTTTGGTGCAGTTTAGAATCAAAAGGTAATAAAAATAGAACTTTGGATGAGAAAAAAAGGCTGCATTTGCATTAAACAAGAGCTTTAATGTTTGAATATTTGTTTATTATTCAAATTGAGAACTAGTGTTGTATCGGACAGCTGCAACTTGAGCGTGATACGATTTGTTTTGTAACTATTACTTATAAATCAGGGTTAAAACAATCGTTTAAAGTAATGATTCATAATTCAATGGAACGGTATTTGTTGAACAATGGATGGTATTGCAGATTATATTATTACTGGATCAGTCAAATGAATATCTTAATAATTCAGAAAATTTTGAAATTGTAAGCGTGTGACTTGTAAGTGGGTGGTGTTATTGGTGATAGGGAAAGGAATGGCTAGTAGGCGGCAGATCAGGGTAGAGGAACAAGCTTCTCTATAATAGCGATGCAAAATGGACACCTTATTGGAGAATGCTTTTTTAAAAAATAGAAAAAAATTTTAACAGTTAAATATGTGAATCTTATTGACCTTAATGGTCGAATAAAAGAGCAATGCGGGGATGCATGTTGATGATGAGTGAGACAGATAATTCTCAAATTGTGGGATTTACAATAGGATATCATGATCCTGATAAAAAAACATAAAGTTGTGATACGAATAGAAGTTTCTATTGTTGATTTAAATACACTAATGAGTGGTCCTCTTTATATAGTTACTATAAAAACGATTATGTACAATCTTCTGTCTAACAATTTTGCTAATTTATCATTACAAGTTAAACATTGTTAACTATTACAGAAATTAAATATTAAAATACATAACCATATGCAAACGAAGGAGTGATTTACTTATTTGAAGACATATAAACAATTGTACAAGTTAGGCGGGGTATATGACATTATTAGAAGACAATGCAGCATTCATTCTGTGAAACCCAGCTTTAGATTCAGATAACGACACAAAACGAATGCAGATTTATGTAAAAATAAGCCAAAATGTAAAAATAAGCCAAAACGGAGAGGGCAATCCAAATGGTAAATAAACTTTACACGAAAACAAAAAAAAAAGATTTCCTTTGTCTCTTTGGAAAATGCTTTGATTTAAGAAGTAATTGAGCATAAAAAAGATGACTTATCTGAAATTGATGGCCTGCAAAAGTTTTGAAAAGTTGGTAAAATATTCCACGGTTTGCATTGCTCTATTGTGCAATTGCATTTTATTTTTAGATGGAAAAGAAAGGGCTTCGAAGAAAAGGAATTAAGTCCATAAATAAAACTGTTTCAAGAATTAAAGGGGGGATAATTTTGAAGCGCATTTTTACATCGCTACCCTTTAATTTGAAATTATATATTTCATAAAATGGCTCATAGTGTTTTCTTGGAGTAACTTTTTCATATGTAGCAGACAGCAGAAATTCAGTAAAGGTATTAATATTTATCTAAATCCAGTATTAAGTCATCACTCTAAAGAATGATTCTTTTGAAGATCTAGATTCAAAGCAAGATGAATAATGCATTGAATACTTTTATTCTACAAAGACCCTTTGAATATCCTTTGATTTAAAATTCTTAAGAATAAGAAAAGGATTTTTAGAAATTTGAGTTGATACTGATGAATCAGTACTTATTTCATAAATGATTAAAAGTGTTCATTACTTTAAAATGCTCATTAAGTTAGGCTGTTGAAATATTCCCTTACTTATCTTAAATGCAATTTCGAAATATTGGATCGTTATGATTTCACTGGTACATAAATATAATAAAATGTTGGTCCAATTATAAAATCATTTGTGAAGGATTTATCAAAGGATGTTTATTTAATGGAAAAATGAAGGTTACTTTGTTTAGGGTATGAACAATAAATGATCTAATCAAGTATAGCAACATTTCAATCAATTAGATATAATTTTTTAATTACTGCAATCCTAAATTCCTTCTGTATGTATGTATATATATATATATATATATAATGCTTGTAAATAAAAATTAAAGTGTTCCCATGAACCTGAAAGTGGCCCTCTTCATGAAGACGTTATAGGTCTAGTATAACCCGAGACGTTACAGTTACCTTGTATTATTCTAAAGCAAACACGATGACTCTCATGATAACTGCCATTCTATCGCGATGTGATGTTCTTTTATAAATACTTGATTCAGTGTCCTTCGGTACTGAAAGGAGTGATGACAAATTGCGTACCATTTATTGTTTTTGATATTTATCTTCCTTAATTTTTTTTCAAAGTGAGTGAAAGAGAAGTCATTTTTAGGGATTGTAGCAGAGATATATCGTGGGCTGATCTCAAAAGCTCTGACAATGAATCGGAGCTCATGATAGTTCTGATTGTAATGTATAATCAGAATGCCTAAATTTATACTTGAATTTTTATTTAAGAAATAAATAAAACAGGTTTTAATTTTAACAATATATGTTTTCGATTTTAATAAAAAAAACATTATTCTGATACAAATCTGTATTTAAAAAATTGATCGTTTAAGGAGTTAATTGTGGCAACTTAAAAATGTGTTTTTGCAACAATCGAAAAACAAATATCCCTAGTATATAAAATAAAATTAATCTTAATCGTTATAAAATAATCATGCATATCTATTCAAAAATCTGTAAACATTTTCTTTCATCTTGAGAAACCCTCAGACATGAACAATAAAATAAAAAAGTACTTCACATTTTACTCCTTATGTGAAAAATAACCAATGCTAGAATAATTAGAATTATAACGAACTCATATCAACATGATGCATTAACTCCTTTACAACAGTGAATTCTTTATTTTTTACTGAAAATTAATTCCTGAGAAACGATCGTTCCTTTTTCATTAAAAATAAAACTATTTGTTTTGCGTAAAATTTAATCAGATATTTCATTAAAAATGAAAAAAAACATGTTTTCAAAACTTCTGTTATATCATTTCTTAATTTATTTCAGTCGCTCTGGCATTGTAAATTTTTAATTATTCGTTACCTGAGCGGAGACCGGATAATGATTTGAAAAATTAACGAGCTTTTAGATTCTGATTTTTCTTTATGTGATATTTCAGTTTTGACATCATCGGTTTAATATTTAACAATGGGAGGAGATAGTTTTTTGTGTGTGAGTTATGTAATGAAATTCGGTTGTGTTCCTGTTTAAACATATTACTTAAGAGATAAATAATTAAATTAGAATAATATATTAATGTATTTATATTACAATAGTTATGCTGATTTACATTCAGTTTTCTAAAAAAAATGTATTATTAAAACTTCGTTTTAAAGTTTTTATGTTTGTAAGTAAGAGTGAAAGTGATATTAAGGAGAGTATTTTTTAATGATTCGGAGATTATTCTGAATAAAATTATTTCAGAAAAATTATTATTATAATTATTATTATTAAATTAATTAATATATTAAATTAATTAATATATTAAATTATAATTAAGAATATCTTATTTATTAATTATTAAGTTATATTATAAAGTATCATTTTGAGAAATTATTTAGTATGTGGGGTCGTATATGTATAAGCCGAGCAGCCTACCTACAGCCGATGAAGAGAGGACATCGGGCACTGCAGAGATCGGACATTATAGAGATCGTAAACTGCAGAGATTCAAAGATTGAGCGCAAATGCAGAGTAGTTATCCCTAAAAAATATCCCGAAAAGAAATGTCCACCCCTCATAACTTTCTGGGAATTTTTCTAGCCCAGGGATGTTGAATTCCCATCAGCCATTCTGTATAATGTAAATCGCTTATATAAGCCATCTACCTTGCTACGTTCACCATCTAATGTCTTCGTTTCTGTTGTTGTGTCTAATCCTCAGTGTCCTGCAACGGATAGGAAAGGGGGCAGCTTTCGTTGAGATGGAGCACCCGTAGATAGAAGTCTGACTAGACTCTGTGTTGCTGAAAAAGGAGGACAATGCCTTCTGGAAGAAGTTTTAGGGAGAAATACCCCGCATTTGCATATAGTATGGGAGAAAACCTGATCAGAAAACCTGGGAGACCTGAACAGGTAATAAGAATAACGGGGGAAGTGGCTCAGCATCCCAAATGCCATCGAGAATCTTCTTTTTTTTTTTTTAGACAATGTCTGCAACAAAGTCGCCGGCGGATTAAACCTCAGCCCTAATGCTCACCAGCGTCGCAAATTGCCACTAGCCCACGAATCGGGCTTCCTCGTTTTTGAAAGCAGTGACTGCAGTGAAAGCTGCCAAGCGCCAGTGGATTCGAACATTCGTCCTCTTTTTCACCAGTGAACTACGAATCCAACACCTGGATATTTTGTTTATGCCATATATTTGGCAAACCATATATATTTGCCAATTTTTTTTACGCAAATATCCAATAAACATCCTGTAATCTCTTAATAGTATTTAATTTATTGCGCTTACTAGCTAACAAAAAGTCTTTAAGTTTTGTAAAAGAAATATTAATGCATTTATTTATGTATCAATATAAATAAAATTTAACAGGTTTATTGTAAACTATAAATATCCTTCCCTTTTAGATTCTCTGATAACATAAATTGCAATTTAAAATGTATATACATATTTATGACATTTTATAAAACCATGGCCCATTTTAATCTAAGGCACACAGAAATCCAGTTCAAAATGTGCAGAATGAAAGCTCTATATATAATATAAAGTTTCCGATGCCATTTGATTGTAAATCTGTTGGAATTTAATTAAGTTGGCCGGGCCTTGCCTCACATTTCCATAAGTATTGCTAATATACCGCAGGAAATCCAGCGAATATTTCACCCTATTTTCAAGTGGGATCATCGAGTTTCGGAAAGGGATGGAATTAATGTATACACATTGGGTGGTGAATATTCGCACTTTGACTTAATCTTCCGCCTTCCGATTTTAATGTATTTCTAAGGGAATAGAAATGTATATGGGAATAAAAATGTAGTATTTATATGGAAATAAACATGTAATCTTTCGCTGTGAAGAATTTGTTAGTTAAAATTCCGCTATTATACGGGGATAAAAATGTAATATTTCCATGAGAATAAAAATCTAGTATTTCTATGAAAATATGATTTTATATTGAAATACAAATCTAATATTCCTTCTGAACTTCAGACTAATTTTTTTTCTTTGTAACAAATGTTCGACATAATGGAAAAAAAATATATATATATATAAATTTAATAATATTACTTAAATAAAGGAATGTTAAATAAAATACAAGTACACTTTTTAATGTTTTCAAAAAATTACCAATTTTTTTCTTATTATTATTAGTATAAAAATAATACCACCAGGTCTAGCGCATAGGCGACTCGTTGTTCTCGTTTCGAGTCTGCTGTTGTACTTCATTATAGTAACTGTTATGAAGAAGAAGCTACCCCAATTATGACACCAAGTATAAAAGCGTCAGGCGTTGATGGTCAGACTACCCGAAGGGTGTTTTCTTAATTTCCATGTATACGACACGCAAATGCGAGACAATAACCACTAAACATGCATATGAAAAACACAAGATACACATATGTTTAAAAAAAATCAGTCGCTCTATTTATATTTTATTAAATTTGATCCCTTAATAATAAATAATAGGGTTTTAATGTCAACAAGTTTTTAAAAAGTTGGTTTATATCCATTTTTATAGAGGAGTAATTTTTTTAGAAACCTAATTATAACAATATTAAATTTGAATATAAAATTTTTCTGAATTAAAATAAGTTTGATCGCATTTAAACCCTTTTTTTATTTATGTCTGAAATCTTCTTTTGTCTTCGAACTCTAATGCTGCTGAAATACTTTTCCGGTTAAAATAAATTCGATACCAAAACAAGTTTCCTTTCATTTTTTTTTTCTTCTCTTTAACTCTAGGGACATTTTATTACAATCTTATATTTTATTTCCAGCCTTTTTATCTGTCTGAATTTCTCAGAAGATAAAAATTTAAGAAAATCCATTTAAAATAAAAAAATTCCTGGCACCTAAATCTGTGAAGTGCTATCGGGAACCCAAACTTTATAGCATTCAACAAGGCATTAAAGCTGCGAATATGAATCTAAAACTGTACAGGGAAAAATGTTGCGAGTATTTTTAATACCTCAAAGGAATTTTTTTCTGAGAAAACAAGATTAAAAGCTCCGCATTTGCTGCGAAGTAATCCGTTCGGCAGAATGCAGTGATACAGAATTGCTCTCTCGCAATTTGACTTTCAGCAGTTAGCAAATGTTCAGATCCGCATAATGAAAAGTGACGCTTCAAAAACATTCTTTGTTTCTTTTATGCGTTGGATTCTAAAGGCACGAATAGGAATTTTTCATTAGGAAATGCAAATTAAATATAATATTTCTTTTAATCTTTAGTTATTGTATTTCCTAAAGGTCCCAGGACCTAGGATATTCTTATAAGATATTATTCATAAGTCGCAGTGGATCAGCAAATAACGCGTTAAAAATCTTATTAATAGTTAATAGCGACTGATAAATAAGCGTATCGCTGCACCTAAAACTATGCTTATTTAAGGGCATGATAAATATGTAAATCAGAAAGTCTTTGACATACAGGCTGTTTGCGTCTTCCACATTAGCTTAGTATTTTAACCCTCAAGCCATAAGCTGGGCGTTCTCACGAAATTTCATTGATAAAATGTGAGTACAGTGTTTCAGCTTTTCTCATCCTCTCTCGTTGTGCAGCCTGTGTAAAAACTGTCTCTGCCACGTAAATAAAAAATAAAATTCCTGATAATCTTTGCTTATTCTGTTGCCTAAAGGCCTCATAATCTATGCGTTCCTATAAGATATTTTTCATAAGCCTAGTAAATAGCACGCTAATAGTAATATTAATAGTTAAAAGGCGTTAACAGCTATTGGGGAAGCAGCGTTTGAAACTGACGAGTATTGTTGTACCTAAAGCTCAGCAATAAAAGAGCATCATAAATCTATAATCATAAAGTCTTTCAGACATAACGGATGTCGTTTGCTGATTCGATTGTGCGTCAGTTGATTCGTATACGATTCGATAGATTCGTATTCGAAACATAGTTGTCAGTCCTACGCTCAATACTCTACAGACAGGGGCATACTGTTTAAAGATATTAGACTGTGACCTACTGTTTAAAGATATTAGACCGGGACCTACTATTTAAAGCGGATTCCGAACCACCACCAACATCCATGGCACCGAGTGCTAGAGCGCAAGGCATTCGAACATCACCCCCAAAGTCAAAACTTAATTTATTTTAATCGACGCCCAGCTTATTTTTGTAATTATGTGGAAAACAGAATATTAATCACATACTTTTTATTTGCTTGGAAAATCTAAAGAAATTTTTAGAAAAGGATTGACAATCCAAATTGTCAAATGCCAAAGTTTTGATGAACTTGTTAGTAAGAAGCCTCCATTTGGAGCCTTTTTGTAAATATTTAAAATCCTTCTTCAATATTTTTTTAAATACTTTTTCTCTTTTTATTTCCTATTCTCTTAAGTTTTTATTACTTATCATTTCTTTGATGTTTTTGTAAATGTGTTTTTCTACTTACTTCTCTAAGCCTTGTGCGATACTTTGTAAATACACGAAGATTTCTTGTGTTTTTGCAGCCAAACTCTGATAAAACAAAAGCCACACTTTAAGGATTTTTAGTTTTTAAACAACAAGAATCATTACCAGTTCCATGCACAATTAAAACACTTAATCCACTCGAAATGCATTCATAACCTGCAAATGACAGTGAGATAAAACGCTTTCAGCATTTCGAATGAACAATGGCCGTGAATGGGCGAAATACAATAAGCGTTTTACGAAAACCATCCTGGAGAAACAAGATAGCGCGGAAGACATTCTTTTCCGATTGAGGTTCGGCGAGGGTTGCCTGGCAACGCCATCCAACAAAAGCCATCGAACAAGAGATTTTAATTGTCAGGCATCAAGATTAGATAAATACTCTTAATAGCATTCGCCCATTCTTTTCTCCCAGGGAACACTTTTCTTACAAAACCTCATTTTGCAATGCTTAATCGGTTCGTTGCGAAAGATAATGGTTATGGCCGGGGCATTAATGGTTAAATTGAACATGGCTAATGTGTTGAATCACCTTAGACTTTTCGGTTTTTCAAGGGGGACTTCTTTTGTGTTGCCCTTACCCCCAAAAAGTCCAAGAAAGAGAAATTTTTTAATTCAACCCCAAAGAATTGTTTTTTAATTAATCGTATAAGTGTAAAAAACGATTTGGTTTTTGGTCGAGTTCTATTAGTTTTACTGCTAGAGTTTTATTTAATGTTTAAAATGAAACGATGTCGTTATTCTCCATTAACCTCTTTGCAGAATAGGGATCTTTTTTTCTCTAAAACACTCTTTTGTGTGTTTCGACCTTAACGTTCTATAAAATGCACTACCAGAATAAACTTAAATATTTTACATGCGAAGTGTAATTTTTTAAAAATAAAAATCTCGAAATTTCCTTGCAAAATTAAAAGAGTGGTCAAGGTTTTACTAATTAACCAATCGTACAAGTGTAAAGAACGTTTCGGTTTTTAGTTGAGTTTTATTTGTTTTACTGAAAGAGTTTTATTTAATATTTAAAATGAGATGATGTCGTCATTTCGTTTACCTCTTTTGCATAATGGCTATCTTATTTTTTTTCTTCTAAAACACTTGTTTACTTGTTATATATATAATACAATGATTTTTAAATTTTTTGTGCGCCTCCTTTGGTTAAGTTTCTACGAATATAAGTGGACCACGGCTTTAGATGTAATAACAATTCTAAATGTTAATGTTGAATCCGTAATAAATGGGTTAGGGCCCACGCATTCTAACAAATCTCTACTTTTGCACTCCCAGAAGTGGGATAAGTTAGTTGCTCGTTGTTGCAATTTTACTCGTTGTCGAAGCGCACAACATAATCCTTTTATCCGTAACCGCACGCAAGCAGTGTTAAAACGGATATCGAAAAGCTGGCAAAAATTAGCTTACGACCAGGTGCATTGTGCGAAACCACCCCTCCAACCTGAATAGACGCATTGAATCTTGACTTCAGAATGACCGTTCATCATCGGGGGGCAGACGACGAAGGATTTTATCCACACGGCTAATGAATAATAGATAAGCTAATCTAGCGCAGACTCAAACAACACGATTGAGTTTTCCTCCAGAAATACATGTTTCATGCCTCCGCGTTAAACATTTAAAGCACGAAAATCATAAATTAAATATTCAACTCCGCCCTTGATGTCTCTATCGTGTTTACCCACCAGCAGCCTTCGCATTTTCCTCTGACTTCGCGTCCTCGCTTCGATTCCATATTTTCTCACACACATTCCTTACACGCAAACAAATGCGCACGTTATGTGTGGGATATGATATCCTTACCAGATATGAGTATATTCGTTCGAGTATCCCACGTCTGGTCCACGTAATAATTGAACGTAAATTTATGTAGAAATATGACTTTGGTGCAGTTTCGAATCCAAAGGTAATGCGAAAAGTAGAACTTTGGATGAGAAAAAGGGGCTTTATTTGCATTAAACAAGAGCTTTAATGTTTGAATATTTGTTTATTATTCAAGTTGAGATAGTGCTGTATCGGACGGCTGCAACCTGAGCGTGATATGATTTCTTTTGTAACTACTAATTATAAACAATCGTTTAAGCTAATGATTCGCTATTGAAAAAACGATATTTGTTGAACAATGAGTGATTTTGAAGATTCTATTATTAATGTGTCAGTTCAAATGAAGATCTTAATAATTCAGAAAATTTCGAAATTGTAAGCGTCTGTTCTGTAAGTTGGTAATGCCATTGGTGATAGGGAAAGGAATGGCTAGTAGGCGGTAGATGAGAGTAGAGGAACAAGCTTCTCCATAGCAATGTAAAATTGACCGCTTATTGATGTGTGAATCCTAATTAGAGAACTGTAGAGTTGAAATATATTGAAGTGTAGAAGGGAATCCTATTGTAGTTAAAGGTCGAATAAAAGTGAAATATGGTGAGGCATGTTTTTTGCAATAGCCATATTATGAATGAAACAGAAAATTCTCAAATTGTGTGGTTTACGAAAGACTATCATGATCCTAGTCAAAACACGTAAAGTTTTGATACCGATAGAAGTTGCTGTTGTTGATTTAAAATAAGAAGACCAATGACTGTACTCTTTATATAGTTACTATGAAAATGATTATATAAAAATCTTTTGTCATTTACTAGACATTCGAACAATATTACTAACTTACCGTTGTACGTTAAACATTGCTAACTAATGATTACAGGTTAAATCCCCCTGAAGTTTCGATTTCTCCCTCACCTTGGCGTGGGGGTATTAATAGTGGAGTGGGGGAAGTACGTCGGGAGCAGGGCTTCTGGTGGGCTCACCTTAGGCCTGAAGGCTATTCCATAATGCGAGAGCGAGAGCAAGCAGGCAGGAGAAAACTCAGACTTCTATCTCGGGTGCTCTCATTTGGCCCACAGAAGCTACAACATTTCCCCCTTTAGCATGAGGCCTGTTTATATAGAGAGTGTCCCAGGTATATTGAGAATATTGTTGAGCCGGATTTTGTGGATATATGGATGCTTACTGACAGCCGATCCTCAGTTCAACATTTAAGTAATTGGACAGACATTGGAGACAGGATTGGGTTTACAGTGATGTGTTCTCAGGGTTTGAGAAGACAATTAAGATCTCTGAAATGTCCCTCAACACTTGACTGGTACTCAAGAGATCGTCCTGGTGAAGTCTTGTTTTTGGGAGGCCACAGAAACCAACAAACTTGCTTATCACGTTTTGTCAGCGGACATTTAAGGAGTCTCACCTATGAACAAGCGCAACAGATTATTGGGACCTGCACCAAGTGTAGGACTGCTCAAGCATCGCCCGCTCATTTATTTTTAGCATGTTAGTATAACATCATTTTGCATGTTAGTCAACATCACTTCCTTGAAGAATGTGAAGAATTGATAATAGCATTATCTTTCTGCTCCATTATTATTAATTACCAATAATATTTATTTATTTAATATTATTTATTAATCATTGATTGAAATGTTTTTAGTATTTCATGTAATTAAAAAAAGTAACAATTAAGAAGGCTTTATTTAAAATTTTATTCATTTAAACGTTAATGCCAATGTAAAAGTATTCAAAAACTCTTTATTAAATACCAGAAAACAGATTTCATCGCAATTTAGTGAATAATTAGAAAACTTTCACGGACTATATTAACTGTTTTTGTTTATATACAAATTATTTAATGCCTACAAATTCAATATTAAAGCTTATAAGTATAAACAAGCAAATATCTGCGTTATTTATATGAAAACATATAAAATTTGTGCAAGTTATGCTGGGCATATGGCATTATTAGAAGACATTATGGCATTAATTCTATGAAACCCAGCTTTAGGTTCACGTAATAATACAAAATGAATGCAAATTTATGTAAAAATAATGCTTTCGTGCGAGCTAAATGGAGAGGGCAATCCAAATGGTAAATAAACTTTGCACGGAAAAAAAAAAAAAGGGTTTCCTTTGTCTCTCTGGAAAATGCTTTGATTTAAGAAGTAATTGAGCATAAAAAGATGACTTATCTGAAATTGATGACCTGCAAAAGTTTTTGGAAAGTTGGTAAAATATTCCACTGCTTGCATTACTCTATTGTGCAATTGCATTTTATTTTTAGATGGAAAAGAAAAAGAAAGGACTTCTAAGAAAAGGAATTAAGTCCATAAATAAAATTGTTTGAAGAATTAAACAGGAGATAATTTTGACGCACATTTTTCCATCGCTACCCTTTAATTTCAACTTATATGTTTCATAAAATACCTTCATTAAGATGACTTACAGTTTTTCTTGATGTAACTTTTTCATATGTAACAGACAGCAGAAATTCAGCAGCCTCTGGTTTTTCTCCCATACGACACAAAAACGCGGGATAGTTCCGACCTAAAAGGTCTGCATTGCCCTCCTTCTTCTTCAGCAACCTGAAGCTAAGTCAGACTTCTATCTACGGATGCTCCATCACACCAGAGGCTGCCTCCTTTTCCTCCATCCATGAGTATACTACTCATAGGCTGTCCGTCAAACGGAGGAATAGCAGGGATATCGGTTACTCAGTATTGTGAAGGATGCACTACGAGGGAATGGAAGAGGTATAGATTCAGTTGCATAGGGTGCACTACGAGAGAATGGCAGAAATATAGACTGCGTTAAACAGGATACAGTACGAGGGGAAAGTCAGAGATGTAGACTCAGTGTTAAACATAATGCAGTACTAGGGAAATGGAAGATATATAGACTCAGTGTTGCATAGGGTACATTAGGAGAATGACAGAGATATAGATTCAGTGTTATACAGGGTGCGCAACGAGGGAATGATAGATATGTAGATGCAGTGTTGCACTGTAAAATGAGGGGAATGGAAAGGATGAACTACTAGGAAAATCGAAGATATATAGACTCAGCGTTACTTAGGGTACACTACGATTGGAACGGCAGATACATAGACTCAGTGTAACACAGGGTGCTCAATGAGGGGAACGGAATATATGTAGATTCTGTGTTACACAGGATGCACTACTCGGGAAATGGAAGAGATATTGATTGAGTGTTACAGAGGGTGCACTACGAGGGAAAGGTAGAGATAAAGACTCATTGCTACACAGGGTGCATTACCAGAGACGAGGAGGAAGTCTGCAACACTATACTCACATTTTAGGAATGAAATATAGAGAGACACCCAGTTAATGGCTCAGAGATAACTTGCTCAGCTAACATGGTGGAGGACGCACAATCGAATCCACAAAAAGCATCCTTTTTGCCAGAAAGACTTTCTGACTTATAGATTTATAATGCACTTCAATTGTGGAGTTTTAAGTACAGCAATACTTGCCAGTTTCAAACACGGCTTCCTTAATCTCAATTAACGCACTCTCAACTATTATTAGTGTTATTAATGAGCTATTTACTAGGCCACTTCGAGTTATGAAAAATATATTATAAGAACTCCATGGTCCTGAGGCCTTTGGGTGACAGAATAAGCAAAGATTATAAGAAATATTATTTTTTATTTGCGTTTGCTAATGAAAAATTACTATTCGTTCCTTTTGCATCCAATGCATAAAAGAATCTTTTTGAAGCGTCGCTTTTCATTATGCGGATCGTAACATTCGCAAGATGCTGAAAGTCAAATTGTGAGAGAGTCATTCTCTTATCCTTGCATTTTGCAGAACGGATTACTCCGCTGCAGATGCGGAGCTTTTAATCTTGTTTCTTTGGAAAAATTCCTTTGAGGTATTAAAAATATCCGCACTATTTTTTTTCACTGCACTATTTTAGATTCATATCGCAGTCTAAGTGCCTTGTTGAATGCTATAAAGTTCCGGATAGCATTTCACAGATTTAAGTGCCAGGATTTTTTTTTTTTTTTTATTTTAAATAGCATTTCTTCAGGCAGAAAAAAAGGCTGGAAATAAAAAAGAGAGTAAAAAAATATCCCTAGAGTTAAAGTGAAGAAAAAAAAAGTTATATATGTTTCAGTATCGTATTTATTTCAACCGGAAAAGTATTCAAGCAGCATTAGAGTTCGAAGACAAAAGAAGATTTCGGACATAAATAAAAAAGGGGTGTAAATACGATCGAACTTATTTTAATTCAGAAATATTCTATACTTAAATTTAATATTGTTATAATTTTGGTATCTTTAAAAATAACTTCTCTATAAAAATGGATTTAAATTCAAATTTTTTTTAAATTGAGAATATTAAAAACTGATTTTTATTATTAACGAATCAAGCTTAAAAATATAAGAGTTACTGCATTTTTGGAGAGATAGGTTGATATCATGCTCCACTTATTTATATCATTAGGACGGTAGTTCCTTTAGTGGCTATTTCCCTCATTTGCTTGTCGCCTCCTTAAAAAAAAGAAGAAAATTTCCCTCCGGGAAATCTGACCATCAACACAAGACGCTTAAATAGAGGATGCCATAACTGTTGTAGCCTCTACTTATTGATAACAATCACTACAATGAAATCCAACAGGGGACTCGAGCACGGGAGCTTCATCAGTTACCACTCAAACACGGGTCGTCTATATGCGAGAGGCTGCACTACGAAGGGAATGTCACAGGTACATAGAGAATGACAGATATATGAACTCAATGATACACAGGATGCAATACGAGGGAAGCAAAAGATGTATAGATTCTTGTTACGAGTTCCACTACGAGGGGAATGGAAGAAATTCTGACTCAGTGTTATATAGAATATGAGAGAATGACAAAAATATAGACTCAGTGTTATATAGTGTGCATTCCAAAAAGATTTGCAGAGATATAGATTCAGGGTTAAACAGGATCCACTATGAAGAGATTCAGCGATATAGACACAGTGTTGCGCAGGGTGCGAAAGAGAAGAGATAAGGCTGCACCATTGTACTCATCTTTCACCAGTGGAATTTAGAGAGGACGCCCAGCTCATGGCTCAGGGGTAATGTGTTCAGCTAACGTGAAAAGGGGTGCACCATCGAATCTACAAAAGTCATCTGTTACGTCAGAAAGACTTTCTGACTTATAGATTTATCATTCTTATCAATTGCGGAGTTTTAGGTACACCAATATATTCCAGTTTCAAACGCTGCTTTCCCAATTGGTATTATCTATTAATATTATTATCAAAGCACTATTTACCAGTTGCTCCGACTTATGAAAAATATCTTATAAGTATGCCTAGGTTTTGAGGCCTTTAGGTAGCAGAATAAGCAAATATTATAACAGATATTATTTTTCATTTGCATTTCCTAATGAAAAATTCCTATTCATGTCTTTTGTATCCAAGGCATAAAAGAAGTGCAGAATTTTGTTGAAACGTCACATTTCATTATGCGGATCGCAACATTCACGAGCTGCTGAAAGTCAAATTGCGAGAGAGTAATTTTGTATCCCTGCATTTTGCCGAACGGATTACTCCGCTGCAGATGCACAGCTTTCAATCTTGTTTCCTTGGAAAAAAATTCCTTTGAGATATTAAAAATACTAGCAGTACTTTTTTTTCCTGCACACTTTTAGATTCATACCGCAGCTTAAGTGCCTTGTTGAATGCTATAAAGTTCGGGTTCCGGATAGCATTTCACAGATTTAGGTGCCAGGAATTTTTTTTATTATTTTTTTTATTTTAAATAGCTTTTCTTAAATTTTTATCTCCTGAGAAATTCAGACAGATTAAAAGGCTGGAAATAAAAAAAGAGAGTAAAGAAATGTCCCTAGAGTTAAAGTGAAATAAAAAGAATATGTGTTTCGGTATCGTATTTATTTTAACCGGAAAAATATTTAAGCAGCATTAGAGTTCGGAGAGAAAAAAAGATTTCAGACATAAATAGAAAAGGGATTTAAATACAATCGAATCAATTTTAATTTCGAAATATTCTATATTATTATTATAATTTTGGTTTGTTTAAAAGTGATTTCACTATAAAAATGGATTTAAAAGGAATTTTTTTTTAAATTGTTAATATAAAAAAAGGGTATTTTTATTATTAACGAATCAAATTTTTAAAAAAACTATAATAAGAGCTTCTCCTTTTCTGGAGAGATAGGTGGATCTCGTGCTACATTTATGCATGCAATTAGAACGGTAGCACTTTTAATGGTTATTGCTCACATTTGGGTGTCGCATGGGTGGAAATTAAGAAAACTCCCATCCGAGCCGATTGACCATCAACGCGAGACGCTTATACACAAGTTGTCATAGCTGCTGTAGCCTCTCCTTGTTGATAATAATGACTACAATGAAATCCACCATTCGAACCAGAATCGTATTGCATGGAAGCTTCATCAGTTTCCACTAAACCACGGGTCGTGTATATAGGAGAGGATGCACTACGAGGGGAACGACAGAGATATAGAATCAGTGTTACATAGGGATGGCATATATATATAGATCGAATGTTACACAGGTTGCACTACGTAGGGAATGGAAGAGATATAGACTCAATGTTACACAGGGTTCATTACGAGGGGAATGGGAGAGACATAGACTCAGTGGTACATAAGGTGCTATATGTGGGAATGAAAAAGATAAGGACACTATATTGCACAGGATTACTATACGAGGAAAATGGAAGAGAAATAGAACTCAGTGTTACATAGTATATTCTACAAGGGAATGGCAGAGATATAGATTCAATTTTACGCAGAGTGCACTACGGGAGAG
Organism: Caerostris darwini; assembly: GCA_021605075.1. Classification (NCBI taxonomy): domain Eukaryota; kingdom Metazoa; phylum Arthropoda; class Arachnida; order Araneae; family Araneidae; genus Caerostris; species Caerostris darwini. The sequence continues at coordinate 54,090 of BPLQ01009398.1, forward strand.
GATGGGGAAAGCCGCAACTCTGTACTGGCATTTTACCAATGAAATTTCATGAGAATGGCCAGCTCATGGTTGATTGTTAAAATACTCAGCTAACATGGAGGAGGACGTACAATCGAATCCGCAAAGGGCATCCGTTGTGTCAGAAAGACATTTTGATTTATAAATTTATCCTGACCTTCAAGTTGATAGTTTTAAGTGCTACTATGCCACTTCGATTTATAAGTACGCCTAGGGTCTGAGGAATTTAGATAGCAGAATAAACAAAGATTATAAGAAATATTATTTTTTATTTACGTTTCCTAATGAAAAATTCTTATTCGTGCCTTTCGAATCCAATGCATAAAAGAACTGTTTTGTAGCGTCACTTTTCATTATGCGGATCGCAGCATTCGCGAGCTGCTGGAAGTCAAATTGCAAGAGAGTCATTCTGTACCACAGCATTTCGCCGAACGGATTACTCCGCTGCAGATGCAAAGCTTTTAATCTTGTTTCCTTTGAAAAAAATGCCTTTGAGGTATTAAAAATACTCGCAGAATTTTTTTTCCTTTACAGTTTTTAGATTCATATCGCAGCTTAAGTGCCTTGTTTAATGCTATAAAGTTCGGGCTCCGGATAGCATTTCACAGATTTAGGTGCCAGGAATGTTTTTTTATTTTTTTATTTTAAATAGCTTTTCTTAAATTTTTATCTTCTGAGAAATTCAGACAGATTAAAAGGCTGGAAATAAAAAAAAGAGAGTAAAAAAATGTCTCTATAGTTTAAGTGGGAGAAAAGAAAAGAAAATGTGTTTCTTTATCGCATTCATTTTAACCGGAAAAGTATTTAAGCAGCATTAGAGTTAGAAGACAAAAGAAGATTTCAGACATAAATAAAAAAATATCAGTTTAAATACGGTCAAACTTATTTTAATATAGAAATATTCTATATTTAAATTTAACATTGTTATAATTTTGGTTTCTGTAAAAATAATTTCCGTATAAAAACGGATTTAAACGGAATTTTTTTTTAAATTTCAATATTAAAAACGTATTTTTATTATTAACGAATGAAATTTATAAGCAATAAACAGAGACACTGCTTTTTAGAGGTATCGGTGGATCTCGTGTTCCTCTTATGTACGCCATTAGGATTGTAGGACTTTTAGTGGTTATTGACTAACGTTTGCATGTCACATGGTTGAAAATCAAGAAAACACATCTCTAGTCATTCTGACCATCAATGTGAGACTCATACTTACAATGTGTTATAATCTGCTGTAGCTTCTCCTTTTTCATAAAAGAGCTAAAATGAAATCCACCAGTGGACTTGAACCAGAACCCGACCGCGTGGTAGCTTCGCAATAATGTAATATAACTATACTATGAACCATGTATGTGCGTGATATGATGATATTTCTTTTATGCTGATAATAATAATAATAAAAAAATGTATTATATTGGGAAAATATAAAAAAAGTGTACTTTTTGTAATGTCTCGGCCTACACTAGACCTATAACGGCTTCAAGAAAATGTTCAAGTTTAGGGGAACACTTTATTTACAAGCACTATATATATATATATATATATATACATACAGACAGACATCCTATAGGAAACTCCATTTGTATGGAAATGTTAGATTTGTATATTCTTATGGAAATATATTACATTATTATTCTTATGGAAATTTCAATTTTTCTATTTCCAACGAAATAATACATTTTTATTCCCTATAGAACTACAACATTTTTATTCCCTATAGAAATGCATTATAATGAGAAGGCGACTATTTATTTTTAACTCAAAGTGCGACTATTCACCACCCAACGTGTATACATTAATTCCGTCCCTTTCCGAAACTCGATGATCCCACTTGAAAATAGGGTGAAATATTCGCTAGATTTCCGGCGGAATATCAGCAATACTTATGGAAATGCGAGGCAAGGCCCGGTCGACTTAATTAAATTCCAACAGATTTACAATCAAATGGCATCGGAAACTTTATATCATATAGGGCTTTCATTCTGTACATTTTGAACTGGATTTCTGGGCGGTGTGTGCCTTAGATTAAAATGGGACATGGTTTTATAAGCCTTCATAAAGGTATACTTATTTTATCAGAGAGTCTAAAAAGGAGCGATATTTATAATTTACAATAACGCGGGTTATTTGTTTATTGATTTATAAATAAAGGCAATAATATTTTTTTAGCATGACAAATATAATTTTTTTGTAAGCAAATAAACGCAATAAATTAGTGTACTATTAAGAGATTATTTGATGTTTATGGAATATTTGCGTAAAGAAATTGGCAAATGTACGCGGTTTGTCGAATATACGACAAAAACAAAACAACAGATTCTGGTTTCATAGTTTACCAGTGAAAACGAGGGTGAAAGTTCGAATCCATTGGTGCTTGACAACTGCAGTCACTGCTTTCAAAAATGAGGACGCCCGCTTTGTCGTAGACACTGTTTAAAAAAAAAAAAAAAAAAAAAAAAGACTCGATGGCATTTGGGATGTTCGGTATAGCTCCTCCTAAAAGTCTTCCTGGAAGGTACTGCCCTCCTTCTTCAACGACACGGAGCCAAGTCAGACTTCCACCTACGTGTGCTCTATCTCAACAGAAGCTGCTCCTTCTCTCTACATCCATAAGTAGATTACTCATGGGGTGTCCGTCCCGCACTGCAAGACTCTGAGGATTAGACACAAAAACAGTAACAAGGGTATTGGATGGTGAACGTAGTCATTTATAAAAGCGTTTCAAATCGACGTTCAGACATGCTGGTGGGAATTTCCCCAGTTTTCCCCCATGAGTCAGGCAAATGCAGAATAGTTATCCCTAAAAAATCACCTGGAAAGCTATGATTAGAGGACATTGCTTTCTAGGAGACTTTTTAGGATAACTGGTTTGCATTTGCGTGCAATCTCAATAATATAAATGTCCTCGCCACATAGCTAATCAATAGGTTTATACCTATGTGGGGTACGAAGACCACATGATAAGCAATTTCTCAAAATAATACTTCATAACATAATGTAATAATTACTAAATAATTAAATATTTTTAATTATAATTTAATACATTAATTAATTTAATATATTTTTCTCAATTAATTTTTCTTAGAATAATCTCCGATTGAATAAGAAATATTCTATTTAGCACCACTTTCCTTCTTATTTACAAACATAAAAACTTTAAAAGGAAGTTTTAATAAATTTTTCTTTAGATAACTTAATGTAAATCAGCATATCTATTGTGATATAAATACATTAATATATTATTCTAATTTAATTATTTATCTCTTAAGTAATACGTTTAAAAAAAAAATACAACCGAATTTCATTACATAACTCATACACAAAACATATCTCATCCCATTGTTAAAACAGAAATATCGCATAAAGAAAAATCAAAATCTAAAAGCTCGTTCATTTTTCAAATCATTATCTGGTCTCCGCTGAAGTAACGAATAATTAAAAATTTACAATGCCGGAGCGACCGAAATAAATTAAGAAATGATAACAGAAGTTTTGAAAACAGGTTTTCTTTCGTTTTTAATGAAATATCTGATTAAATTTTATGCAAAACAAATAGTTTTATTTTTAATGAAAAAGGAACGATTGTTTCTCAGTAATTAATTTTCAGTAAAAAATGAAAAATAATTCACTCCTATAAAGGAGCTAATGCATGATGTTGATATGAGCTCGTTATAATTCTAATTATTCCGGCATCGGTTATTTTTCGTATGAGGAGTGAAATGTAAAGTACTTTTTTATTTTACTGTTTTGCTGTCTAATGATTTCTGATGATGAAAGAGTGTTTACAGATTTTTGAATAGATACGCATGATGATTTTGTGTTATTTTAGAGTGATTAAGATTAATTTAATTTTATATATAGGGGATATTTGTTTCGATTGTTACAAAAACAATTTAGAATCTCACTTTTAAATTGCCACAATGTACTCCTTAAAAGATCAATTTTTTTTTAAATACGGATTTATTTAAGAAATTTTTTTTATTAAAGTAGAAAATATGCATTGTTAGAATTATAGTAATCAATAAGTTCTTATCCTGTTTAATTTATTTTTCAAATAAAAATTCTAATATAAATTTCACCATTCGGTTTGTACATTAGAATCAGAACTGTCATGAGCTCTGGTTCATTGTCAGAGCTTTTGAGATCAGCTCATGATTGATCGCTACTACAATCACTAAAAAAAGTCTTCTCTTTTATTCATTTTCAAAAAATTAAGAAAGATAAATGATCGTAAACAATAAATGGCACACAATTTCTCCTTTAAGTATTGAAGAAAGCTGAATAAAGTGTTTGCAAAAGAATAGTATATCGTTATAAAATGACAGTTATCACGAGTGACTTCTTGTTTGCCTTAGAATAATACAAGGTAGCTGTAACGTCTCGTCTTACTAGACCTATAACGGTTTCAAGAAGAGGACCACTTTCAAGTTCATGGGAATTAATTTTTATTTACAATCACGTATATATATACATAATTCTTTTAATTACAATTTATTATTTACAAAAAAATGCAAAAAATAAAGAGTTCAATTTGATTCTCAAGTGCAGTTCACTCTAAGGATGGAGATTTTCGGTGTTCTCGAGTCTAAGAGGAATCTAATTGCCTGGTCTACTTCACGCTTTAATTGTCACACGGCGAGATACATGAAACCACAAGAGGCGCACTATGGAAACAGGCGGAAACTCCGGCCTGTTATCTCACTTTAGGGGGAAAAAAAACCTTCTGGTCGACTCGTCGCAGAACTCCCCTTTTTCTTCTTTAAAAACCTATCTTTAAGAAAATTCGTCTAGATGGTGTTCTAGGGGTTGGATCAGCTTCTCTCAGTTCTTAATGGAATAGACACTTACTCAGTCTATGGTCTATCACCAATCATGGTGCAACGACTCATGGTGTAGTCCATATTCCATCGCTAATTTTTTCGATCTGTGATAATCGAACAGACAATCGCTAATTTCATGGGATCTCATTTTCCATGACACTGAACATCTGTTATCAGATTTGAGTGACAGGTTGTTCTCATGAGTACAAAACGCTAACTTCATGCAGTATAACTATCCACAACATTTTTTATCCGCTGTTAACTTTCAGTGATAGGTTGTTATTGTGTATTTTTTAAAGAATATACATTCTTCTCTCCCGGGAATGAAATGCTCCAACTCTGCACCTTCTGCACCTTCCATGTTCCAACTATATTTTCCAACAATATAACGACTGATTGACTGAGTTGAATTCTAAGCATTCTAAATTTCTGCCATCGAAATTTTAGCAATTTAATCCAATGCAATCCTAATTTTTGACTCCTGTCAAGGGAAAGACCAATTTAGGATTGCAGTAATTAAAAAATTATATCTAATTGATTCAAAACGTTGCTATACCAGATTGTGGGATTTATTTCTCGCACCATAAACTAAGTAGCTTTCATCTTTCCATTACATAAATATCATTTGATAAATCCTCCAAATATGATTTTATAATTTGGCCAATATTTTATTATAGTTAAGTACCAGTGAAGGCATAACGATCCAATATTTCTAAATTGCACTTAAGATAAGTAAGGGTAACCAGCGAGACAAGAGGCTGAATATCCAAAACGCCATCGAGTCCCCTCGTGTTTTGAAACAGTGTCTACAACAAAGCCGCCAGCGGATTAAACCTCAGGCCTAATGCTCACCAGCGGCGAACGTGGCCACTGAGCCACGAGTCGGGCATCTATTCTCATTAATGTGAAAGAGAATACAGTCTTTCTATGTCTTTATAAACGAGATATTTAATACACGAGCTAATTAGAGTTGATATTAACTTCGATATTTCTCCTTTGATAAGAAGGTATATTTTAAAAAAAAAAAAGGTATAATAACAATTAAGGCGCAATAACAAAATTCTAGGTTAACGTAAAAAATGAGAGGATATCGATTAGTTTTGTAGTGTCTTTGAATTTCTTTGATAATGTGAGAATATTTTATTAATAGAACGTCTGGGTGCTGATCCAATTTCGTCTGGGGAAATGATCAATAGTCTCATCTTCCGTCTTTCTTTCATAATGCGATATCGTAATTGGCTGATTTTGGCTTGCTTCAATTTTAACTTTTTTTTAGTTAATAATAAAATAATCCTCTGGAGCTAAAAATATTTCATATGTGTATTAAAAAGATGGAATAAATTTTTAAGACATAAAAAAACTGATATAATTACATTTATGAATTTTGGATGATATTATCTCAAGAAATTTGTTGTAAAACTAAAAATCGAATAAGTAATTTGAATATTAATTAATCATTATGAGTTTGAAATCTGAGTAGAATATATTCCTCTAATGTTTATTAATAAAGTATAACATCATTTTTAAAGTTAAGAAAATAACAATAATAACGAAACAGAAATGAAAAGAATTGAAAGGATTATTTAATTACATCAGATGTATAAAAAGAGTTTACTGAATGCTTGTAAAAATAATTTGCAAAAAAAAATTATATAAAATATTTTTTCTGAATAGATTTATAAAGCAAAATATATTTCACCTTCATAGTGAAAAAAAAGTAGGAATTTTATATTACTTGTTTCATTTTATACCCTCTTTGTAGATGCTTCTTTTAAACGGAAAAGTAAACAATTTAGTTTTTGCTTGTTTAGGTTCTCATCATGGCTAAATATGATGTTGTTTTGGTATGATGTTGTATCGTCTTGGCCTATACTAAACCTATAATGACTTCAAGAAGAGATCCGCTTTTAGGTTCAGAGGAACACTTTAATTTTTACTTACAAGCATTATTATATATATAGAACTCTATTTACATAAAAAATGAAAATTAAAGATAATTTCATTAACAAGTGCAGTTCACTCAAAGGTTGGAGATTTTCAAAGTTCATGAGTCTACGTCAAATCTCAAACACGTGGTCTGTGGTAGATCTTAATTATCACACGGCGTGATACACGAAACCATAATGTGCTCACTTTGTAAACATTCAGAATCTCCGACCTGTTCTGTCACTTCAGAAAAAAACACTCCTTTTCTATTCGTCGCAGAACTCTTTTCTTTTTCCCAAAAAAACCACCTTTTAAGACAATTTCAAGGGCCTCTTCCCTCACTTTTCATCGGAGCAGACATTTCTTACTTCACGGTCGATCACCCATCACGATGGAACAACTCTTGGTGTTGTCCACATTCCATCTCTAATTATTTCGACCTGTGAAGATCGCACATACAATCGCTAATGTCATGAGGTCGCATTATCCATGACACTGAATATCTGTTATCAGATTTGAGTGGCAGATTGTTCTCATTAGTACAAAATACTAATTGTATGTAATATAACTACCCACAATATTGATTATCTGCTGCCAATTTTAAGTGATTAGTAAGTATATAATACTAGTCTGTCACTCAAATAATCTATCATTCTTTGATAATAATATACATTCGTCTCTCCTGGGAAAGAAATTCCATAACTCTTTCGGTGAGAAAAATTTACAATATACTTGTCATTAGAAAAAAAAATTATGAAACAAACAATTAAAACCCAGATTAGTAAAATATAAGCAAATATCTATAATTCATGACTCAAACTCACTGCAGTGATGGAAAAACTACATACTAAACTCAAGAATTCTTAACTAAAGAAAGAAAAATCCACAAATTTTTGTTATCCGAATTGACAGTAGAACATTCTATACCTGGTTATTAATATGTTGTGTTGTGAAAAGATTTTATGCTTTCGATTCAGAAATATATAATATTTTATAAACAGTTTTTCACAAAGACAGTGAATTTATCTTGCATAATTTTCATCATGATAATTGGGAGGAATTTTTCTGATTATATTTAGGACCTATAGGATCTAACGTCTGGGATCTACACAGTATAATGTTATGCTTACAAAGAAATGTTATTATACAATCAATAATAATGTGCAATGAGTTCTTTGCTTACATTGTTAAGATATTTGTGGAAAATAATTTTAAATATCCTTTTTAACATAATTTTAATTTAAAAAAATTTAATATCATCCCATACGTACTAGTGGCAAACCGTATATCGTTTGCAAGAGTATGTTAAGGAAAAAAGCTAAGCAATGACAAGCTATCTACTTCCAACATTTGTAAAGACCAACTTTGAAAATCTAAATGTCCAGCCTTGAACATTCTTGTCAAAAATTTTTTGGAAAAGGACTCACACTCCAAATTGTAAAATGCCCTCCAAAGTTTTAGTGAACTTGTTAACAAGAAGCCTTTAGTTAGAGCCTTTGTAAATATTTAAATTCCTTCTAAAAAAGAGAAAAATATTATTTTTAATCCCAATCTTCTTACGATTTCTTTTATTTATCATTGCTTTGATGTTTTTATAAATGTGTTTTTGTACTTACTTCTCTAGTCCTTGTGTGATACTTTGTAATGTGTTTCTGCAACGAAACTCTGATAAAACAAAAAGCTTCTTCAGTTTTTGAAACAACAAGAACCATGACCAATTCCAATTAAAACACTTAATCCATACGAAATGCATTGATAACCCGCAAATGACAACGAGATAAAACGCTTTCCGCATTTCGAATGAACAATGGCCATGAATGGGCGAAACACAAGAACCGTTTTCGAAAACCATCCTGGAGAAACAAGATAGCACGGAAGACATTCTTTTCCGATTGAGGTCTGGCGAGGGTTGCCTGGCAACGCCATCTAACAAAAGCCATCGAACAAGAGATTTTAATTGTTAGGCATCAGAAGAGATAAATACTTTTAATAGCCTTCGCCCACTCTTTTCTCCCAGGGAATACTTTTCTTTAGAAACCTCATTTTGCAATGCTTAATCGGTTCGTTGCGAAAGATAATCGTTATGGCCGGGGCGATAATGGTTAAATTGAACATGGCTAATGCGTTGAATCACCTCAAACTTTTCGGTTTTCGGGGGGACTTCTTTTGTGTTGCTTTTAACCCCAAAAAGTCCACGATAGAATTTTTTTTAATTCATCCCCAGAGTATTGTTTTTTATTAATTAATCAATCGTACAAGTAGAACGATTTGGTTTTTAGTCGAGTTCCATTTATTTTACTGCAAGAGTGGTAGGTTTTATTTAATGTTTAAAATGAGATGATGTCGTTATTTCGTTTACCTCTTTGCATAATGGCGATCCTTTTTTTTTATCTCTAAAACACTTATTTAGTTTTTTGTGTTTCGACATTAGCTAAAATATATAGCTACCAGTATAAAGTTAAATATTTTATTTGTGTAAATTGTTTTGCAATAAAAATATCTACAAATTTTAAGCAAATTAAAAGAGTCTTCATGATTCAAATCATGTTTGATTGGTTAAGACTTAAACATGTTATGGGTTATATTCTAACTTTTTGCCACCTGCCACCTTTTGGACTACCAAAAACAAATTTCTTTTCAGAATTGCCTTTCAATGAAGTATATATGTGGTTGTTGCTGGAAAATGTTTTAAAATGCGCATGCCTGTTTCAATTAATATTCGAGAAGGCTTCAGTCATAAATATTTAAAAAATCAATAAGTCGAAACCCTTTATATTTAATTTTGGTCTATTAAAACATTTAATTAAATTCTAAAATTCTTATAAAACTAATGTTAATTAATATTCTTCTTCCTTGGCGCAACAGTCCCATCATGGGTCAAGGCCTTCTTCCTACTAACAGATTTTTAAGCTGGAGATGTTTTCTTTTTACTCGGTGGGGTTGTCCGTCTTACGCCCAATACTCTAGAGTCATATTAGGCCAGGACCTATGATTTAAAGTGGATTCCGAACCATCACAACTACTCATAGCACCGCCGCGTCTTGAACGCGAAACCTGTGGCACCAAGCCCCAGAGAGCTAGTCAGTCGGACATCAGGCCCCAAAGGCAAACCTTAATTTAGTTTAATCGATGCCCTATATATTTTTACAATTAGGTGGAATACAGAGTGTTAATTACATACTCTACTTAGATTCTCCAGGCTTGAACATTCTAGACAAATTTTTAGAAAAGGGCGGACACTCCAAATTGTCAAGTGCCCACGAACTTGATAATAAGAAGCCTTTATTTAGAGTCTTCTTGTAAATATTTAAATTCCTTCTTCAATATTTTTTTAATACTTTTTCCCTTTTTATTTCCACTTCTGTTGAGTTTCTTTTATTTATCGTTGCTTTGATGTTTTTATAAATGTATTTTTGTACTTACGTCTCTAATCCTTGTGTGATACTTTGTTAATACATGAGGATTTCTTATGTTTTTGCAGCCACACTCTGCCCTTTTTAAATGTTTTAGTTTTTTAAGCAACAAGAATCATTAAGAGTTCCGTACACAATTAAAACACTTAATCCACTCGAAATGAATTCATAACCCGCAAATGACAACCAGATAAAACGCTTTCAGCATTTCGAATGAACCATAGCCATGAATGGGCGAAACACAATAAGCGTTTTCGAAAACCATCCTGGAGAAGCAAGATAGCGCGGAAGACATTCTTTTCCGATTGGAGGTTCGGCGAGCGTTGCCTGGCAACGCCATCAAACAAAAGCCATCGAACAAGAGATTTTAATTGTTAGGCATCAGATTAGATGAATACTCTTCGCCTTCGCCCACTCTTTTCTCCCAGGGAATGCTTTTCATACAAAACCTCATTTTTCTATGCATAATCGGTTCATTGCGAAAGATAATGGTTATGGCCGGGGCGATAATGGTTAAATTGAACATGGCTAATGTGTTGAAATTACCTTAGACTTTTCGGATTTTCGGGGACGACTTCTTTCGTGTTGCCTTTAACCCCAAAAAGTTCAGGATATCATTTTTTTTAATTAATCCCCAGATAATTGTTTTTTATTAATTAATCAATCGTACAAGTGTAAAGAACGATTTGGGATTTTAGTTGAATTCTATTTGTTTTACTGCAAGAGTGATAGGTTTTATTTAATGTTTAAAATGAGATGATGTCGTTATTTTGTTGACCTCTTTGCATAATGGCGATCTTCTTTTTTTCTCTAAAACTGTTATTTAGTTTTTTTAAGTTTCGACATTAGCTAAAATATATAGCTGCCAGTATAAAGTTAAATGTTTTATTTGTAAAGTCTTATGATGCTTATATTCTTTTGAAATAAATAGGCTCCAAATTTTAATGCAAATTAGAAGAGTGGTCATTATTCGACTCCTGTTCAATAAAAAATTTATCATTAGCATTAACAACTTATTGCATACTAGAAGATAAATATTTTCGCCAACAAGGCTCTAACTTAGGTAAATGTGGATGTGAAAGTCAAGGAATCAAAAGAGCAAAATGGATATTATAAACATGCTTCCTCCTAAACACTGGCAAGAGCGCTCCTAGTGGTGTTCCAGGAAATGAGGAATTAGACTCCAGGTTCTCAGTTCCCCTCCCCCTCCCACCCTCCGAGAGGTAGTACCCGACTATTCTAGAGGAAGCACACCGCAAACATGCGCTTCTGTTGTGAGAAGTTTAGTTTACAGTCTCTCGACCGGAGAGGAAATATATTAAGCGCAACCCAGCATATCGGTTGTCCTACCAACTCTCATCAGAAGAGGAAGTCAACCTACTCACTACCCTCGAAACACTATGAAACTCAGCTACGTTCAACCTGTGCAACCTCAAATCTATCGGTTTTTCGGCTTAGAACTCTTGGCTCTGTCTTTAAATGCGCTAAATATTGTATGTCTATAACTGTATGTGTGTGGTGTACGTGCGTGTGTCAATGAAGCTATGAGTTCTCCAAAATTGTGCCTCACGCATCTTAACCCAATCACGCCCAGTTACAATTTGGTTGCACAATCTGCACACTACAATGTGTATATATATATAGATAGATAGATATAAATATATATTATACTATATATATATATATATTATGTTACATACTTTTAAGTTAAAAGTGAAAATAAAGTGAAATTAAAAGTAAATAAAAAATCTAATTAAAAATACTAAAGATTTAGTGTTATCAAGAATCCGATAAGTCCTAATGTATTAAAAATGAGTGAAGGTGCTTCTCATATTCGGGTGTCATATTCTATAAATGTCCGGTTCTGTGACCTAATCCCATGAGCAAATTGAAGAGTTGTATGGGTTATATCCATGGGTTTAGGTGTAACAGTTATTGCAACTGTTAATGTTGAATCCGTATTAAAGTGGTACGGGCATACAAACTCTAATAAATCAGCGCTCCCAGAAGTGAGATGAGCTAGTGAATTTTACTCATTGACGAAGCGCACAGTTAGATCATTACGTAATCCTTTTATCCGTAACCACACTTAAGCAGTGCTAAAACGGATATTGAAAAGCTGCAAAAATTAGCTTACGACCAGGTGCATTGTGCGAAACCACCCATCCAACCTAAATCGACCCACTGAACCTTGACTTCAGAATGACCGTTCATCATCGGGGGGCAGACGACGAAGGATTTTATCCATCTGGCTAATGAATAACAGATAAGCTAATCTATTACAGAGTCGAACAACACATGATTGAGTCTTCCTCCAGAAATACATGTTTCATGCCTCCGCGTTGAACATTTAAAGCACGAAAATCATAAATTAAATATTCAACTCCGCCCTTGATGTCTCCATCATGTTTACCCACCAGCAGCCTTCGCATTTTCCTCTGACTTAGCGTGCTCGCTCCGATTCCATATTTTCTCACACACATCCCCCACGCAAACAAATGCGCACGTTTTGTGTGGGATATGACATCATTACCAGCTATGAGTATATTCGTTCGAGTTTCCCTACGTCTGGTCCACGTAATGGTTGAACGTAAATTTATGTAAAAATATGACTTTGGTGCAGTTTGGAATCCAAAGGTATAGTAGAACTTTGGTTGAGAAAAAAAGGCTTCATTTGCATTAAACAACAACTTTAATGTTAGAATATTTATTTATTATTCAAGTTGAGACTAGTGCTGTATCGGAGAGCTGCAACTTGAGCGTGATATGATTTGTTTTGTAACTACTACTTATAAATCTGGGTTAAACAATCGTTTAAACTAATGATTCTCTATTCAATAGAACGATATTTGTTGAACAATGGATAATATTGAATATTATATTATTACTGGGTCAGTTCAAATGAAGATTAATAATTCAGAAAATTTCAAAATTGTAAGCGTCTGTTCTGTAAGTGGATAATGTTATTGATGACAGGAAATGGGATGGCTAGTAGGCAAGCAGATGAGCGTATAGGAATAATCTTTTCCATAGTAGCAATGTAAAATTGGCCGCTTATCTCTGTGTGAATCCTATTGAAGTGAAAAATTGAATCCTATTAGATGTGTGAATTCTATTGAAGTTAAAAGTCGAATAAAAGTGCAATGTGATGCTGCATGTTTTTCACAGTAGCAAGAGCATAAATGAAACAAGGAATTCTCAAAGTATGTGATTTACGAAAGACTATCATGATCCTGGTAAAAAAAAAAAAAAAAAATCAATGGATGTTGCTGCTGTTGCTTTAAAATATGGAGACCAATGAGTGGTCCTCTTTATATAGTTGCTATGAAAACGAATATTTAAAATCTTCTGTCACTTAATAGACATTCAAAAAATATTGCTAACTTACCGTCGCAAGTTAAACATTACTAACTAACCAATACAGATTAAGCATTGCTAACTTAACATTACAGGTTCAATACCTCTCAAGTCCTGCTTTACTGCCACACCTTGGCTTGGGAATATCAATAGGTGGAGTGGGTGAAGTATATCAAGAGCCTGGCTTCTGGTAAAGTCACCCTTGGCGTGAAGGCTATTCCATTATTCCCAGCTAAAGAAAGCAGGCAGGAGAAAAGTCAGACTTCTACCACAGGTACTCAAGATCTTTTTGGCAAACAGAATCTGCAACACTTCCGCCTTTATCATGAGTCTATTTTCTATCGAGAAAGGTACTAAAAATATTGTTTAATCTGATTTTGTAGATATATGGATACTTAATGACAACTGATCCTCAGTTCAACATCTAAATAACTCTGCAAATATTGGAGGCAGGGCTGGGCTTATAGTGAGCTGTTCTCCGAGTTTGGGAAGTCAATTTAAGATCTATGTAATGTCCCTCCAACACTTGACTGGTACTTGAAAGATCGCCCTGGTTGTTCCTGCTTTTAGGGGGTCATAAGAATCAACCAACTTGCTAATCATGTTTTGCCAGGGGACACTTGAGGAGTCTCACCTATGAACAAGGCTAGAAGATTTTTTGGGACTGCATCAAATGTAAGACTGCTCATGCACCCCTCGCTCATATTTTAAACTGTCTTGGTTTTTACATTGGACGTGTTTATTTTCCTGGATTTCTATTCTTGGACTTTTTAGAGGCTTATAAACTTATGGATTTGATCTAACAGCTATATCTTATCGGGAATCAGAAACAGCAACACAGGTTAAACACTGCTAACATATCATTACAGGTTAAGGCCGTAACCACTTCAAAGTTATATTTGCATTGAAAGTGAAATATGAACTTAAAGGTTAAAATTTCGTTGAAAATTTTAATGCTTTCTGTTAACAGACCTTTGTAGATTTGGAAGAAAGTTAGTAAGGCGTTATTTGTTACTCCCTTGATTTATATACTGTTGGTATGAAAAGTTGATAATTACATTTTTTTTTCTATTCATATTATAGACAAAAAATATTGGTGATTGTTTCAATTGAATTCTGTTATTAAATACCAGTGAGGGTACTTTTAAAAGATTTGCCATTATTATTAATTATCAGTAATATTTATTTATTTAATATTATTTGTTAATCATTGAATGATTTGTTTTTAGTATTTCATGTCAATAAAAAAAGCTTTATTTAAAATTTTATTCATTTAAACGTTAATGTATGTGTAAAAATATTCAAAAACACTTTATTAATACCAGAAAACCAACTTAATTGCAATTTAGTGCATAATTAGAAACCTTTCATGGTCTATATTGATTATTTTTGTTTATATACAAATTATTTAATGCCTACAAATTCAATATTAAAGCCTATAAGTATATACAAACAAAGATTCGCTTTATTTATATGAAGACATATAAACAATTGTACAAGTTATGTGGGGCATATGGCATTATTAGAAGACATTGTGGCATTAATTCTATGAAACTCACCTTTAGGTTCGCTTAATGACACAAAATGAATGCAAATTTATGTAAAAATAATGCTTTCGTGCGAGTCAAATGGAAAGGGCAATCCAAATGGTAAATAAACTTTGCACGAAACAAAAAAGCTTTCCTTTGTCTCTTTGGAAAATGCTTTGATTTCAGAAGTAATTGAGCATAAAAAGATGACTTATCTGAAATTGATCACCTGCAAAAGTTTTTGGAAAGTTGGTAAAATATTCCACTGTTTGCTTTGCTCTATTGTGCATTGTTGCATTTTATTTTTAGATGGAAAAGAAAAAGAAAGGACTTCTAAGAAAAGGAATTAAGTCCATAAATAAACTGTTTGAAGAATTAAATAGGAGATAATTTTGAAGCACATTTTACATCGCTACCCTTTAATTTAAACGTATATGCTTCATAAAATACCTTCATTAAGATGACATACAGTTTTTCTTGATGTAACTTTTCATATGTAACAGACAGCAAATTCCGCAAAGGTATTAATATTTATCTAAATCCAGTATTAAGTCATCACTCTAAAGAATGATTCTTTTGAAGATCTAGATTCAAAGCAAGATGAATAATGCATTGAATGCTTTTATTCTACAAAGACCCTTTGAGTACCCTTTGATTCAAAATTCTTAAGGGTAAGAAAAGGATTTTTGGAAATTTGAGTTGATACTGATGAATCAGTACTTATTTCATAAATGATTAAAAGTGTACATTACTTTAACATGCTCATAAAGTAAGTTAGGCTGTTGAAATATTCCCTTACTTATCTTAAGTGCAATTTAGAAATATTGGATCGTTATGATTTCACCGGTACTTAAATATAATAAAATGTTGGTCCAATTATAAAATCATTTGTGGAGGATTTATCAAAGGATATTTATTTAATAGAAAAATGGTTAGGTTACTTAGTTTATGGTATGAACAATAAATCATCTAATCAAGTATAGCAACATTTTCAATCAATTAGGCATGATTTTTTAATTACTGCAATCCTAAATTCCTTCTGCTATGAATGCATGCATGCATATATATATATATATATAATGCTTGTAAATAAAAATAAAAGTGCTCATATGAACCTGAAAGTGGCCCTCTTCTTGAAGCCGTTGTAGATCTAGTATATAACTTGAGACGTTACAGTTATTATTCTAAAGCAAACACGAAGTCTTTCGTGATAACTGCCATTTTATCGTGATGTGTTTTTTTTTTATAAATACTTGATTCAGTGTCCTTCGATACTGAAAGGAGTGATGAGAAATCGCGTGCCATTTATTGTTTTTTTCGCGTTATCTTCCTTAATTTTTTTCAAATTGAGTAAAAGAGAAGACATTTTTAGGGATTATAGCAGCAATCTATAGTGCGCTGATCTCAAACGCCTCTGACAATGAATCAGAGCTCATGTCAGTTTTGTTTCTTGATATATCTGATTCTAAAGTGCTATCCAAATAGTTATATTTATGCTTGAATTTTTATTTTAAAAAATAAATTAAACAGGATAATAACTTATTGATACTAATTTTAACAATATATGTACAAATCTGTATTTAAAAAATTGATGCTTAAAGGAATTAATTGTGGCAAACAAATATCAATATGAAACGAATATGAATATGAATATGTGAAAAACAAATATCGCGATATATAAAATTAAATTAAACTTAATCGCTCTAAATTAATACAAAATCACCATGCATATCTATTTAAAAATCTGTCGACATTTTCTTTCTTCGTGAGAAATCATTAGAAAGTAAAACAATAAAATAAAAAAGTACCTTACATTTTACTCCTTATATGAAAAATATCCAATGCTAAAATAATTAGAATTATATACACCTTATATTTTAGTTTTTACATGAAAAATAACCAATTCTAGAATGATTAGAATTATATAACGAATGCATATCAACATCAAGCATTAGCTTCTTTAAGGAGTTAATTGTGGCAATTTAAAAATGAGATTTTAAAGTGTTTTTTCAAAAATTGAAACAAATTTCATCGATATATAAAATTAAATTAATTTTAATCGTTCTAAAATAATACAAAATCTGCATATATATCTATTAAAAAATCTGTAAACATTTTCTATCATCATGAGAAATCCTCTGATATCAAAAATAAAATAAAAAAAGTGCTTTACATTTTATTTCTTATATGAAGAATAACCGGTGCTAGAATAATTAGAATTATAACGAGCTCATATCAACATCATGCATTAGCTCCTTTACAGCAGTGAATCCGTTTTTTTATTTTTCACTGAAAATTAATTCTTGAGAAACGATCGTTCCTTTTTTCATTAAAAAATAAAACTATTTGTTTTGCATAAAATTTAATCAGATATTTCATCAAAAATGAAAGAAAACATGTTTTCAAAACTTCTGTTATTCTGGCGATATCATTTCTTAATTTACTTCAGTCACTCTGGCATTGTGCATTTTTAATTATTCGTTACTTGAGCGGAGACCGAATAAGGATTCAAAAAATTAACGAGCTTTTAGATTTTTGATTTTTCTTTATGCGATATTTCTGTTTTGACATCATCGGTTTAATATTTAACAACAGGATGAGATATATTTTTTTGTGTGAGTTACGTAATGAAATTCGGTTGTATTTTCGTTTAAACATATTACTCAAGAGATAAATAATTAAATTAGAATAATATATTAATGTATTTATATTACAATAAATATGATGATTTGCATTAAATTTTCTAAAGAAAAATGTATTAAAGGTTTCTTTTTAAAGTTTTTATGTGAGTGAAAGTGGTGTTATAAAGAGTATTTCTTATTCATTAGGAGATTATTGTAAGAAAAGTTAACTGAGAAAAAATATATTAAATTAATTAATACATTAAATTATAATTAAAAATGTTAAATTATTTAATAATTATTATATTATGTTATGAAGTATTATTTTGAGAAATTATTTATTATGTGGGCGTCGTAACCCACATATCTATAAACCGAGCAGTCTATTGACAGGTGATGAGGAGAAGACATCGGACATTACAGAGATAGGAGATTATTGAGATCAGAAATTGCAGAGATGCAAAGATTGCATGCAAATGCAAAGTAGGTATCTCTAAAATGTCTAACGGAAATTAGTTATCCCTAAAAGTCTCTCATCTCAAGAGATCAAACATTACAGAGATCAGAAATGGAAAAGACTTAGAGAATGTAAGCAAATGCAGAGTAGTTTACCTTAAAAAATCTCCCGGAAAACAATGTCCTCCAATCATAGCAATCCGGGAGATTTTTTAGAGATAACTACTCTGAATTTGCTTGTCACATGGGGAAAACTGGAGAAATTTCCACCAGTATATAAGTATGTCGATGTAAAACGCTTATGTAATTTACTCTGTCCACCATCCAATGTCCTCGATTCTATTATTGTGTTAAATCCTCAGTGTCCTGCAGTGCGGAATTAATATACCTTAGATGGAGGGAAATGGGGCAGCTTCTGTTGAGATGGAGAGCCCGTAAGTAGAAGTCAGACTTGGTTCCATGTTGCTGAAGAAGGAGGGAAGTGCTTTAAAGGTGGAATGTTTAGGAGGAACTACCTATACATCCAATGATAATTTAACCTTCTGAAGATGTAATCTTATCTCCTATGATGATGTAATCTCCCATAAGATACGCAAATGTGAGCCGTGTACCTGAAAAACTCCCATCAGGTAGTCTGACTCACGAGACAAGACGTTGAACATCCTGAACGCCTTCTTTGTTTTATGAAACAATATCCCAACCCTATCCTATGCTATGCTATGCTCACATTGCCACCATGCCTCGATTCAGGCATCCTTGTTTCGGAAAGCAGTGACTGCAGTGGAATCTGTCAAACGCCAGTGGATTCGAACCTTCACCCTCAATTTTGCTAGTGAACTACCAATCCAGCATCTAGCTATTTTGTTTATGTCATATATTAGACAAATGCATTTATTAATTTTTTTTCCTCAAATATTCCATACGCATCAAGTAATCTCTTAATAGTACTTAATTTATTGCGATTTTGTGCTTACATAAAAATTCTGTAAGTCATACTAAAAAAATATTGATGCATTTATTTATAAATCAATAAAAAAAATTAACCACTTTATTTTAAATTATAAATATCGTTCCTTTTTAGATTATCTGATAAAATAAGTATACCATTAGAATGTTTCATAAAACCATGACCCATTTTAATCTAGGATACACACCACCTAGAAATCCCGTTCAAAATATGCAGAATGAAAGCTCCATATAATATAAAGTTTCCGATGCCATTTGATTGTAAATCTGTGGGAATTTAATTAAGTTGGCCGGGCCTTGCCTCGTATTTCCATAAGTATTGCTGATATTCCGCCGGAAATCAAGCGAATATTTCGCCCTATTTTCAAGAGGGATCATCGAGTTTCGGAAAGGGACGGAATTAATGTATACACGTTGGCTGGTGAATATTCGCACTTTGACTTAATCTTCCGCCTTCCGATTATAATATATTTCTATGGGAATGGAAATATGTATGAGAATAAGAATGTAGTAATTCTATGGGAATAAGAATGTAAAATTTCTATGGAAATATTAGAATAAAAGTATTTCGTTGGAAATAGAAGAATTGAAATTTAAATGGAGATAAAGATGTATAATTTTTATGGGAATAAGAATGGATTATTTCTATGAAAATATAATTTTATATAGGAATAAAGATGAAGTATTTCTATGGAAATAAACATGTAGTATTTCGTTGTGAATAGAAAATTTAAATTTATTAAATATGCAAAATTTCTATGAAAATAAATAAATATATATATTTCTTTGGTGATAAAAATTTAAAATTTCTGTGGGATTAAAAATGTAAAACTTCGTTGGGAATAGAAGAATTGAAATTTATATGAAGATGAAAATGCCATATTTCTATGGGAATAAAAATGTAGTATTTTTATGAAAATATGACTTTATACTAAAATACAAATATAATATTTTCACAGGAATAAACTTTCTACAGTAACAAAACTATAGTATTGCTATGGGATTATAGTATTTATAATTATAGTATTTCGATGGGAATGCGACTTTATATGGTAATAAAATTTTAGTATTTTGTGGGGAAAAAATTGTAATTCTTCTTTGGGGATAAATATGTAGAATTTCTAAGAAAATATATATCTTTCTATGGGGATATAAATATAAAGTTAGTAAATAAAAATTTTATAGAATTAAATATATAGCATGTAGTAGGGAATAGAACTTTATATGGTAATAAAAATTTAGTATTTTTTTTTAAATGTTAAAAATATTCTTTATTATACGTATACTTATTTTATTCGTCGAAATTTTATTGAATATATACGAGTACTTGATTTATTAAAATTTATAAACTAATAATTAATTATTTATAATATTTGTGTG
Organism: Caerostris darwini; assembly: GCA_021605075.1. NCBI lineage: Eukaryota > Metazoa > Arthropoda > Arachnida > Araneae > Araneidae > Caerostris > Caerostris darwini. Next base: position 74,579 of record BPLQ01009398.1, read on the forward strand.
AAAAATGTTTCGATGCCTTTAAATTTTAGTAAATGACCTTACATAAGAAATTGTCGTCTGAACTTCAAACTAATTTTTTTTTATTGAAAAAAAACGTGTGAGTTTTAAAGAAAACACTTAATGGAAAAAAAACAATAATGTTTGGGAAAAATCCAAATTTCGGTACTTCTATATATATTAATTTATAAAGGGAAATACAAGTATATTATTATCACAGTATAAAAATTTAATAATAATACTTAAATAAACAAATGTTACAAAGACAGAAACTGTTTTTAATTATTTATTATTATCAGTATATAAGAAATGTCATCAAGACGCGCACATGAACGACTCGTGATTTAGTGGTAACGATTGAAGCTATTGAGCAGTAAGATTCTGGTTCGAGTCCGCTGGTGGAGGTCATTGTAGTCACTGTTATCAAGAAGATTTTGGTTTGGCTGTCACTCTGCAGTCATTGTGGCCATATTTTGGGCTAATTAGATGGGGGCCTACTGTTTAATGTGGATACCGAACAACTCACAAACATCCCCGTCACCACCATGGTTCGAACCTGAAGCCTGAGGGACCAAAGACCAAAACGCTAGCCAATTCGCCATCAGGCAGCATAGCCAAGGAAAAGAAGAAGCTAAGACACTTATGACACTGTATAAGCATAACGCATTGATGGTCAGACTATCCAGAAGAACGTTTTCTTGAATTTCATCCATGTGATACGTAAATGTGGAACAATAACCACTAAAACCCTAATGACATGCAAAAGGGGATATGAGATCCACCGATGTCTTTAAATAATCTATTTGATTCGTTAATAAAAATTATCTGTTTATCATTTTTAAATTTGATTCGTTAATAAAAAAAAATGTGTTTTTTAATATTAACAAATATATTTTTATGGAGAAGTTATTTGTAAAGGAACCAAAATTATAAAAGCATTAAATTTGAATCCAGAATATTTCTGAATTAAAATAAGTTCGATCGTATTTAAACTCATTTCTTATTTATATCCGAAATCTTCTTTTGTCTTCGAACTCTAATGCTGCTTAAATACTTTTTCCTGTTAAAATAAATACGATACCGAAACACATTTTCTTTCTTTTTATTTTTTCACTTTAACTCTAGGGACATTTTTTTACTCTACATTTTTTTATTTCCAGCCTTTTAATCTGTCTGAATTTCTCAGGAGATAAAAATTTAAGAAAAGCTATTTAAAATATAAAAAAAATTCCTGGAACCTAAATCTGTGAGATGCTATCCGGAACCCCAACTTTATACCGTTCAACAAGGCACTTAATCTGCGAGATGAATCTGAAACTGCATTGAGAAAAAAAATTCTGCTAGAATTTTTAATACCTCAAAGAATTTTTTCCAAATAAACAAGATTAAAAGCTGTGCATGTGCAGCGGAGTAATCCGTTCGGTAGAATGCAGTGATACAGAATTGCTCTCTCGCAATTGGACTTTCAGCAGTTCGTGAATGTTGCGATCCGCATAATGAAATGTGACACTTCAAAAACATTCTGCACTCCTTTAATGCATTGGATTTTAAAGGCACGAATAGGAATTTTTCATTAGGAAATGCAAATAAAAAATAATATTTCATATAATCTTTGCTTATTCTGCTACCTAAAGGCCTCAGGATCTAGGAGTTCTTATAAGATATTTTCATAAGTCGGAGTGGCGTAGTAAATAGTGCTTTGATAATAATATTGATAATTAATAGCGATTGACGAAGAAGAGTTTGAAACTGGCAAGCATTGTTGTACCTAAACTCCGCAATTGAAGGGTGTGATAAATTTATAAATCGGAAATTCTTCCTTAAATAACGGATGCCGTATGAGGATTCGATAGTGCGTACGTCTCCACTTTGGCTGAGCATGTTACCTCTGAGCCATGAACTGGGCGTACACACTAAATTTCATTAAAAAAGATGAGTACAGCGTTGCAACCTTCCTCCTCCTCTCTCGCAACCTGTGCAACACTGAGTTTATATATCTGTTATACCTTCGTAGCATACCCTATATAACATTGAATCTATATATCCGTCATTCCCCTCGTAGTGCACCCTGTGTAACAAGGAGTCTATACCGCTTCCGTTTCCCTCGTAATGTATCCTGTGTAACACTGAATCTTTATCTTTGACATTCTCTCATAGTATATCCTATATAACACTGCCTCTATATCTCTTCGCTTCCCTTCGTAGTGTCTCCTGTAAGACATTGAGTCTACATAACCACCATTCCCTATGTAACTCTGATTGTATATATCGGTCATTCTCCTCGTAGTGCACCCTCTTGTATATAGACAATTCGTAGTTTAGTGGTAACTGATGAAACTGCCGTGCAGTAGTATTCTGGTTCGAGTCCGTTGGTGGATTTCATTGTAGTTATTGTTATCAACAAAAAGAGGCTACGGCAATTATCAAATCGTTCGTATAAGTGTCTCATCTTGATGATCAGACTTCCCGGAGGAGAGCATTCTTAATTTTCATCCATGCTACTTGCAAATGTGGGGCAATAACTATTGAAACTACTACCGTCCTAATGACATGCATAAGTTGAGAACAAAATCCATATATCTCTTTAAAAAAGCAGTGACTCCTTTTACAGTTTTTAAATTTGATTCGTTAATAATAAAGATGCGTTTTTAATATTAAAATTTTAAAAAAAAATTCCCTTTAAGTCAGTTTTTATAGAGGAGTTATTTTTAAAGAAACCAAAATTATAATAATATTAAATTCAAATATAAAATATTTCTGAATTAAAATAAGTTCGATCGTATTTACACCCCTTTTTTATTTATTTCTGAAATCTTCTTTTGTCTCCGAACCCTAATGCTGCTTAAGTAATTTTCCGGTTGAAATAAATACGATAAAGAAACACATATTCTATTTTTTCCCACTTTAATTCTAGGGACATTTTTTTTACTCTCTTTTTTTTTTTTTTTTTTTTTTTTTTTTTTTCCAGCCTTTTTATCTGTTTGAATTTCTCAGGAGATAAAAATTTAAGAAAAGCTATTTAAATAAAAAATTTCTGGCACCTAAATCTGTGAAATGCTATCCGGAACCCGAACTTTATAGCATTAAACAAGGCACTTAAGCTGCGATATGAATCTAAAACTATGCAGAGAAAAAAAATACTACGAGTATTTTTAATACCTCAAAGGAATTTTTTCCAAAGAAACAAGATTAAAAGCTGGGCATCAGCAGCGGAGTAATCCGTTGGGCAAAATGCAGTGGTACAGAATTACTCTCTCTCGCAATTTGACTTTCAGCAGCTCGCGAATGTTACGATCCGCATAATGAAAAGTGACGTTTCACAAAAACTCTGCACTTCTTTTATGCATTGGATTCTAAAGGCACGAATAGGAATTTTTCATTTGGAAACGTAAACAAAAAATAATATTTCTTATAATCTTTGCTTATTATTTTACCTAAAGGTGTCAGGACCTAGGAGTTCTTATAAGATATTTTTCATAAATCGGAGTGGCCTAGCAAATAGTGCTTTGTTAATATTAATAGTTAGTAGCGCGTTAATAGCGGTTGGGGAAGCCCCATTTTGAAACTGGTAAGTGTTTCTGTACCTAAAACTCCGCAATTGAAGTGCATTATAAATCTATAAGACGGAAGGTCTTTCTAGCATAAAAGATGCTTTTTGCGCATTCGATTGTGCTTTAGCCTCCTCGTTACCTGAGCCCATTACCCCTGAGCCATGATATATCCAGTGTAGCAATAAGTCTTTATTTCTCCATTTCTCTCGTAATGCACCCTATGCAAAATTGAGTCTATATCTCTGAAATTCCCTTCATAGTGCAACTTGTGTAACACTCAATCTATATCTCTTACATTACCCTCGTAGTGCATCTTGTGTAACACTGAATCTACATATCTTCCGTTCCCCTAGTTGTGCACCCTATGTAACTCTTAATCTACACATCTTCCGTTTCCCTATATTCCCCGTGCATTCTGTGCAACACTGAGCCTGCATCTCCCGTCGTAGTGCATCCTGCGTAACACTGAATAACCTATATATCTGCCATTCCTTGACGAACAGCCCATGAGAAGTCTACTCAAGGATGGAGGAAAAGGAGGCAGCTTCTGGTGTGATGGAGCATCCGTAGATAGAAATCTGATTTGGCTTCAGGTTGCTGAAGACGGAGGGCTGTGCAGACTTTTTAAGTCGGAATTACCCCGAATTTTCGTACCATATGGGGGAAAACCCGGAAAATTCTCACCAGTTAATCCAATTAGCGAGACAAGAGGCTGAACATCCCAAATGCCATCAAGCCCCCTCGTGTTTTGAAACTGTCTACAACAAAGCCACCAGCGGATTGAACCTCAGGCTTAATGCTCACCAACGGCGCACGTAGCCACTGAGCCACGAGTCGGGCATCTATTCTCATTAATGTGAAAGAAAATACAGTCTTTCGATATCTTGATAAACGAACTATTTAATACACGAGCTAATTAGAGTTGATATTAACTTCGATATATCTTCTTTTATAAAAGGTATGACAATAATAACAAAAGAATAGTAACAATTAAGGCACAATAACGAAATCTACAGATTCTAGGTTAAGGTTAAAAATAAGATAATATCGATTAGTTTTATAGTGTCTTTGAATTTCTTCGACGTGTGAGAATATTTTATTAATAGAATGTCTGGGTGCTGATCCAATTTCGTCTGGGAAAATGATCAATATTCTCATCTTTGAGTTTCTTTCATAATGCGATATCGTAATTGGCTTATTTTCGCTTGCTTCAATTTTAACTTCTTTCTTTTATTTAATAATAAAGTATTCATCTTTGACTAAAAATATTTAATATGTGTATTAAAAAGGTGAAATAAATTTTTAAGACATAAAGAAACTGCTATAATTATATTTATGAATTTTAGATGATATTATCTCAAGAAATTTGTTTTAAAACTAAACATCAAATAAGTAATTTGAATATTAATTGATCATTATGAGCTTGAAATATGAATATAATATATTTCTCTAATTAATAATAAAGTATATCTTTTTTTAAGTTAAGAAAATAACAAAACAGAAATAAAAAGAATTGAAGGGATGATTTCTTTATAGGAGATGTATTAAAAAGATTTTACTGAATTCTTTTAAAAATAATTTGCTAAAAACTTATATAAAATATAATTTTTGACCTTGAATAGAATTATAAAGTGAAATAGGTTTCTTTAAGGATTCAATTGGTGAAACTCATTAAGCATAAAATAAGGCGCTTACAAATTTTAGACGCTTTTATTATTGTTTTTATGGTAATATATTTAAAATTCTAGAAATTTTAACAGATGGATAAATAATTTTTCTTTAATTAATAAGTTCTTAAATCAATTTTTATTTCTTTGGTTAACCTATATCTTTAAACGGAACTTTTGCTTCTGCATTTTCGATTTAAAAGACTTTTGCTGGAACTCCTGGAGGGAAAGAATTCCATTTAGGGAACGATAAGAAAATAAGTGCCCCCATTTTTATTAAAAACTAATGCCTCCCTACGTAAAAGAGGACACCTCTTCAAAATTACTTAATGATAAAAATTTTAATACCTTTTACAATTCCAGATCCCTAAACTCTTTTTCACTGATAGCTTATTTTGAAGAAGAAAAAAGAAAAAAACTCTCCGATTTCGTTTCCACTTTTCTTCTTTTTCGATAAGAAAAGAAGTCAGGAAATGAAATGCTTTTTTAATTTCCTCCCAGTCAAACAGTCTTATTTCCTGTCGGTCTTTTCGCACCTGGAGGAAAAAAACCAGGAATCCATTTCTCCCCCAACAATCTCTTTCAGGAAGACATTGCGTCTTTACCTTTAAAAATGCTACTTATGGTTCGCGCAATATTGGAGAGCGATACTACACAAAAGTATTTGACAACTTAAGTTTCTTATTTTCTTTTAAGATCGTTTGCTTTCGGTTGTTCAGAAAATTTTCAATAAATAATTACGAAAAAAAATTCAGAAGGGAAATGAAATTTCTATCATACCCTTACATTCTGTGAACTAAATTTATTTTATTATTTTTTTATTGATTTAAATTTAATTTCTATCATATTCAGAGTATAACATCTGCAAGAATCAATTCAAAAGATTCTGCATTCAATTCAATCTTCAGCAATTTTTTTCATTCAATGCCCGTCTCCGACCTCTCTATTATTAGTCGACGAGCTGCCCAATACGGTAAAGAGCGATAAAAACAACCAGTCATTGAAAAAGTCATCAGTCATTGTCAGTAACACAAAAACGAGTGAACATGTACACAAAACATGTACAATGAGACTCATAAAATTAGCGATTGTCTGTGGGACCTTCATAGAACGAAATAATTGCAGATAGAATATGGACTACACCATGAGTTGCTGCATCGTGATTAGTGATAGACTACGAACTGAGAAATGTCTATTCCAATGAGAAGTGAGGGAAGCTAACCTCCCCTCTTGAGGTATTTTTTTAAACGGAGAGTTCCAAAGTGAGCCCCTTGTGGTTTCGTGCATCACGCCGTGTGATAATTAAGGTCTGCCGCACGCCACGTGTTTTGAGGTTCGACGTAGACTCAAAAAATTTGAAAATCTCAGAATTGTATTCGGAATTACACGTGCACTTGTGATCAAGTTTATATTTTAATTTAAACTTTTATGTATAATAACCCAACATTCTGTATTTGTATATATATATATACACACAGTGTTGTAATTAAAAAATGTTGCCATGATTCTGAATGTAGCCCTCTTCTTGAAGCCGTTATAGATCTAGTATAGGCAGAGACGTTACATATTCAAGATATAATTTCAGCAAGAATCAATTTACTTTTTTTATTTTATCCTATGCCCGTCTCCAATCTCTCAGTCATTAGTTGACAAGATACAGTAAAGAACCCATTACAGTAAAGAACGACAAAAATAGCCACTAAAGGCATAGTTAAGACACAATTAATACAAAAAGGGAAATAGTTAAAAACAGTAGGGCATATGATGAGGTGGTCTCCAGTCATGGGCCCACCATGGTCGTAAAGGGAGCCTATATGTGTATCAGCCAGTCTTATTTTATACAAGTGATTCTGTAAGTAGTCATGCCCTTGACAAGTTTAAAGTAGGCCACTCTAGGCAAGGAACTGGAAAATCTTGTTGATTTATTCTTTAGGGAATTCCATTTTTTTCTCAGAAGCCTTCTCTTTGTACATTGGTCACTCTACAGGCACACTTTAGGCTAATTAAACCGGAACATACAATTTAACGCGGATTCCGAACCACTCATAAACATCCATGCCACCGCCAGAATTCGAACCTGATGTCTATGGTACTAAAAGCCAGAGGGCTAGTCAGTTATGCATCAGGTTGCTCTGTCTATACAGGTCGGATTTAATAGAAAAATATATACGAATATATATCGTTTTACATGCCGCAAAGGCAATGAATCAATTTAAATTAAAATCAAGAAAAATTCAGGATATTAAAAACATAATTATTAAATCCCTTTTGGGGGAAAAAAACCTGGAAAAACTCCATATGCAATTTATTATATTTTAGAAATCTCTTATGCAAAATGAAAAAAAAAATTTTTTTAATCTACAAAAAAAAATTATACTAGATGAATTTTTCAATGTTTAAAACTCTTGTAGTTGCTTATTAGAGTTGCTTGTCAAAATATGTTTTTTTTTAAATTAAAAAATTAAACGTTACATTTCTAATTAGTTCTTATAAGTACAACTCATTTTCAAGTATCCTTTGGCATACACAAAACAGCTTTTAATTTAATTTCTGCAGTCTCAGAACGCAACAAGTATTTTGCTCGTTAAAATTCTTCCTATTAATGTCAGTTAATTTAAAAAGAACATGATAATGAAAAAAATATGTAATTTAAATTATGTCCTTTTTAAAAAATTAGTTCTGAACGTAATCAAATGAAAAAAAGTAAATATTATTTTAATTAAAGATTCTTTTTTATGTGCCTCATATAAATCTTTTTTTTTTTTTTTTTGTATTTTTAATGAATTCCGTAGCAAAAAAAAATATTTATTTAAAATATAATTTTTATGAGATTTTCAATCTAATTTTGCATAAAAAAAAATTTTAGTTTTCCGCCAAAAATAAATTGCATTGAATGAAAAAATAAACAAATTTTCACAACTAATTTTTACATTTTTGTAGGCAATAAGAAATTTTTCGGGTAAATTATTTGCTTTTTGATCCCTCTAAAACATAAAAATTTTCAACAAATATTTCGGTAAATGTTATAAAAAAATTCATTTAATTTTTTTTTTTCCTTAATGTTACAAAAACATGTGATTTAAAATTATTTGCAGCAGTTTAAAAATATAACACTAAATTTAGCATAAATTTCGAACTACACAGTAAAGCAAATAAATATTATAGAACAATTTAGTAATAAAAAATGTATTTAAAATAAGTTTTATAAGATGATATTTGGCTCTATTGGAATGTCAGGTGATAGTATAATTTGATTATTAAGATTAATTAATTATTATAACAGTTATATAAAGAAAGAATTACAAAGTAATTAAATCAAGAGAAAAAATAATCGACTGGGCCGATATACAGCTTACCCATAACATTTAGAATTCCAAAACGCATAACAGATTCGAAACGATTTTCTTTTCTTGAAAACTCTCGTTTCCATTTTGAAATAAAATTGTGTTTTTTCTCACCAGGCGATTTTTAGAACAATTTTATATTATTTAATTATATAATTATTATTAAAAAATTATATTTAATTATAAAATTATTATTAAAAAAATTATAATTAATTATAATTAAATTATATAATTATTAGCTCCAGAAAGAAATTTAAATAAATATTATGCATTCAATAGCTCTAATAATAAAAATTCATAAAATGCTCGTGGAAGAAACTTGAATAACCAATAAGAATAGCTCATGAAAGAAATTTAAATAAACTGACCAATAAGAAACGTTGAAAATGGTTAAGAACAAAAAAAATTGATCAAGGAAAGAAAAACAGGGTAAAAAAAGAATTGAAAAAGAATTCTCTTCCAAATTTTTGTAATAATAAAGAACACTTTTTTTTCTTCTAATGCACAGTTATTTATTAAAAAGGCATTAGAATTTAGAGCATTCAAAATTGAAAAATGGCAAACAAAGTAGCTCGCTTTTGACCGTTTGTGAGCTGGCTGGAAAATTCGTCTGAGTTCTCTGTTATGCAGATTAATAAACTTTTGTGCCTTTCGTGAGTGGAAACAATAGTTGACAGCAAGCATTTCTCTAAGGCAAAGGGGAATACCGCTAAATCGATACTACTACACGCAGTCGTAAATCGATATATCGCATGAATGTTATGCGTCATATGTTGCTTCAAGTGACAATACGTTAGCCGTCGCACGGAGGTATGAATCAGCTTTAATCAGTTGTGGTTTTCATGTATCGCTCATTTTTGCCTTCGAGGGCTCTTCGCTTAGAATTTTCCGTTAACTGTCAGACCGCGGTGACAGTTCTGTTTCGGAGAGAAGTTGGTGAAAGTTTTGGGAAGAATTCTGGGTAGTGATCCAGAAAAACTCATTATGAGAAATCTAGCGCGAAAATAAGTTTTCAGTGCAATTTTTTTTAATTATTATTCGTGTGTTTGTAATTGGTTTGGTACAGGACGTATGTTAATGTAATATTCTTTATGAAATTTTTATTCGGATTTTTAAATCATACAGAATGGGAAAAAATGTGTTTCTATCGGATTTCATTCAATAGGATTTATTTATACTAAGATTATAGATAAAAATTTCATAAAAGATATTTATAGCATATAGTATCTATCTAAAGCGTCTTCAAAAAATAAATGGTCCCTTTGGAAATTTTATAAAAAAATTCTTAATAATTTGTTAATAAATTTTTTTTGTCAGAAGTAATTTTTAAATATTATTTTAGATAACTATAAAAAAACTGGTTGAACAAATTATTTTATTTATTAATAAAACTTATTTTTTAAAAACGATCAATAATCAAATGTAACAGAAACCAATTTTGCAAATTATCAATTGTATTTTTAAAAACAAATTTATAAATCAGTTATGCCTCATTTTTTTTATAGCAATTTAGTCACATTTATAACAAATTTGTCAAATTTATAATAAAAAATAATGCATTTTCGAACGTCAGTCAGACAGACAGCCTATTCAAAAACAATAGAATACAATTTTATAAAATTAATTCTTAAGAATGAAAACAGACACTGTTATAAAATCTTAAACAAAGAAATAATTTATTTAATATACAAAAGAATGAAGTTATTTATATTTCTGTAACGTTTTCAATTGTTATTTGCCCAACGGTAACTTTTTCAGCTATCATGTCAAATCTAATCCTAGTCGAAGCTCGTTGTAGTCACTGCCTTCAAATACAAGGCAACAAGGCCGAGATTGTGGCAACGCGTGTAAAGCGTTTAATATCCATATTCATGCTGCTTAATGGCAGTTTTCAGGATTTTTTTTTCTCTCATACAACTTCAAAATGAGAGCTATTATTCCTTAATGTCCTCCCAAAACGCAATATTGCTATATCATCGTCCATTAATGGACTATTCATAACACATACATATGTGGACTGATCATACATATCTGTGATACATATCAACTGATAACAAAATAAAATGTTATTTACGGTTAAATTACCAGAGAGCATAAGTTGACGGTGGATCCTTTTATTGAATGGTATGAAACCTGAGGACTAAGTGTATCTTATGGCCAACGAGATATTGCCATGTTCAATTTCTCCAAAATAGTGACATTGCATGGAAGCACTTTAATTTTCATTTACAAGCTATATATATATATAAATATATATACAAATATATATATATATATATATATATATATATATATATATATATATATACAAATCTAGTATAGGCCGAGAAGTTACAAGCATAAAGTACGATTTATAGCATCCCACATTATTGAATAAAAGAAAATTTCGAATTATATATATCTTAGTATAAATAAAAAAATAACTGAATAATAACATTAGATAATATTAATAACATTAGATAATATTAAATAATATTAGATAATATTAAAGAGCGTTTTATTACAATCGAATAGTAATAATATGATTTCTGCATGTAATTTAATATCGCTTTTGGTACTCAAAAATGTTCTTTTGAAAATTGATTCGAATGTTAACATGGTTACTGGACAAGAAACTGGTTAGCTACCCGGGAAATTCCCGAACTGATATCGTTTTCGTCATTTTTGTTTTCATTGCTTTTATCGTCTGCCTTTCTCATATGCAGAACAGTAATATTCGAAATGCGAAGAATATTCGAATTTGCACTTAAAATGTTAGGCAAAAAAAAAAAATTGGTGATTTTTTGTTTGTATAAATAAATTTCAAGCATAAGAATTTTACCATGGCCCGTTGCCACTACATTTGAGCCTTTTTAATTATTTTCAAGCGATAATAATAGCAAATTATTTATTGAGAGTTGCTATTTAAACAAAATACCTTTAGAAAAATAATATTCCCATAAAAAATTTTCGAAGAAAAGATTTTTTTTCAGTTTTTTTTAAAATAGTAAGAACAAAATATTGTGAAAAATATTCGAATTCTAGCACAAGTGGTTCAGTCTCAGTTCCTTTATGAGATACTATTGAATAGAAAAAAAAAACACTTTCGTATGAATAGCACTTGAATGCTAGTTTTTTTTTTCGATAAGTGAGAGGGCATATAAAAAAAAAGTAGGGGGGAGAGATTCGTAAAAAAAAAGAATTAAAAAATGAAAGTGAGTCCGGGTACCCTAAAAAATACTGTTTCTCATCAAAATCTCATCATCAGGATTTTTAATTTTATTTTTAGGTTTCTCTCTGAAAGAAATTTAATGAGATTCAGTCGGAAAGAGTTTTAATGAGATTTTGGCTTCTCTGTTAAACCGAGCTCTAGTGCGTCAAGAACAGCGTAATTTAACTCGAGCTAATCAATAATTTTACATAATTTAAACGATGGCATTTATATTTGCTCTGCCCGTCCAAGAATTAACCACTTTTTTTTTTCATTTATACACCTGTTCAAATCCTGCAAGTTTTCCGTACTGCAGTATCAATAATTCATAGTTGGGTATTAAAAATTTAATAATGTGCTTTTTTTAATATTAAGTTTTAATTTTTCTGTTGTTGAAGAAAATGTTATGTTGTTGTGTTGAAACCTATTAACAGTTTTATATTTTATTTTATGTTTTTATTGTGCTGAAATCTACATTTCTCTTATTTTAAGGACGAATGTTCTTGGATCAAAATGCAAACTGCGTATCTCTGTTCTATATTTGAAAAAGTATTCTATAAATAATTTAAACAGAAATTGTTAGTTATTGTATTGCAAGTTATTATAATAAAAATTAATTAAATTGTGGTTAGTAAATACGACTTGAAAAGAAGTTTAAAACAAGACTGAACATTCGATTAGCTCACAGTTGCTTTTTGTAGCCTGATGGCCAATTGGCTAGTGCACTGACCTTTTACAACAGGCCTTTAAGGTTCGAATCTTGGCGGTGTCATGGATGCTTGTTAGTGGTTCAGAATCCACGTTAAACGGTAGGTCCCGGTCTAATTAGCCCAAAGTGTACAAAATGACCGTAGAGCGAATCCTGACGGTGGTATGGATGTTTGTTAATGGTTCTGAATCCACTTTAAACCGTAGGTCCCGGTTTAATATAACTGTAATGTGTACGGCGTAAGGCTTTACTCTGCTACGTAAAAAGAAACCATCTCATGTCTCGTAATCTGCCAGTAGGTAGACGGCCTTGGACCATAATGGGACTGTAGCTCCACTGATTGATTTTGATGATTGACAATAATTTTTTTTCCTAATACAGCTGACAATACAGAGACGTTTATCTTTATGCCATAAGAAAGGGGTACATCGATGTTACTCATTTAGCTTTACCCAGGGGGCACGTGTAGATATGCTACGGACGCGAGTAACACTACTCCTACAATACTCTACGATCCTATTAGACCGGGACCTACTGCTTAAAGTGGATTCCGAACCACTACAAACAACTATGGCACCGTTGAGAACCCAAACTCGGCACCACAGGTTTCGAACCCGAAACCTGTGGTACCTAGTGCCATAGCGCTAGCCACTCGACCATCAGTCTCCATGATAAGGATGATAGGGAGGGGGGCTTGTCGCTTTACGATCATCTTGTGTACACGAGGACTAAACAGACCGGGACCTTCAGTTTAAAGTGGATTTCAAACCATTCACAAACATCCACGCCATCTTCAGGATTCGAACCTGGAGCCTATGGTACGAAAGGTCAGAGCGCTAACCAATTGGCCTTCAGGTAATAAAACATGACGATAAAACAGGCCTTGATGATAAAACAGTATTAATTAGGAAAAAAACATGAGCAACTTAATAACTATGTTTAAAAATCAATACCGTATTTTTATAATTTATTTTAAAATAATGAAAACTACAGTATTTCAATTTCCCAAATATTTCTAATTATTAATTGCATATGAATATACAATTTATTTAAATCAATTCTACGTTAAATTATCTTGAGACAAAAATTCTAAATTATTAATCATTTTTACTTCAAGAATAATCCTGTTTATTTTAATTTCTTCCTAATTGAAATAAATTCAAATTTGTCTCATTTCAAAATGCATTTCGTCTCATCTTTCATTAAGGGAATAAAACACAAATCAATTATTAAACGAGCAAAAATTCAATTATTGAAAACTTCTTTCAGGTGTAGTATATTTATATTTTAACGAAGTAATATTCCTTTTCAAGAAAGAACTTTACTTATTTAAATAAATGAATAAAAAAAGCACTCATTTCAGAAACATATTTTAAAAGCATTAAAAAAATCGAATTTATGATCGCTTTCCGACATGTTGCCATTTTTCCCTTTTAATCTTTTAATTTATTATTCAAATAATAAACAATTCCAACTTTTTAAGAGGAATGGATATTTCGTTTATTTTTATACTGACAATTATTGCGTAACGAGGCAGCTGTAATTACTTAGGCTGTCTACTTGATGTCATGCCTTCTGCTGATTCTTTTATTTATATTCTTCTTTTTCTTTTTGTTTTGTTTTCTGATAATGGAAAAGAATATATATCTATATATTTTGATTAACTTGGTTTGAATATGGATTAAATTATAAAAAGGAAGAAGTTTATGTCTTCAATTTATCATCCGCTTTAAGTGCTTTGTTTTTAATTCAGTCGAGTTTATGTCGGAAAATTATTGAGTTTTAATTCTATTCCGCCTTTTCAAAGTTCGCTTTTATGAAACTTAGCATCAAAAATTCTTCAAAAAATATTCTGTCGTTGAATCATTAACATGTTTTTTTTTTTTTCCGTTTACTCCTTCTTTGACATATTTTGTTTTATTTCTCAATAGCTCCCAACAGAAAGGCATAAATGTCAAATACATGGTGGTTTAATACATTTTGTTTATACAAATTGGTAAGAATAGCCATTGAGTACTATGTTTTGTCTTTTTTTATTTTTTATACAGAATATCTTTTTGCACAGATATTTGTTTGAAAACATTTCGGATTTAATGCAAAAATGTTTAAGAAAAATACATTTGGTGATGTTTTCAAAGTCGTTGTGTGTTCATGATTGAAAGATTAATTTCTAAGAAAGTTATATTACATAATTTAAATTAAATAAATAAAATACTCATTTTAGCAAGTCGAAAATAATTTATTACCATTTTAGACTATATGAATATTATTTATATTTCTAACAATATCTGTCCTTGTAGTGAACTGTACTTGAGAATCAAATTTAAATCTTTAATTTTCATTTCTTTGGAAATAATAATTTGTAATAACTCAGAGTTCTGTATATATTAGTATATATATATATACTATAAAATGCTTGTAAATAAAAATTAAAGTGCTCCTCTTGTTGAAGCCGTTATAGATTTAGTATATGCATACACAAGCATACAGAACAGTTACAAGCATAAAAAACGATTTATAGCATCCCCCCATTATTGATTGAAAGAACATATCGAATTAAATATAACTTAGTTTAAATGAAAAATAACTGAATAATAACTATAATATTAAATAACGTTAGATAATATTAAAGAGCGTTTTATTATAATCGAATAGTAATAATATTATTTCTGCATGTTCAAATGTTCTTTTGAAAATTGATTCAAATGTTACCATGGTTACTGGACAAGAAACTGGGTAGCTATCAGGGAAATTCCCGAACTGATATCGCTTTCGTCATTTTTATTTTCATTGCTTTTATCGTCTGCCTTTTCGTATGCAGAACAGTAACATTCGAAGTGCGAAGTATATTCGAATTCGCACTTAAAATGCAAGGCAGAAAAAGATCTTTTGGTGCTTTTTTGTATTGTATAAGTAAATTTCAAGCATAAGAATTTTACCCTGGCCCGTTGCCACTAAATTTGAGTCTTTTTAATTAATTTCAAGCGCTAATAATAGCAAATTATTTATTCAGAGTTGCTATTTAAACAAAATACCTTCAGAAAAATAATATTTCCATATAAAAATTTAAAATAAAATGGTTTTTTTTTTTTTTTCATTTTTCTTTTAAATAGTAAAAACAAAAAAAATGTGAAAAATATTCTAATTCTAACACATGTGGTTCAGTTTCAGTTCCTTTATGAAATACTATTGAATAAGAAAAAAATCACTTTCGTATGAATAGCACTTGAATGCTAGTTTTTTTTTCGATCAGTGAGAGGGCTTAAAAAATGGAGGGGAGAGATTCGTAAAAAAAAAAAAAAAAAAAAAAAAAATGAAAGTGAGTCCGAGTACCCTAAAAAGTACTGTTTCTCATCAAAATCTCATCATCAGGATTTTTAATTTTATTTTTAGGTTTCGCTCTGAAAGAAATTTAATGAGATTCAGTCGGAAAGAGTTTTAATGAGATTTTGGCTTCTCTGTTAAACCGAGCTCTAGTGCGTCAAGAACAGTGTAATTTAACTCAAGCTAATCAATAATTTTGCATAATTTAAACGATGGCATTGATATTTGCTCTGCTCGTCCAAGAATTTACTATTTTTTTTTCGTTTGTACACCTGTTCAAATCTTGTCGGTTATCCATGCTGCAATATCAATAATTCATAGTTGGGTATTATAAATTTAAGAATGTGCTTTTCTTAATATTAAGTTTTAATTTTTAGGTTGTTGAAAAAAATGTTATGTTGTTGTTTTGAAACTTATTAACAGTTTTATGTTTTATTTTATGCTGAAACCTACATATCTGTCATTTTAAAGATGAATGTTCTCTGATCAAAGTGCAAACTGCGTATCTCTGTTCTGTATTTTAAATATTATTCTATGAATAATTTTAACAGAATTAGTTAGTTATCGTATTGCAAGGTGTTATAAAAAAATTAATTATATTGTTGTTAGTAAAAACGACCGGGGTATGGATGTTTGTTAATGGTTCTGAATCCACTTTAAACCGTAGGTCCCGGTTTAATATGACTGTAATGTGTACGGCGTAAGGTTTACTTTACTACGTAAAAAGAAACCATCTCATGACTCGTAATCTGCCAGTAGGTAGACGGCCTTGGACCATAATGGGACTGTAGCTCCACTGATTGATTTTGATGATTGACAATGATTTTTTTCCTAATGCAGCTGACAATACAGAGACATTTATCTTTATGCCATAAGAAAGGGGTACATCGCTGTTACTCATTTAGCTTTACCCAGGGGGCACGTGTAGATATGCTATGGACGCGAGTAACACTACTCCTACAATACTCTACGATCCTATTAGACCAGGACCTACTGTTTAAAGTGGATTCTGAACCACTACAAACAACTATGGCACCGTTGAGAACCCGAAACTCTTCACCACAGGCACTCGGTACCACAGGTTTCGAACCCGAAACCAGTGGTACCTAGTGGCATAGCGCTAGCCACTCGACCATCAGTCTCCGTAAGGATGATAGGGGGGGAGGGGTGTCGCTTTACGGTCATCTTGTGTACACGAGGACTAAACAGACCGGGACCTTCAGTTTAAAGTGGATTTCGAACCATTCACAAATATCCACATCATCTTCAGCATTCGAACCTGTAGCCTATGGTATGAAAGGTCAGAGCGCTAACTAATTGGCCTTCAGGTGATAAAACAGGCCTTGATGATAAAACCGTATTAATTAGGAAAAAAACATGAGCAATTTAATAACTATGTTTAAAAATCAATACCGTATTTTTATAATTTATTTTAAAATAATAAAAGATCTTAACAATCAAATTTGGATTTTAAAACTACAGTATTTCGATTTCCCAAATATTTCTAATTATTAATTGCTTTCGAATATGCAATTTATTTAAATCAATTCTACATTAAAATATCTTGAGACAAAAATTCTAAATTATTAATCATTCTTACTTCAAGAATAGTAATGTTTATTTTAATTTCTTTCTAATTGAAATAAATTCAAATTTGTCTCATTTCAAAATGCATTTCCTCTCATATTAAGGGAATAAAATACAAATCAATTATTAAACGAGCAAAAATTCAATTATTGAAAACTTCTTTCAAGTGTAGTGTATTTATATTTTAACGAAGTAATATTCCTTTTCAAGAAAGAATTTTATTTATTTAAATAAATGAATAAAAAAAGCACTCATTTCAGAAACATCCTTTAAAAGCATTAAAAAAATCGAATTTATGATCGCTTTCCGACATTTTACCATTTTCCCTTTTAATCTTTTAATTTATTAATCAAATACTAAACAATTCCAACTTTTTAAGAGGAATGGATATTTCGTTTATTTTTATACTGACAATTATTGCGTAACTAGGTAGCTGTAATTACTTAGGCTGTCTACTTGATGTCGTGCCTTCTGCTGATTCTTTTATTTATTTTTTGCTTTTGTTTTGTTTTCTGATAATGGAAAAGAATATATATATTTTTTTTTTGATTAACTTGGTTTGAATATGGATTAAATTATAAAAAGGAAGAAGTTTATGTCTTCAATTTATCATCTGCTTTAAGTGCTTTGTTTTTAATTCAGTCGAGTTTATGTCGGAAAATTATTGAGTTTTAATTCTATTCCGCCTTTTCAAAGTTCGCTTTTATGAAACTTAGCATCAAAAATTCTTCAAAAAATATTCTGTCGTTGAATCATTAACATGTTTTTTTTTTCCTTTTACTCCTTCTTTGACATATTTTGTTTTATTTCTCAATAGCTTCCAACAGAAAGGCATAAATGTCAAATACATGGTGGTTTAATACATTTTGTTTATACAAATTGGTAAGAATAGCCATTGAGTACTATGTTTTGTCTTTTTTTTATTATTTATACAGAATATCTTTTTGTACAGACATTTGTTTGAAAACATTTCGGATTTTAATGCAAAAATGTTTAAGAAAAATACATTTGGTGATGTTTTCAAAGTCGTTGTGTGTTCATGATTGAAAGATTAATTTCTAAGGAAGTTATATTACATAATTTAAATTAAATAAAAAAAATACTCGTTTTAGCAAGTCGAAAATAATTTATTACCATTTTTGACTATATGAATATTATTTATATTTCTAAAAATATCTGTCCTTGGAGTGAACTGTACTTGAGAATCAAATTTAAATCTTTAATTTTCATTTCTTTGGAAATAATAATTTGTAATAACTCAGAGTTCTGTATATATTAGTATATATATATATATACTATAAAATGCTTGTAAATAAAAATTAAAGTGCTCCTCTTGTTGAAGCCGTTATAGATTTAGTATATGCATACACAAGCATACAGAACAGTTACAAGCATAAAAAACGATTTATAGCCTCCCCCCATTATTGATTGAAAGAACATATCGAATTAAATATAACTTAGTTTAAATGAAAAATAACTGAATAATAACTATAATATTAAATAACGTTAGATAATATTAAAGAGCGTTTTATTATAATCGAATAGTAATAATATTATTTCTGCATGTACTTTAATAATGCTTTTGGTACTAACAAATGTTCTTTTGAAAATTGATTCAAATGTTACCATGGTTACTGGACAAGAAACTGGTTAGCTATCAGGAAAATTCCCGAACTGTCATTTTTATTTTCATTGCTTTTATCGTCTGCCTTTTCATATGCAGAGCAGTAATATTCGAAGTGCGAAGAATATTCGAATTCGCACTTAAAATGATAGGCAGAAAAAGATATTTGGTGCTTTTTTGTAATACACAAGTAAATTTCAAGCATAAGAATTTTACAATATCCCCGTTGCCATTACATTTGCACCTTGTCAATTATTTTCAAACGATAATAATAGCAAATTATTTATTGAGAGTTGCTATTTAAACAAAATAGCTTTAGAAAAATAATATTCCCATAAAAAATTTCAAAGAAAGGTTTCTTATCATTTTGTTTAAAATGTAAGAACAAAAAATATGAAAAATATTCTAATTCTAACACAAGTGGTTCAGTTTCAGTTCCTTTATGAAATACTATTGAATAAAAAAAAATCACTTTCGTATAAATAGCACTTGAATGCTAGTTTTTTTTCCAATAAGTGAGAGGGCTTATAAAAAAAAAAGTAGGGGGGTGAGATTCGTAAAAAAAAAAGAATTAAAAAATGAAAGTGAGTCCGGGTACCCTAAAAAATACTGTTTCTCATCAAAATCTCATCATCAGGATTTTTAATTTTATTTTTAGGTTTCTCTCTGAAAGAAATTTAATGAGATTCAGTCGGAAAGAGTTTTAATGAGATTTTGGCTTCTCTGTTAAACCGAGCTCTAGTGCGTCAAGAACAGCGTAATTTAACTCGAGCTAATCAATAATTTTGCATAATTTAAACGATGGCATTGATATTTGCCCTGCTCGTCCAAGAATTAACCACTTTTTTTCGTTTATACACCTGCTCAAATCTTGCCGGCTATCCATGCGGCAGTATCAATAATTCACAGTTGAGTATTAAAAATTTAAGAATGTGCTATTCTTAATATTAAATTTTAATTTTAATGTCATTGAAGAAAATGTTATGTTACTGTTTTGAAACCTATTAACAGTTTTATTTTATGTTTTTATTGTGCTTAAATCTACATTTCTGTCATTTTAAGGACGAATGTTCTTGGATCAAGATGAAAACTGCGTATCTCCGTTCTGTATTTTAAATATTATTCTATGAATAATTTTAACAGAACTCGTTAGTTGTTGTATTGCAAGGTATTATAATAAAAATTATTTAAAAATTGTGGTTAGTAAATACGACTTGAAAAGAAGTTCAAAACAAGACTGAACATCGATTAGTTCACAGTTGTTTTTTGTGGCCTGATCGCCAATTGACTAGAGCACTGACCTTTGGTACAACAGGCTTTTTAGGTTCGAATCCTGGCAATGTCATGGATTTTTGTTAATGGTTCAGAATCCATGTTAAACTGTAGGGCCCGGTCTAATTAGCCCAAAGTGTGCACAAAATGACAGTAGAGCGAATCATTGGTATGGATGTTTGCTAGTGGTTCTGCATCCACTTTAAACCGTAGGTCCCGGTTTAACATGACTGTAAAGCGTACGGCGTAAGACTTTACTCTACTCCATAAAAAGAACCCATCTCATGTCCCGTAATCTGCCAGTAGGTAGACGGCCTTGGACCATAATGGGACTGTAGCTCCACTGATTGATTTTGGTGATTGACAATGATTTTTTTTTCGTAATGCAGCTAACAATACAGGGACATTTATCTTTATGCCATAAGAAAGGGGTAAATCTCTGTTACTCATTTAGCTTTACCCAGGGGGCACGTGTAGATATGCTACGGACGCGAGTAACACTACTCCTACAATACTCTACGATCCTATTAGACCGGGACCTACTGCTTAAAGTGGATTCCAAACCACTACAAACAACTATGGCACCGTTGAGAACCCGAAACTCGGCACCACAGGCACTCGGTACCACAGGTTTCGAACCCGAAACCTGTGGTACCAAGTGCCATAGCGCTAGCCACTCGACCATCAGTCTCCATGATAATAATGATAGGGGGGTTGTCGCTTTACGGTCATCTTGTGTACACGAGGACTAAACAGACCGGGACCTTCAGTTTAATGTGGATTTCGAACCATTCACAAACATCCACGCCATCCTCAGGCTTCGAACCTGAAGCCTATGGTACGAAAGGTCAGGGCGCTAACCAATTGGCCTTCAGGTGATTAAACATGACGTTAACACAGGCCTTGATGATAAAACAGTATTAATTAAAAAAAATATGAGCAACTTAATAACTATGTTTAAAAATCAATATCGTATTTTTATAATTTGTTTTAAAATAATAAAAGATCTTAACAATCAAATTTGGATTTTAAAACTACAGTATTTCGATTTCCCAAATATTTCTAATTATTAATTGCATATGAATATACAATTTATTTAAATCAATTCTACGTCAAACTATCTTGAGACAAAAATTGAAAATTATTAATCATTTTTACTTCAAGAATAATTCTGTTTATTTTAATTTCTTCCTAATTAAAATAAATTCAAATTTGTCTCATTTCAAATTGCATTTCGTCTCATACTGAGAGAATAAAACACAAAGCAATTATTAAACGAGCAAAAATTCAATTATTAGTGAGTTTTTGCATACCGTATTTTTTTCTCCCTAGCGCGCATGCTCATAGGAAACATTATTACTAATACGCATGCGCAATTTCCTATGAGCATGCACGCTAGGGAGAAAAAAATACCGTATTATCCTTGAATCAAATTATCTAAATTATTAAAGAATTATTGGATTATTGTGAATTATTGGATTCAATGTACAATAATCCAGTTAACCACAAGAGGACTAGTTAGTAGAGAGTTTTTGCATACCGTACGTTAATTACCGTAGGACGTCCGTTAGCTTTTTCTCCCTAGCGCGCATGCTCATAGGAAACTGAGCATGCGCGCTAGGGAGAAAAAGCTAACGGACGTCCTACGGTAACTAACGTACGGTATGCAAAAACTCTCTATTGAAAACTTCTTTCAAGTGTAGTGTATTTATATTTTAACGAAGTAATATTCCTTTTCAAGAAAGAACTTTATTTAAATAAATGAATAAAAAAGCACTCATTTCAGAAACATCCTTTAAAAGCATTAAAAAAATCGAATTTATGATCGCTTTCCAACATTTTGCCATTTTTTCCTTTTAATCTTTTAATTTATTAATCAAATACTAAACAATTCCAACTTTTTAAGAGGAATGGATATTTCGTTTATTTTTATACTGACAATTATTGCGTAACTAGGCAGCTGTAATTACTTAGGCGGTCTACTTGATGTCGTGCCTTCTGCTGATTCTTTTATTTTTTTCTTTTGTTTTGTTTTCTGATAATGGAAAAGAATATCCTTTTTTTGATATAACTCGTCGGTTTGAATATGGATTAAATTATAATAAGGAAGAAGTTTATGTCTTCAATTTATCATCTGCTTAAGTGCTTTGTTTTTAATTCGGTCGGAAAAATATTTCATATTCCAAGTTTTAATTCTATTCCGCCTTTTCAAAGTTCGCTTTTATGAAAACTTAAACATAAAAAATTCTTCAAAAAACATTCTATCGTTGAATCATTAACATTTGCGTTTTTTTTTATTTTTTTTTATTTTACTCCTTCTTTGACATATTTTGTTTTAATACTCGCAGTTCTTTAATAGAAAGGCATAAATGTCAAATACACGTTGGTTAATACATTTTGTTTAAACAACTTGATAAGAATAGCCATTAAATACTATGTTAATATTTTTTATTATTATTATTACGGAAATGTTTTTGCATAGTCGTTTGTATCAAAACGTTTCACTTTTTAATATAAAGATATTTAAGAAAAGTACATTTGTTGATGCTTTAAACGTCGTTATGTTTCCATGATTGGAAAAATTAATTTCCAAGGAAGTTGCGGTATTTAATTTAAAGTAAGTAAGAAAAAAAAATTTTAAAAACCTTTTAGCAAGTCTAAAATTATTTAATATCCTTTTTTACTATATGAATATTATTTATATTGTTTATTTTATGTTTCTTGCAAACTCCCTAAAACACGGACATTACTATATTTTATTTACTATATGAATATTGTTTATTTTACGAAACACCCATCAGGCAGCATGACAAGTAAAGCGAGACGCCTTACACACAATCGCACAATCGCTGCTTCACGTTTCTGAGAGTAGTGTTTCCGATATTTAAGACTTTATTTCTCGATAGTTGCGCATGTTGCCATTGCGCCACGTGTCTGACAAGATAAAGGTTTGGGGCCTAGTATTTCTTAATATTTTAATTACTAAAAACTATTGCATATATATTTCTATTCGAAAATATTATCTTTTTTATTATTGGCACAACAATTCTATCGAGGGCCAAAGTCAGAAAAAAAAATTGGGAAGAAATGTTTCATGTCTGATGTCCTCATTTCTAAAGTGACACGAGGATTGGTAATCATTCTTTAAGTTTTGTTTCCCAATCTTTGAATGATTTCAATGTTTGCATGAGCTGTAGAACCCCAAACATTTTCTTCATTGGCGCAACAGCCAGCCCCATGGTAGGCCAAGGACGTCTGCCTACTGGCAGATATACGGGGTAAGGGTGCCATCCCTCGAGACAGGAGATGTTATCGTTTTACGATGTAGGGATATCAGCCCTACTCCCAACTGTCATATTAGACAGGGACCTATTGTTTAAAGTGGATTCCTAACCACTACAAACATCCATGGCATCACCGAGGACTAGAACACGAAACCTGCCGCCTAAAGCCAGAGAGCTAGTCATTCGGCCATCAGACCCCAAAAATGTACATTATTTAATTTAATTACGTAAAGGCACAGAGAGTTCAAAAAAAGGTGATCGTGTACTAAAGTTTAATGTTAACACTAGCATAACTTACCGCTGTGGGCTGGTACGAAATTGTATTATAAAGCGGATTATGATTAAAGCATGAGTGGAGTAATTCTTGGAAAAACAGAAAATGAAATAACAAAGAAATAAAGTTAGCGCTGATGTAAAACTGCATACGCTCTACTGACTAACAGACCATGTCTGGCCATTCGGAAAATAGTACAGCAAATGTGTAACGCCTTACTCATTAATTCTTAACCTATTTCTGGGAAGATACGTTTTCGATCTTTCACACTCCACTCATTTGAAAATTAAGTCAACCCTCTTCGTTCTTCCCATGAATTATTCTATTCCATGATGCTATTATACAACGGCGACATGGCAACAGCCATTCCAAAACGTTTTGTATTTTCAAAAGCATTCGAATTAAGTTAGAAATAATTATTTATGCGCCTTTATAACATCATGTTTATTTAATAAATAAAGCCTGTTCGAAACTCAAGAACGAATTCGTTACGAAACTCCTGAAGAATAAACATTTTTGTTCTGAATTCGTATATTTTTGTTCTGATTATTGTTTACCGTGAATTCGTATTGTTTAGCGTGAGTAAACATGAAACAAGAATTTCCTTTGTTCTTATTGCCAGATGCTTATAGTAAAATCTGCATAAATAAATAAATAAAAAGCAAACCAGCTGTAATTGATACTCAAGTTTATAAATGAACTATCGCACGATACATGTTTTAACAAAGAAATATCTTTTTTTTTTAAGTTTGGATTGTTTGTTTTACCAAATATAGTTTGCTGAACAATGACTTCGATGTTTACAAACTTCAAAACAATAAGTTGACAAAACGTGATTCTGCATTGTTTATTTAACTTTAAAACTTTAAAAATAAATCATTTGGTGCGTTTGGAAATAATCAGTTTATACGATTAAAAACAAAGACAATAATAAAATTACTAGGATATTTATAAAAACAGGCAATAGAATGCATACACACGACGTAATTAAAAATTCTATAAAAAGGATTTCAGTTTATTTATAATATTTGTTTGTTTTTATTAAGGCATTGTTTAGTGCAATTTAATTTCTATTTGTGACAAATATGTCACGTCTTTTTTATTTAAATTACTTAACTTCCAGATTTCAGAACATATTATACCTAAAGAGAAAATGCTAAGCTACAAACATTCAAATTTTTCAGAAAAAAAATACAGCACCGAAAAGGTTCCTATTTTTGCATATAAGAAAAGTAAACGCTCAAATATATGAAAAGTATATTTCGTTAAATCGTATTTGTTAATTCTATAATAAATTCGTTATTTTTCAAATTTATTGTAGAATTAACAAATACGACATCTGATGATGAAATTGTTAGATTTCAGCAAATCAAACAATATTGCAGCTTCGCCAAATTTCGTTATAGAATATCGATATAAATTATAGAATTAAAACTAAGAAAATGACTCCACGCATATACTTCACTGTCCTGCTTTGTGCAAGACTTTTCTCGCCGAGCGATATTGGGAAGCTAGAGATATGTTATATTAATGAACTCTGTTGCAGCTTTTTTTTTTTGTTTTACTCTGTTCTTTTTTATTTTTCGTTGTTATGTAACTGTTCATCATCTGCCATTGGAAATTTAAAAAAAAAAAAAAAAAAAGAAGAAGAAAATTCGTGATATAAATATTTACTATAATCAATTTCAAATTCTAAACACTTCTAGCAAGTCGCAAGTCATTCACAACTAGAATAACATATACGTAGAAATTTCCCAGTTTGTCCAGTTTCATAACTAGGAGCCTGTGGTATTCCACCTAGATATTTCCGATACAGTGTTGAAAGAATACTTCCAGAAAGGACATTGTGGGCTTTATTAGCACCTTCTCTTCAAAAAATACAAAAAATACGATATCGAAACACATTTTTTTTTCCACTTTAACTCTAGGGACATTTTTTTACTCTCTTTTTTCATTTCGAGCTTTCATGCTTTTTTTATCTGTCTCAATTTCTCATTAGATAAAAATTTAAGAAAAGCTATTTAAGAAAAAAATTAAAAAATTCCTGTCACCTAAATCTGTGAAATGCTATCCGGAACCCTAACTTTATAGCATTAAACAAGGCACTTAAGCTGCGATATGAATCTGAAACTGTACAGAGGAAAAAAAAAAAAATCCTGCGAGTATTTTTAATACCTCAAAGGAATTTTTTTTCCGCGAAACAAGATTAAAGGCTGTGCATCTGCAGCGGAGTAATCCGTTCGGCGAAATGCAGTGATACAGAATTTCTCTCTTGCAATTCGACTTTCAGCAGTTCGTGAATGTTACGATCCGCATAATGAAAAATGACGCTTCAAAAACATTCTGCACTGCTTTTATGCATTGAATTCTATGGGCACGAATAGAAATTTTTCATTAGGAAATGCAAATAAAAAATATTATTTTTTAAAATCCTTGCTTATTCTGTTACCTAAAAGCCTCAGGACCTAGGCATTCTTATAAGAAATTTTTCATGAGTAGTCCAATAATAATATTAATAGTTAATGGCACGTTACTAGCGATTAATTAAATCAAGTGTGAAACTGGCAAGCTGCGCGTAAAACTCCGAAATTGAAGTGTATTATAAATCTGTAAGTCAGAAAGTCTATCTGAAATAAAGGATGCCTTTTGCGGATTCGATTGTACGTCCTCCTCCACGTTAGCAGAGCACGTTACCTCTGAGCCATGAAATGAACATCCTCTCTAAATTTCATTGGTACAATGTGAGTGCAGTGTTCCAGCCTTCCCCTTCTCTCTGGTAATGCCCTCTGTGTATCATTGAGTCTTTATCTCTGCCATTCCGCTCGTAGTGCACCCTGTGCAACACTGAGTCTATATCTCTGAAATTCCTATCGTAATATACTCCAAGTAACATTGAATCTACATCCTTTCAATTCACCTCGTTGTGCAACTTGCGTAACACTGAATCTACATACCTGCCATTCCTCGTAGTGTACCGTATACAACACTGAGTCTAAACCTCTTCCATTCTCCTCGTAACACAGAGTAACTTATATCCCTGCCATTCCTCCATATGACGGACAGCCGTGAGTAGTCTACTCAAGGATGGAGGAAAAAAGGGAGCTTCTAGTGTGATGGAGCACCCGTAGATAGAAGTCTGATTTCGCTCCACGGCACTCTTACAATCGTATGAGACCAGGACATACGGCTTTAAGTGGATTCCGAACCACTACAAACATCCATGCCACAGCCGGGACTCTAACCGAAACCTGTCGCATCTAGTGCTAGACACTCGGCCATTTAGGCCCGCTCTACAGATGTTCTATTCTATATGTCCTATAGCTAAAGTAGGAGGGCGGATCAGGATTTTTTAGGTCGGAACTATCCCGCATTTGGGTACCGTATCGGGGAAAAAAAATGAAAACTCCCACCAGTTAGTCTGACTAGCGAGACAAGAGGCTGAACATCCCAAATGCCATCGAGTCCCCTCGTATTTTGAAACAGTGACTACAACAAAGCCGGCAGCGGATTCAACCAGTGTCCTAATGCTCAAAAGCGGCGCACGTGGCCATTGAGCCACGAGTCGAGCATCTATTCCCATTAATATGAAGGAGAATACGGGCTTCCGATATCTTGATAAACGAAATATTTAATACACGAGCTAATTAGAGTTCATATTAACTTCGATATTTATCCTTTTATAAGAAGGTATATTAATAAAAATAAAAGATATAATAACAATTAGGGCGTAATAACAAAACTCTAGGTTAAGGTTAAAAATGAGAAGATATTGATTAGTTTTATAGTGTCTTTGAATTTCTTCCATAATGTAAGAATATTTTATTAATAGAACGTCTGGGTGCTGATCCAATTTCGTCTGAGAAAATGATCAATAGTCTCATCTTTGGTTTTCTTTCATAATGCGATATCGTAATTGGCTGATTTTGGCTTGCTTCAATTTTAACTTCTTTCTTTTAGTTAATAATAAAGTATTCATCTTTGACTAAAAATATTTAATATGTGTATTAAAAAATGAAATTTTTAAAACATAAAGAAACTGATATAATTACATTTATGAATTTTGATGATATTATCTCAAGAAATTTGTTTTAAATCTAAACAACAGATAAGTAATCTGAATATTAATTAATCATTATGAGCTCGAAATATGAGTAGAATATATTTCTCTAATGTTGAATAAGAAACTATAACATGTCAAGAAAATAACAATAATAACAAAACAGAACGGAAAAGAATTGAAGGGATTATTTAATTACATGAGATGTATAAAAATATTTGACTGAATGCTTGTAAAAATAATTTGCAAAAAGTTACATAAAATATTTTACAGAATTTAATAGAATTATAAAGTAGAATATGTTTTTTAACTGATTCAATTGATAGAAAACATTAAGCTCAATATAAGACGAAACTTTGGATTAATATTTTATATTCTTATTAAGGTAATATATTTAAAATTCTAGAAATTTTAACAAATGGATAAATGATTATTCAAGGTAAATATCGTAATGATAGTGATATTACTTTTACTTTTTTGTTACTTATACTCTTAATACATTTTTGTTCAATAAAATTAAATCAGTTACAAATATGGTTGACTAAAAGTATATTATAGATTTATTAAAGTAGATTATAAAAAGAATTAGAAAGTAAAAAATTTTTAGAAAGTATAGATTTATAGAACTGTCCATTGGCATGTTAACGAAAATTTAATTGCACATAAATTAATTTACTTCTTTATAATTTATTAATTATAACTGTATTGGGCATTTAGAGCAATCCGATTATAAGGGGGTGTGGTTGGAGTGAATATTTAAGGCACAGATTGGAGAATTCGCAGATTTATTGACACACACTTATACACTGAAGTGACAAAAGCCATGGGATAGAAATATGCAAATTTTCAGATGGCAGTAGCATCGCGTAGAACAGGTATAAATGCGCAGTGCTTTCGCAGAGCTTTCATTTCTGTACAAGTTATTCATGTGAAGAGGTTTTGACGTGATGATGACCGCACGACGGGAATTAACAGACTTTGAACGCGGAATGTTAGTTGGAGCTAGACGCATGGGTCATGCCATTTCGGAAATCGTTAGGGAATTCAACATTCCCAGATCCACTGTGTCAAGAGTGTGCCGAGAGTATGAAATTCCAGGCATAACATCCCACAATGGACAGCGCAGTGGTCGACCGCCTGCACTTAACGACCGAGACCGGCGACGTCTGCAAAGAGTCGTAAATTCTAACAGACAAGCGACACTGCGTCAAATAACCGCAGAAATCAATGTGGGACGTACAAGGGACTCGTCTGTTAGAGCTGTGCGGAGAAATTTGGCTTTCTTGGGCTATTCCAGCAGAAGACCGACTCGAGTGCCTTTACTGACAGAACGACATCGCTTGCAGCGACTCTCGTGGGCACGTGAGCATATCGGTTGGTCCCTAGATGAATGGAAAACCGTGGCCTGGTCCGATGAGTCACGATTTCAGTTGGTAAGAGCTGATGGTAGGGTTCGAGTGTGGCGCAGACCGCACGAAGCCATGGACCCAAACTGTCAGCAAGGCACTGTTCAAGCTGGTGGTGGCTCCGTAATGGTGTGGGCTGTTTTTTCATGGCATGGGCTTGGTCCTCTGGTGCGACTGGACCGAACATTGACTGGAAATGCTTATGTTCAGCTACTTGGAGATCACTTGCAGCCATTCATGGACTTCATGTACCCAAACAACGATGGGATTTTTATGGAGGACAATGCGCCATGTCACCGGGCCACAACTGTTCGCGATTGGTTTGAAGAACATTCTGGACAATTCCAACGAATGATCTGGCCACCTAGATCGCCCGACATGAATCGCATCGAGCATTTATGGGACATCATCGAGAAGTCTGTTCGTGCCCAAAATCCTGCACCATCAACGCTTTCGCAATTATAGACGTGTATCGAGACAGCATGGCTCAATATTCCTGCAGAAGACTTCCAACGACTTGTTGAGTCCATGCCACGTCGAGTTGCTGCACTTCGCCGGGCGAAAGAAGGGCCGACATGATATTAAGAGGTATCCCATGACTTTTGTCACTTCAGTGTAATATTTAATACATTTAAAGGTATATAATCATAGATTTGTGCTAGGATTTCACTTCTAAGCCGAAAACCCGATACTCAGCTACACGCAGGTTAAGTGAAATATACTTCCTCTCCGGGTGAAAGTCTGTAGGCCAACTATAACGCAAGGTTGCGTGAAATATATTTCGTGTCGGAATGAGAGACTATAAACTGAACATTCCTTATCAGGAGAGCAGACTGCGCGATACTTCCTCTCGGGTGACAGACTCGAGCCCTACTGACCACTTATCCGGTTACGGTTACAAAGCACGATTACAATTTTAATACAATTTGAAATAAATATATTATGTGACAGTTCTTCCTTCTACTCACTAGCAAGAGCGCTCAGTGTCGTCTTCAGGAGAAATGGTTAGTTGACCTACAGACTCTCACCCGGTGAGGAAGTATATTTCACGCATACTACGCACACCAGAGTATCTGGTTTTCTGCTTAAAAATGAAACCTGCCATGAATCTATGATTATGTGTCTTTAAATGTGTTAAATATGTATGTCTCTAATTGTATGTGTTTGATGTTTGTTCGTGTGTAAGTAAAGCTGTCAGTTCTCCAGCCTTTGCCTCAAGATCTTAATCCAACCATACCCAGTTACCCTCTGGTTTCCCAACCTGCACACTAAAATTTTTTTACTGAATTCCTTCATTTACTAAAACTGTTTTCATAAAAAATAATAATAAATTAAAAATCTACTACATTTATTTCCAAAGCATTTTTTTATTGTTCGTAGACGAGTGAGTTAAACAGAGACATAAAATGTAAGTACTTTGATTAATTTAAAATTTTGTGTAAAATGTCGAAAGACTATTTACATTTTATTTATTTCAATTTAATGAATTAGGTTAGATATTTCACAGTAAACACATGCATTTAGAATATTATACCGTAAGTATGGTTTTAAGGCAAAGTAATATATTACATTAACAAATCCTGTGTTTCTAAAATTATATCTCAATAATTGTATATTCTCATCATCATCATCATCTGCGCAATAGCCCCCAGGGTGGGCCAAGGCCTTCTGCCTGCAAGCAAATTTCGAAACATGAGGTATTTGCTTTTTTGGGGGTAGGGTTCTCATCCATACACCCAACGTTTTTACAATCATAGTAGACCTGGACCTACGGTTTAAAGTGAAATCAGAACCACTAAAAATACCCATGGCATCGGGGGAACTCGAACCCGAAACCTGTGGCACTGAGTGCCAGAACGCTAGTCACACGGCCATCAGGCCCCTGTATATTTCATAAGATGGGAAAAAAAACATGAATTTAGAAACTTTTATTGGCAACAAAAAGTTAATTCAGAGATCGTTTTAGAAGTTTTTTAGAAAAATTATTGGAAAAAATTTTTATTTAAATATGAATAACTATTTGATAAAAAAATTGCCATACTCATGAACTCCAAAATCTACTTAATTATTTCGTAGCGAAAAGTTCTTAAATCAATTTTTAATTTTATTTGGTACGAGCACAAAAAAAACTATATCTTTAAACGGAACTTTTGCTTCTGCATTTTCGATTTAAAAGACTTTTGCTGAACTGAATTCCTGGAGGGAAAGAATTCCATTTAGTGAACGATAAGAAAATAAGTACCTCCATTTTTATTAAAAACTAATGCTACCCTACGAAGAAGAGGACGCCTCTACAAAATTACTTAATGATAAAAATTTTAATACCTTTTACAATTCCAGATCCCTAAACTCCTTTTTACTGATAGCTTATTTTGAAGAAGAAGAAGAAAAAAAAAATTTCCGATTTCGTTTCCACTTTTCTTCTTTTTCGATAAGAAAAGAAGTCAGGAAATGAAATGCTTTTTTAATTTCCTCCCAGTCAAACAGTCTTATTTCCTGTCGGTCTTTTTCGCACCTGGACGAAAAAAACAGGAATCCATTTCTCCCCAACAATCTCTTTCAGGAAGACATTGCTTCTTTACCTTTAAAAATGCTACTTATGGTTCTACTTATTACTATTATTACCAATTTAACGGTAAAGAACAACAAAAACAATCAGGTAAAACTAAAGGCATTGGCAGTAACACAAAAAGGAAAGTTAAAATGGAATAGGGCATATGATGGCCACGGCATCCTCGTAAAAGGACCTGTAGCTTTTTTTTTTCTCAAGGGAAGAGTTTTGCATTTCGTTTTCAGGTGAGAAGAATTTATATTCTTTGATAAGTACATAATAACAAACCATCACTCAAATCTGATAGCAGACAAGCAGTGTTGGGGGTAGTTATATTACATTAGTCTTTTTGTAAGCTATTCAAATATATTCGGTATCATGCATTCAAACCTGGCAGAAAGAATCAAATTTAAATTAAAATCAGGAAAAATCCTGGATATTAAAAACATCATTATTGAATCCCTTTTGGAAAAAATATTTGGGAAAACTCCTTATGCAATTTATTATATTTTAGAAATATCTTATGTAAAATAAAAATAAATAGAATGTCAATCTACAAAAAAAAATATACTAGATGAATTTTTCAATGTTTAAAACTCACCACGTCTTATTAGAGTTGCTTGTCAAAATGGTTTTTTTTAACTTAAAAAAATTAAACGTTACATTTCTAATTAGTTCTTATACAACTCATTTTCAAGTACCCTTTGGCACACAGAAAATTGCTTTTAATTTAATTTCTGCAGTCTCAGAAAGCAAAAAGTATTTTGCTCGTAATAATTCTTATTAATGTTATTTAATTTAAAAAAAGAACATGGTAATGAAAAAAAAAAGCAATTTAAATTATTTCTTTTTATAAAAATTAGTTCTGAACGTAAACAATAAAAAAGTAAAATTATTTAAATTAAATATTTTTTTACGTGTTTCATATAAATCATTTAGGTTATTTTTGTATTTTTAATGAATTCCATAGCAAAAAAATATATATATATTTAAAATATAATTTTTATGAGCATTAATTTTGCATAAAAAAATTTAGCTATTCTATAAATTGCATTGAAAGAAAATATAAGCACATTTTCATAACTAATTTTTACATTTTTGAAGGCAACAAGAAATTTTTCACGTAAATTATTTGCTTTTTATTCCCTCTAAAACATAAAAATTTTCAGCAAATATTTCGGTAAATGCTATAAAAAATTCATTTAATTTCTTTTCCCTTAATGTTACAAAAACTTGCGATTTTGAAATCATTTTCAGTTGTTTATTTAAAAAATACAACGCTAAATTTAGCATAAACTTCAAATTATAGATTAAAGTAAATAAATATTATAGGACAATTTAGTAATAATAAAGTATTTAAAATAAATTTCATTAACAGAGTTTTGACTGTATTGGAATGTAAGGTAATAGTATCATTTGATTCAATCAAGAACAATTATAAAAATTATAATAAAAATGAATTAAAAAATAATAAAATTATCAAAAAAAAAAATAATCAGCTGGGCCGATATACAACTTACCCATGAAATTCAGAATTTAATGTAAGAACAAAATGCATAACAGCAATCTTAAAAAATAAACATCAATGGAAATCCAAACGATTTTCTTTCCTTAAAATATCTCGTTTCCATGTTGAAATAAAATTGTATTTGTTCTCACCAAACGATCTTTTAGAACAATTTTATATTATTTAATTACATAATTATTATTTAAAAAAATTATAATTAATTACTATTTAATTATAATTATTAGCTTCAGAAAGAAATTTGAATAAATATTATGGATACAAATGTTCATGGCAGAAATTTAAATAAACCAATAAGAACAGCTCATGAAAGAAATTTTTAAAAAAACTGACCAATAAGAAACTTTGAAAATAGTTAAAAATACAAAAAGAAAATTCATCAAGGAAAGAATAACTCAGCTTTCGTAAACAATATCCATAATTTTACTGGTAAAAAAAAAGAATTGAAAAGGAATTGCACTTCCAAATTTCTATAAAAATAAAGAACACTTTTTTTTTTCTTTTAACGCACAGTTCTTTATTAAAAATGCCTTACAATTTAGAACAATGTTAGAATTGTTCTCACCAAACGATCTTTTAGAACAATTTCATATTACTTAATTATATAATTATTAAAAAAATTATAATTATTATTTAATTATATAATTATTAGCTTCAGAAGGAAATTGAAATAAACCAATAAGAACAACTCATGAAAGAAATTTTAAAAAATGACCAATAAGAAACGTTGAAAATGGTCAAGAACACAAAAAAAAATTGATCAGTGAAAGAAAAACTCCGTTCTTGTAACAATACCCATACTGGTAAAAAAAAAGAATTGAAAAAGAATTGCACTTCCAAATAAGATACACAAATAAGAATAAGATAAGTGCACTTTATAAGAATAAAGAATACTTTTTTCTTTTAAAAGTTATTCGGTTATTTATTGAAAATGCATTACAATTTAGAGCATTTGAAAGTAAACGATTTCAGTGGCAAACAAAGTAGCTTGCCTTTGACCATTTGTGAGCTGGCTGGAAAATTCGTCTGAGTTCTCTGTTATGCAGATTAATAAACTCTTGTGCCTTTCGTGAGTGGAAACAATAGTTGACAGCGTGCATTTCTCTAAGGCAAAAGGAGAATACCGCTAAATCGATACTACTACACGCGGTCGTAAATCGATATATCGCATGAATGTTATGCGTCATATGTTGCTTCAAGTGACAATACGTTAGCCCTCGCACGGAGGTATGAATCACCTTTAATCAGTTGTGGTATTCATGTATCGCTCATTTTTGCCTTCGAGGGACTCTTCGCTTAGAATTTTCCGTTAACTGTCAGACCGCGGTGACAGTTTGGTTTCGGAGAGAAGTTGATGAAAGTTTTGTGAAGAATTCTGGGTAGTGATCCAGAAAAACTCATTATGAGAAATCTAGCGCGGAAAATAAGTTTTCAGTGGTTTTTTTTTTTTTTTTCTTTCTATTATTTATGTGTGTGGTAATTGGTTTGGTGCAGACGTACGTCAATGTTCTTTATAAAATTTTTATTCTGATTTTTAAATCACACAGAATGGAATTTATGGATTTTATTCAATTGGATTATTTCATTCTAAGATTATAGATAAAATTTCCATAAAAGATATTTATAGCTTCTATGGTTTCTACAGTGGTTGCCAAAAATGAATGGACACTTGGAATTTTACTAAAAAAAATCTTAATAATTTGTTGTTACTCATACTATGGAATTTTTGTATTTGAAATAATTTTTAAATAACATCTTTAGATAATTATAAAAAAAATTTTTCAAATTATTTTATTTAAATAACAAAAACGATCAACAATCAAAAAGTAAAAAAAAACAATTTTGCTAGTTTTAAATAAAGACAAATTTAAAAGTCAGAAAATGCCACACTATTTTTAGCAATTCAGCAACATTTCTGACAAATTCGTCTGATTTACAATGTTACGTTGTTTATTTACGACAGCTAGCCTACTAAGTATTAAAAAAACAATAGAATACAATTTTATAAAATTAACTCACAAAAATAAAAACAAACACTTTTATCAAATCTTAAACCAAGAAATAATTCATTTTTAAGAAGGAAGTGATTTATATTTTTGTCACGTATTCAATTGTTATTTGCTCAACAGTAACTTTTTCAGCTATCATGTCAAAATCTAATCCTTGTCGCCGTTCGTTGTAGTCACTGCCTTCAGATAAAAGGCAACAAGGCCGAGATTGTGGCAACGTGTGTAAAGCGTTTAATATCCATATTCATGCCGCTTAATGGCAGTTTTCAAGATTTTTTGTCTCTCATACAACTTGAAAATGAGAGCTATTATTCCTTAATGTCCTCCCAAAACGCAATATTGCTTCTTCTTTCTCCATTAATGGGCTGTTCATAGCACATACATATGCGGACTGATCATGCATATCTGTGATACATATCAACTGATGTTCAACAAAATAAAATGTTATTTATGGTTAAATTACCTGGAAGCACAAATCGACGGTGGGTCATTTTATTTAATGGTATGAAAGTTGTAGACTAAGTGTATCTTAATATTAGCTGTGGACTAAGTGTATCTTTATTGGTATGAAACATGTAGACTAAGTGTATCTTAGTGTTAGCTGTCGACAAAATGAATCTTTAATGGCAGGAAAGCTGATGACTAAGTGTATCTTATGGCCAACGAGATGTTGCAATGTCCAATTCCTCCAAAATGGTGACATTGCACATCAACAGTTCCATAGTGTAATTATATAGGGCTAGTTTGAAGAAGATGAAGCAGACGTCCCGCATCTCATTAGGTCCATCTTTTCACAAGATCTAAATGTTATTGACAAAATATATGATCTATAAGAACTAGCCTATACCTCATTCTGCGGACACACAGTGTTTCCTACTTATTCTACTCGAATGGTGACTTTTTCCAGCGGAAAAACACTTGTGATAGAATTTCATGTTTTACATATCTGTCCCCGAAGCATCAAGAATGATGTTGGGTTTGTTCCTCATTTCTTTTAACTTAAAAATTGAAACATTCTAATGCACACACACAAACAAACAATACAATATATATATATATATGTGTGTGTGTATATATATATATATAAATGAAAAATATTCACCCAACATTAGATAATGTTACAGAGCATTTTATTATAATCGAATAGTAATAATATGATTTCTGCTTGTAGTTTAATATCGCTTTTGGTACTCAAAAATTTTCTTTTGAAAATGGATTCAAATGTTACCATGGTTACTGGACAAGAAACTGGTTAGCTATCCGGGAAATTCCCGAACTGATATCGTTTTCGTCATTTTTATTTTCATTCCTTTTATCGCGTGCCTTTTCGTATGCAGAACAGTAATATTCGAAGTGCGAAGAATATTCGAATTCGCACTTAAAATGTTAAGCAGAAAAAGATCTTTTGGTGCTTTTTTGTATTGCATAAGTAAATTTCAAACATAAGAATTTTACCCCGGCCCGTTGCCACTAAATGTGACCCTTTTTAATTATTTTCAAGCGATAATAATAGCAAATTATTTATTGAGAGTTGCTATTTAAACAAAATACCTTTACAAAAATAATATTCTCATAAAAAAAATTTCGAAGGAAAGGTTTTTTTTTTTTTTTATTTTTTTTTTTTTTTTTTTTTTTTTTTTTTTAAGTAAGAACAAAAAAAAATGGTGAAAAAAATTCGAATTCTAACACAAGTGGTTCAGTTTCAGATCCTTTATGAAATACTATTGAATAGGAAAAAAAATCACTTTCATATGAATAGCACTTGAATGCTAGGGTTTTTTTTTTTTCGATAAGTGAGAGGGCTTAAAAAAATGGAGGGGAGAGATTTGTAAAAAAAAAAAACAATTAAAAAATGAAAGTGAGTCCGAGTACCCTAAAAAATACTGTTTCTCATCAAAATCTCATCATCAGGATTTT
Organism: Caerostris darwini; assembly: GCA_021605075.1. NCBI lineage: Eukaryota > Metazoa > Arthropoda > Arachnida > Araneae > Araneidae > Caerostris > Caerostris darwini. The sequence continues at coordinate 111,867 of BPLQ01009398.1, forward strand.
TAATTTTATTTTTAGGTTTTTCTCTGAAAGAAATTTAATGAGATTCAGTCGGAAAGAGTTTTAATGAGATTTTGGCTTCTCTGTTAAACCGAGCTCTAGTGCGTCAAGAACAGCGTAATTTAACTCGAGCTAATCAATAATTTTGCGTAATTTAAACGATGGCATTGATATTTGCTCTGCTCTTCGAAGAATTAACCACTTTTTTTTCGCTTGTACACCTGTTCAAATCCTGCTACTATTGCAGTATCAATAATTCATAGTTGAGTATTAAAGATTTAAGAATGTGCTTTCTTAATATTAAGTTTTAATTTTTATGTCGTTGAATAAAACTTTATGTGGTTATTTTGAAACCTATTAACAGTTTCATATATTATTTTTGTTTTTATTATGCTAAAATATATATATATATCTGTCATTTTAAGGACGAATGATCTCGTATTTAAGTTCCCCAACTATATAGACTCTGTTCTATATTTTAAATAGTATTCTATGAATAATTTTAGCATTATTAGTTAGTTATCGTATTGCAGGGCATTATGAAAAAATTAATTATATTGTTGTTAGTAAAAATGACGTTTAAAAGAAGAATCCTTATCCATCTGTTCATTCTTGCTTTTGCAGCCTGATAGTCAATTGACTAGTGTTCTAGCCTTTGATACCACAGGCTTCAAATTCAAATCCTGGTGTTGGTATAGAGGCCTCTTAGTGATTCGGAATCTGGGTTAAACTATAGGTCTCGGTCTAATTAGCCCAAAGTGTGTTAAAGTAGACTGTAGAGAGACAAACCAAGCCGTTGCTTTTTCAGTGGCCGACGAAATGAGAAATTTTCTTTAAAAAATCATATGAAAGGTAATTTTTTTTTAACATTTCCGAATTGTTGTTGAAAGATTAAAACATGGATCCTCATCCAGCTTAATTTTATTAAAAAAATTAGCTTTTAAATGTTAATTAACCATTTTAAAATTACACTCAACAAATTAGCTTCTTCTGTTACTGTATTATAAGTAAGAGGCTATGGTTCCTTCCCCAAATAAAAATATAAAATTTGATTCTTCAAATAAGCCGGACGGCCTGATAGCCAATTAGTTAGTAATCTGGCCGTTGGTACCACAGGCTTCAGGATCTAATCCTGGTGGTGCCATAGATGTTTATAGTGGTTCTGAATAAACTTTACACTGTAAGTCCTACTCTAATATGGCAGTAGAACGTTGGGCGTACAACTGTACCCCGTAAAAATTAAAACCTCTCCTGTCTCGAAATCTGAAAGTAGGCAGACAGCCTTGGCCCACCGTAGGGCAGCAGCGCCATAGATGATGATGATGATTTTTTTCTAATGCAGCTGGTAATATAGATGCATTTATCCTTATACCATAAGCAAGGGCTGCACCGCTGTTACTCATTTAGTGCTACACAGGAGACACGTGTAGCTTAAGATATGCTATGGACGCGAATAACACTACCCCCACAACGCTCTACGATCATATTAGAACGGAACCTATGGTTTAAAGTCGATTCCGAACCCTTACAACTGTTCATGGCACCGCCGGGACTTGCGTCCGAAACCTATGGTACCGAGCCCCAGAGTTCTAGCCACTCGGCCCTCAGGCCCTATAATGATGATGATGGTTTGTCGATCTACAGTCATCTTGTGCACACGAGGGCTACACAGATCGGGACCAAAAGTTTAAAGGGGATTCCGAACCACTAACAATCATTCATGCCAGGATTCGAACTTGAAACCAATGGTACCAAAGGCCAGAGTACTAGCCAATTGGCCATCAAGCCGCCGATGATGATAATTACGATAAAACATTATTGATTAGGGGAAAAATATGAGCAATTTAATAACTATGTTTAAAGATTAATACTCTATTTTTACAATTCATTTTAAAATAAAAAATATTATCAATTAAATTTATGATATTTAAACGAGGCTACTTCGATTTTCAACTATTCCAAATTATTAATTACATATGAATACACAATTCAAATCAAATACACGTTGGTTTATACATTTTGTTTATACAACTTAGTAAGAATAGCCATTAAATACTATGTTAATATAGTTTATCTTTTTTTTTTAGTAGTACAGAATATGTTCTTGCAGAGATATTTGTATCAAAACAAGTTTTAATGTAAGGATATTTAAGAAAAAAACATTTAGTGATGTTATAAACGTCGTTGTGTTTCCATGATTGGAAAAATTAATTTCCAAAGAAGTATTGTTATTTAATTTAAAGTAAATAACAAAAAAAAAATAATAATTTTAGCAAGTCGAATATAATTTATATTGTTTATTTTATATTTCTGGCAAACATGAGGAACTTAATAACTATGTTTAAAGATTAATGCTGTATTTTTATAATTCATTTTAAAATAATAAAAGATAGTGCCAATTAAATTTGGATATTTAAACGACAAACGAACCTAATTTTCAACTATTCCTTATGATTAATTACATATGAATGCAGAATTTATTTAAATTAATTCTACATTAAAACATCTTGAGACAAAAATTCACAATTTTTAATCATTTTTCCCTTTCAAGAATAATCCTGTTTATTTTAATTTCTTACTAATTGAAATAAATTCAGAATTTGTTTCTTTCCGAAAATGTATTTCGTCTCATACTCGGAGAATAAAACACAAATCAATTATTAAACGAGCAAAAATTCAATTATTGAACTTCTTTCAGGTGTAGTATATTTATATTTTAATGAAAGAATATTCCTTTTCAAGAAAGAACCTTATTTACTTAAATAAATAAAAAAGCACTCATTTCAGAAACATCCTTTAAAAGCATTAAAAAAATCGAATTTATGATCGCTTTCCGACATTTTGCCATTTTTCCCCTTTTAATCTTTTAATTTATTAATCAAATACTAAACAATTCAACTTTTTAAGAGGAACGGATATTTCGTTTATTTTTATATTGACAATTATTGCGTAACGATGCAGCTGTAATTAGTTAGGCTGTCTACTTGATGTCGTGCCTTCTGCTAATTTTTTTTTTTTCTTTTTGTTTTCTGATAATGGAAGAGAATATTCTTTTTTTGAATAACTCCTCGGTTTGAATATGGATTAAATTATAATAAGGAAGAAGTTTATGTCTTCAATTTATCATCTGCTTTAAGTGCTTTGCTTTTAATTCAGTCGAAAAATATTTCATATTCCGAGTTTTAATTCTATTCCGCCTTTTCTAAGTTCGCTTTTATGAAAACTTAAGCATCAAAAATTCTTCAAAAAATATTCTGTCGTTGAATCATTAACATGTTGGGTTTTTTTTTTTTTTTTTTACTCCTTCTTTGACATATTTCGTTTTATTTCTCCGTAGCTTTTAACAGAAAGGCATAAATGTCAAATACACGTTGTTTTAATGAATTTTTTGTTTATACAGCTAAGTAAGAATAGCCATTAAATACTATGTTGATATGTTTCGTCTTTTATTATTTGTACAGAATATCTTTTTGCACAGACATATGTATGAAAACATTTCAGGTTTTAAAGTAAAAATATTTAAGAAAAATACATTTGGTGATGTTTTTGATACGTCGTTGATGATGATACGTCGTTCGTAGAAAAATTAATATCCAAGGAAGTCATGTTATTTAATTTAAAGTAAATAAGAAAAATAATAATAAAAATAATCATTTTAGAAAGTCGAAAATTATTTATTACCCTTTTTTACTATATGAATGTTATTGATATTGTTTATTTTATATTTCTTCCAAACTCCCCAAATTACTAATCCTTACTTAGCCTTCTTTCTGGTTAACTACGCATGTTACCATTGAGCAACCACTTAATGTTACAATGCATGTTTAACTACGCATGTTACCATGTTACCACTGGCAAGCTAACGTTTTGAAGCCTAATATTTTAATTGATAAAAACTCTTCTTCAATGGCACAACAGCCCCATTTTGGGCCAAGGCAGCTTCTACTGGCAGCTTCCGAAACATGAGTTGCTTATCTTTTTATGGGGTAGAGTTGTCAGACCTACTCTCTACAGTCATATTAGGCAGGGACTATACAAACCACTACATACATCAATGGCGCCGCCGGGACTCGAATCCTGTGGTACCGAGAGTTACCCAATTGGCCATCAGGCTCCTAACAAAAATTACTGCACATATATTTCTATTCAAGTAGTGTAACACAGATCTACCTCCTCGCGGTGCTCTCCGGACAACATCTGATAGGCCAAAATGATCTACAAACACTTTCTTCAGTCTGGCTCTCAGTGTGAGTTTCTTAGAGTTCCGCAGTGGAACACAGATGGATTGTCCCAAAACAAGAGGTAAATCTATCTCCCTCTCTTATTATTATTATTATCCTCTCTCTTGTCCCAAAACAAGAGAGTGGATAATTAAAAAGACCCTTATCTATCCTTCTTTGAGGATGCTGTCACTAGAAACAGTCCAAAGCACTGGTACGATCCTTTCATGATATCCCTTAATGGAATACAGAAAAATCTGTGGCATCTGTGTTATGGCTTTTCTGTAGTCACGATTGTCTTCGCAAGCACCTTCACAGAATTATACTGGACCTTGTCCCTCTCTATCTCCTGTATAATAACCGAGATGAAATGGATATGTCTTACTTTGCAGGATGATGGATTAACAGTTGCTATTTGCTTCTATCTTGTTATTTGTATTCATTTTTAATACGCTTTTATTAGCTTCACCTGTATGTTTGTATGTTTGTATGTAACTCACTTTTTGGGCTCGATTTTGGGACTGATGGCGCCATCTACTGGCGAGTCAGTCAACTGATCCCGATCGAATTGCGCTCTTCCTACCGAAAATTTCGGTGGCTAAAAAGAGGCGGATCTCAAAGGCAAGGAGTGCGATCATGTCGAATTGCGCTCTTCCTATTGGCCGAAAATTTCGGTGGCTAAAAAGAGGCGGATCTCAAAGGCATAGGAGTGCGATCATGTCGAATTGAGCTCTTCCTATTGGCCGAAAATCGCGGTGGGTAAAACGTATGTAAACTTAGCGGATGGAGTGGAAAAACAAAGTAAAGACAATTATAGTTTAAAAAAACTAAAAAAAAAAATATTCTTTTAGAGTTAATCAGACTTAGTTTAAAAAACTAAAATACGCTTTTGTAATTCATTTTTATGAATAAAATGATGAAAATGAATGTCACTGTTCTAAAAGCGTGGGGTGCTTTGTTGACATTTTTAAACTAACTCTGCATTTCGGAATGAAACTAGTGAAAAATTATAACGATTGATATCGAGCACCCTACGATTTTAGAACAGTGACATTCATTTTCTCGTCAGTCATTTTATTCTTATGTTAACAATTATTTTTTACTTTTTAGATTGATTAACTCTAAAAGCGTATTTTTTAGTTTTTTTTAAACTATTAATTATGATACCGGTTGTCCTGTAAACTTGCGATTGGAAATAATAATAAATTTTGTTTTCGAAATATTGCTTTCGAAATATATATAAAAAAATCTATTTTCGAAATATTCGAAATATATATATAAAAATATATATAAAAAAAATGTTATTATATTTTTCGAAAATATAATAAAAAATATTGCTTTCGAAAATATTATACATAAAGGCATAGAGAGCTCAGAATGGAGTGAACATGCACTAAAGTTTAATGTTAACACTAGCATAAACTACCGCTATGGCCAGGTTCGAAATCGTAATATTTCATAAAGAGGATTATGATTAAGGCATCAGAGTGGAGTAATTCTTGGAAAAAACGAAAAATGAAATAACAAAGAAGTAAAGTCAGCGCTGATGTAAAACTGCATACGCTCTACTGACTAACAGACCATGTCTGGCCATTCGGAAAATAGTACAGCAAATGTGTAACGCCTTACTCATTAATTCTTAACCTATTTCTGGGAGGATACGTTTTCGATCGTTCACACTCCACTCATTTGAAAATTAAGTCAACCCTCTTCCCATGAATTATTCAATTCCATGATGCTGTTATACAAAGGCGACATGGCAACAGACATTCGAAAACGTTTTGGATTTCAAAAACATTCGAATTAAGTTTGAAATAATTATTTATGCGCTTTTGTTACATCGCGTTTATTTAATAAATAAAGCCTGTTCGAAACCCAAGAACGAAATCGTTACGAAACTCCTGAAGAATAAAAAGTTTTGTTCTGAATTCGTATATTTTTGTTCCGATTATTGTTTACCGTGAATTCGTATTGTTTAACGTAAGTAAACATAAAACAAGAATTTCCTTTGTTCTTTTTGCCAGATGCTTATAGTAAAATCTGCATAAATAAATAAATAAAAAGCAAACCAGCTGTAATTGATACTCAAGTTTATAAATGAACTATCACACAATACATGTTTTAACAAAGAAAAATTGCTTTGTTTTTTTAATTTGGATTGTTTGTTTTACCAAATATACTTTGCTGAACAATGACTTCGATGTTTACAAACTTCAAAACAATAAGTTGACAAAACGTGATTCTGCATTGTTTATTTAACTTTAAAACTTTAAAAATAAATCATTTGGTTCGTTTGTAAATAATCAGTTTATACGATTAAAAACAAAGACAATAATAAAATTACTAGGATATTTATAAAAACAGGCAATAGAATGCATACACACGACGTAATTAAAAATTCTAAAAAAAGGATTTCAGTTTATTTATGATGTTTGTTTGTTTTCATTTTTTTTAAGGCATTGTTTAGTATCATTTAATTTATATTTTTGACAAATATGTTTTGTTTTTGTTTAAACTATTTTCACTTCCAGATTTCAGAACAGTTGATTTAAAACGTTGTTGTTGTTGCTGTTACTAAACCCCCTACACCTACAAGAAAGCCTACACCAGGTCTAAAGGACCCCGTCGCAGGCGAAGGGATTTACTGCAAACTTTCAAATTTTCATTTCATAAAGGATAGAATATAGAAAAAGGTTCGTATTTTTGTATATAAGAGAAGTAAAAGCTCAAATATATGAAAAGTATTTTATTCATTATTTTTTTCAAATTTATTGTAGAATTAACAAATATGACTTCTGATAATAAAATTGATAGAATTCAGTAAGTCCTAGATTGTACTTGTGACTGACGGCAAATTGTCTAGTGCTCTGCCCTTTGGTACCACAGGCTTCAGGTTCGAATCCTGGCGGTGGCATGGATGTTTGTGAGGGGTTCGGAATCCACGTTAAACTGTAGGTCTAATTAACCTAAAGTGTGCATAAAATGACAGTAGAGCGACAAGCCAAACCATATATTGTACTTAGCCAAACTTAGTTTTAAAAAAAAACGATAAAAATTATAGAATTATAACTAAGAAAAATCCCCGATATAAATAATTACTATAATCAATTTTATATTTTTAACGCCTCTAGCTAATTCATTCGGCATTAGAATAACATATATGTAGCAATTTCACAATTACTCAGTTTCGTAACTGCCTGTGGTACTCCACCAATTTATTTCCAATATTTGAAAGAATATCTCCAGAAGTGACATTGTGGGCTTTCTTTTCTTCAAAAATACAAAAAAATAAATAAAATAACTTTCCATCCTATCGATTTATCGTGCGGATCACCAGCATAGACATAAAAGATTTTATTAAGGGTATATATTATTTTTATTTTATAAAGGTTTTTTTTTTTCGCTAAATATTTTGAGGTAAAACATTTCTAAAACTAAAGCTAAACTTTCATTTTTTAGCTTTGTGTCAATATAATAATCGCATAGAGATATTGTCATATATTGGGTAATATTCTCAATTTACTAAATTCCAGAGAGAAAATCAATCTGTAACTATTATTATATTGGTCTAGTTGCCAAACTATCTGAATAAAATATGCCATATTTCTCGTATAAATTAATTAGTAGCTGCAATGAACAAGTTGCTAACGTTTTTGCTGCATCAAATGATCATCATATCATATTAAGTCTATAGACTTAATTTGATAATTTCATTAATTTGATAATATGTAGGCTTAATAGCTTTATTTATTTTTAAATATCTAAATTGAGCGATTTATTTTTCATTAAATTTTTCTCTAAATTACGATGAAATGCTTTTTGAAGTTTTTACAGTTCTTTTTTTTTTATCATCGTACGTATTGCAGAGAGTGTTATGAATTCATTTTAAAATGGAATTAAGTGTTATGCATTATAAATCCATTTTAGAATAGAATTAAATGTTATCCATTATAAATCCATTTTAAAACGGTACTATGCAAACCAGACGTAATTGCTATTAAATAATACATTAAGATTTTCAAGCCATTTAGATGAATATATGTGAACCAAACATATTTTAGTATAAATATAAAAGTAATTACAAAATTAAAACTCTAAATAATCATCTACTTGTATAATTTAAAAAAATTATTTCAAATGCACTTGAAAGTAGCGACTGCAACGTATGCTGCAAGTGGATACAAACTTCAGTCTTCCTACAAGCTAACTATGCACGTTTCCAACTTGCTTATATCTCAAATATACTAAATTAAAAAGTTAGATGCCCTCTACTTTTCCTTATAAATAAATTTATAACTACATTTTATAAATTTGATAAACCTTTTGTTAGATGCAACCATTTTACATTTTTACATCATTTTTACAACAACATTTTTATGTCAATTTTTTACATTTTTATGTCCTTACAACAATACAACATTTTTATGCAATACATTTTACAACATTTTTATGTCATTTTTTTGTCAAATTCTGTAGACCATTACCGTTAAAAATGAAACAAAAGAAATTAATATGTGTAACCATGCTCCCTCCTACCCGCTGACAAAAGCGTCTCCTGTGGTGTTCAGGAGAAATAATCAGTTGGCCTATAGACTCTCACCAGGAGAGAAAGTATATTTCTCGCATCCAGCGCGTATCTGAGTGTCGGATTTTCTGCTTAGAAGTGGAATCCTTCCACGTATCTGCAATTAATGTTTTTAAATGTGTTAAATAATGTATGTCTCTAATTGTATATGTGTGGTGTTTGTGTGTATGTCAATAAAGCTGCGAATTCTCCAACCTGTACCTCAAGTATCTCAACCCAACCACACCCAGTTACAATCCGGTTTTGCCCAACCTGTACATTATAAAACATAAACAGAGTTTATACATTTGTAAATTCATCAGAATGCGATACTTTGTGTGTGAGAGAACTCTGGCGTTCGCTACCACAGGTATCGGGTTCAAATCCCGGCTTTACCCATGGGTGTTGTAGTGGTTCGGAATCCACTTTAAGCCGTAGGTCCCGGTCCTAATAGGATCGTAGAGCGTTGCGTAGGCATTGTTACTCCGCGTCCGGGGCTTACCATCAAGTTACACGCGCCCCCTGGGTAATACAAAGTGAGTAACAATCGGTGTAGCGCTTGCCTTAAGGCATCTAAGACGTCCATATCTGTTTGCCAGCTGCATTAGAAAAAAAAATGTGTGTGAGAGAATTTGGACTTCTGCTTTAAGTATAATAAAAATGTTTTTATTTTTAAATCTAACATAAAATGTAAATAAGTTTTCAAAAGTGAAATATTTGGATACTTTAATGCATTACTCAAAAGTAAAACAAAAATAAACATAAAAATAAACAAAGCTTCCTCAAAAGTTATAAATAGATGATACGCATCCAACAAACGACTTTTTTCCTATTTATTTGCAAACGATAATTAAGAGAAAAACTTTATATAAATATTCCATCTAGAATGAAAATGAATATTTGTCGTTTCTTTGGGGTGAAATTTTGGCGATGATGTCAAAAATAATGAATGTTGATCTTCTCTCAAATAAAATAAGAACTCTCAAAGAAGGTATTTTTTTTTCTGCATTTCTTCGATTCTTTCAGATGGGCTTTTTTATTATGCGTTTTGTTTCTATTTTCAGCCGTTTGATTATGACTAATGATTATTTTCACTCATAATAATCCTTTTTTTTTCTGCCTTTGATATTCAGATATTGTTTCCAATTTTCCTTACCGGAAAAAGTCAAAAACAATGCCTTAATTGAAAAAAATCACCTAGATAGAATTATTTCTGACAACAAACTGTGAAATACAATACGAAAAGTTTTATTTAAAGAACATTAATATTTTCTATATGAAAACTAATTTTCTTTTGATCATAAATACAGCAGAATATTTTTGATTATGCATTGAGAATTTCATAACTATCTTAAAAATAACAAAAAGAGCAATTTGGATAAAAATGCAAAAACATAACACTTCGAATACTAGTAATAAAAATATGACCGCATAAAAAATTATAACCTCACAAAAATACTGAATTATGTTTGTTATATTTACTCTTATATATGTATTTAAAAATGAATGTTTGTATGTATTTATGTTTGTTTAGTTGGTTGTACGGTGTTCCAATGAAAAATATACCATTTAGCCTTCTAATTTTTTCTCTTATGCTATTATTCTTTAATCTTGTGTGAAGCCAAAATATTACACCACTACAGATGGAATAGGGACTACGCCATGAGTTGCTGCATCGTGATTAGTGATAGACCATGGCTGGAAAAATGTCTACTCAAATGAGAAGTGAGGGAAGCTGACGGATTTTCTTAAAAGGATGTTTTAGGAGAAGGGAGTTCAACGGCCAGTCGACAAGAAGTGTTGTTTTTCTCTTTTTCTCTGAAATTACTGAATAGGCCTGAGTTTCCAACTGTTTTCAAAGTAAGCTCATTGTGGTTTCGTGTGTCATGCTGTGCGATAATTAAGATCTGCAGCAGACCAGGCGCTTAGATTCGTCGTAGACTCGAGAAATCTCCGGCCTTGAAGTGATCTTCACTTGTGTATCTAATTTATATCCTTAATCTTTATTTTTTGTAAATCAAGTTCCTTATAATGTTTGTAAATAAAATTTAAAGTGTTTGTATGAACCTGAAAGTGGCCTTCTTCTCGAAGCCGTTATAGGTCTAGTATAGGCCAAGACATTACAGAAATGAAAAGAATCGTTGGCGATTGTGGCAGCAGGCCTTGCGTAGAGAATCGAATTGATATTTTGGATTTTCCCACATTCCCGTTCATATAAATATATCCTTGAAAGTAAAAACTACTCTTACATCCGTCAGACGCTGTTTGTGTTACACCATGCAGAAACACGAGGTCTCTGACGGCAAAAAAAGAACCACTCTTCTTATTAAATAACGTTCGAATCAATTTGTGTATAGATAAAGGGGGAAAATATACTAATAAATTACAAAATGTTTTCCTAATTTCCTGTACATGGGTAAGGAACAAAATATTCGATACATTTATTGTTTCAGCAAAGAGCTGGGAATACGACCCAGTTAACATCAAAAAAAGAATTAAGTTATGTTCGATATTCCGGGAAAGACAAAATAATAGCGGGTGATTATTGGTTCCACCCCCTCTACATTTTTTAATGCATTAGTCTGCCAATTCCCTCCCTAATACATGACCAGTCTACACGGAATGACATTTTGTCGATTCCTACTGCACGATATCGTTTTTAATCCTCCACGAAGGCAGAGGAAACACACTCGCTAGAATTGAGGCATGCAGCCATGGCGGGTTTTGAGTGGCAAACGAAAATTTTTTTAGAATATTTTTATCATGGAAAAGGTTGGAAAATGAAGAAAAAGGATTTTTTTTTAGCAATTGTCTCATTTTAATAAAATCTTTTGTGTTTATTAAAAAACTAAAAAAATAGCTTTTCAGTTTTGAATGTCATACGAAATATGTTTGAGACAGTTTTTGATTTTGTTCGTGCAAAATGAAAACTTGAAGTAAATCAGATCTGTCTCTGTCTCAGAGTGTATATATTGGTTTATCCTTCTCTTTCTATTTTGTCTAACATTATATATATTGGTTTATCTGTTCTATATTGGTTTATCTGTCTCTGTCTAATTTGTCTAAGATTATATATATTGGTTTATCACTGTTTAACTTGTCTAAGATTATACATATTTGCTTATATCTCTGTTTAATTTGCCTAAAATTATATATATATATATTGGTTTATTTCTCACCCTCTAATTGGTCTAAGATTATACATATTTGTTTATCTCTCTCTGTCTAATTTGTCTAAGATTGTATATATTGGTTTATCTGTCTCCATATTTCTTAAAAAGGCAAAGCAATAACACTCTCAAATGCCATTTTTTTTTTTAAATTTATGATTTTCTATACCTAGACCTTAAAAAAAAATTACAAAATTGGAAAATTAATAATCATAAAAATATATCTAAATATTTAAAAAGTTATAATGAATTTATATGTTCATGTTGGCACTTCTAAAAGCACTTTTATGTAGTACTTTGGTCAAAAAAAACAAAGAAACGACGATACTGTGCATTGAGGAGACCCTATTCAAAAAATTTACCATGGGCCTCAGATGGTATTGTTACGCCATTGATTACAATCAGTGTTTACAGAAGCAAAATTACTTGATTGATATTTGGAAAGCTCATATAAATAACTCACATCAGTATTCAACTTTTTCAAAGTTCTCTTCTTTAAGATATGTAAATGCAGAGTTTCTACCACTTAAAAGACTTACCAAAAGGTAATGTTCTCATTTCAACATACTACTGTGTCCAAAAAGTAAGACCAATTTTCAATTTAAATTTCTCGCGCATATGGTATTTCAATTTTTTTTTCTTTTTTATTCCGCCACTATCCTTGACATCTGTGTGAAATTTGACGTCAAAATATTGATTAGTGTTTGAGTTACACTTGGGTTTGTGAGACGCTAAAACTGACTCCGGCAATTTTTGAAATGTCCGAATTAATCGAGCAAAGAACTCGCATTCAATTTTGTTTGCGGAAACGTATAGAATGTTGCAGAAGGCATTCGGTGAGCATTTCTATATCGGAAAGAAATGTTTAGAAGTGGTAAAAGCAGTTCAAAGAAGGCAGAGGACGTGTTGAAGACGAAGAGGACACCTTTTAAGTCGATTGAAGAGATTCAACGTGAATCGTCGCGCGCATTGAAGGCCATCCCCGTCGATGACATTTAGCATGCAGCGGATTGCTTAGAACGCGATGAAACAAATTTGAAAGAATAAATAAAAAGTTTTTGAAAAAAAAATAATTGGTCTTACTTTTTGGGCACAGTAGTACGTGATATAATTAAGTGAAATCATTTACATACATAAAAAGGTTTTTAATCATTATTCTTTCGTTACTACAAAAAAAATATTTTTTTTACAAACTACCACCATGAAATACACCATGCTGTTATAGAAAACCGTGCTAAATATTCCATTCCAAGAGGAATTCACACATGCAAATACACGTGAAGAAAAACTGGTGCATTTATTATTTCAATAACTCTCGAGAGAGGGCGCTTATAAATCTCCCGGGGGCTTCGTCATAACTCAGGGAACATGGGAATGCGCTTTCACGATGCATGTAAAGATAATAAATACAGCGATGCATGTCTTTGGCACATCGGGCGTGATGAACGACATAATAAATTCCCGTCAACGCACGCTCTCAGCAGGGGGAATATTTATTCGACTCAAAAATCGAAAAGTCGAGTTGGTGAAGAAGTTTGAAAAAAATAAATGGAAATTGGTCATTTGGTAGCATAATATTCCATAGTTCTTTTTAGAATATTCTATTAAAAAAATGCAAAATATGAACTAAAAGAAGGATTTGTATTTATATTAATAAAGTATTTTTTTCCTATTTGTAATGAAAAAAAATTCTGGTTTTCCCACCGTTAAAAAAGGTAAAATAATAACAATTACAAGTCCAATTTTATACTTTTATTTTAATTTTTTTTTTTCTTTACCTTGAATATAGCTAAAAAAAATTACAAAATTGGTCACTTGGATGTTTAAATAATTGATCAAAATTAGTGAAAATCCGTCATTTTTAATTTTTACAATATATTTATTACTTTCTCTAAAAAAGTATGTACCTACGTATTATTTTCTCTATGTAAGTACGAACCCAACCTATTATATTCTCAACGTAAGTTCAAACCTACGTATTATTTTCTCTACGTAGTAAGTACGAATCTAGATACTGTTTTCTCAACGTAAGTTGGAACCTACGTATTATTTTCTCTACTTAAGTAGGAACCTATATATTATTTTCTCTACGTAAGAACCTATGCATTATTTTCTCTACTTAAGTACGAATCAACGTATTAATTTCTCAACTTAAATACGTACCTGCGTATTATTTCTTACTTATGTGGAAACTTTTTAATTTTTCTACTTGATTCGCCCCATTTTTTTTTTTTTTTTTTTAAATTTTTTTTCACTGAATTAAATTTCTGCAGAATTTAAGAAATTTTTTGTCCTTTATAAAATATACAGTTCTTTTTGTCGCTCTACTGTCATTTTCTGCTCACTTTAGGCTAATTAAACTTGGAGCGACTTAGTAATTAGACTTAGCTTAACGTGTATAACCACTAACAAACATCCATGCCGCCGGCAGGACTTGAACCTGAATCCTGTCGTAAGAAAGGCCAGAACGCTAGCTAATTGGCCATTAGGCCCTTTATAACCTATACGAATGCATAAATAAGTAAAAAAAATTCAATAGATAAATGCAAATACAATACGACACAACTATAATCCGGATGCAATTACAAAAACAATTAGAATAATACCACCCCAAACAAAAGTAGCAATAAATATAAAAAAAGAATTTATACTTTACAATTGATATACAAAAGCGCATTTTAATTAAGTATACGTATGCAGAAATAAATTGAATAGCGTGAATAAATGCGTAAATGCATACAGCTTTGAAATTAAATTGCACTCTTCAATGTATAAACAGAAAGTCAATAGCATAAAATAACGATATCAAAAGTTTATGTTGACTTAATTCTGTCCCTTTTCTTAATGGATTATCCCGACTATATTTGTATCTCATATTTGCATCTTTTCAGAACACCACGAGTTAACTCGTGCAAACATTAATTTTTAATTCTAGAGCAAACGAGCGTTTTGAATTTCATTATATTATTAATAAAGTAATATTATATTAATAAAGTAGAACCTTATATTACTTTAAAGTATTGGAATTCAAATCAATTGCAACAGTACTGTACTTTCAATTAAGCTATAAAGTTAAAGAATTTAAAACTGCATAATTAACGCAATTTACCCTGACTAAAACAGCAAAGTAAAAATGAAATCCATAAAAATTAGGTACGATATTGAATACAGTATTTTTAATTTTCTACATTTTATTTAATCTTCAATATTCCTATTTTAACTACATCATTCAGCAATAATTTAATTGTGTTATATATATATATATATATTCATTTATAACTTTACTATCGAAATAATGTGTTTAATTTATAATACAGATTTATCCACCTATAATGCAAGTGTCTCCCTTTTATAGTGAGGTTATTCTGTAATCATTACTTTATTTATCTTGTGTAAATGAATTGTTTAATCTAATGTATAAAATCGCATACTAGTAGTGTCGTGTCGATATGGGTGTCATTATGTATTTATAAATATTTTTGTATTAAGATAAAATTGTTTGTAATTATTATGTAATTCATGTATTGTGGTGGTATATTTTATGTATGTCCGTTGGAAGGATGCATATGATGGTCATTCGCCCTTACTGGATGTGAATCAAATCTGTTCAAAAAATGTCCCGTTTCCGGAGGAAGCAGGCCTTTTGCTGCAACTGCGATTGGAAATGATATCTTTTATGAGTGTTTTAATTGGCGGAGTATTGAGAAATTTCAAAGCGCCAGTTAGTCAAGAGCGAAAATTTATTAAGGCAACTAAGACTTGTGAGACTATCTGTGCTAGCATATTTATTAATGTGGTGTCTTTTCCGAACGGAAACATGTTGCTTTGGCGGTGGATAGGTTGATAAGCACGTGTTTTGTGACAAAAAAGGGTGATTTTATGAGGAAAATCCGGAAAATAAGGAATGAAGGGGCATATGGACTGAAAACACAAAAAAAAAAAAGGTGTTAAAGACATCAAGAGGGGAATCGACGGGGAGATAGAAGTCGAAGAAGCAGAGAGGGTAAGACAGTGAACTACCCCGAAATGGAGCTTTGGAACGCAGGAAGAATAAAGGTACCCAGCATCAGACCCTTGTACGAAGAATGACAAGAATCAATGACTAGGACCAACGATTCCTTGCCAGCTGCATCTGTAATGTGGACATGCTGTCCATTGAAATCATTCCATACCCATTTAACCTCCATATTTAACCCACACCCTGTAAGTCTCGCATGGGTCCGGGTAAAAATAGCCTCATTGTAGCCCATGCATATCATAAATGGCGACTAAAATGGATACCCAGTGCCCACGAGTATAACCTTTAAGGCTCGTTCCCGCCGAGGCGAGAGACGTGAAGATTCAAGAGGCAAGCGACAAAATTTTTTCGACCTCTTCACAGCGAAACGTCAGAAATAGCATTACGCCTAGTGAAAAACCGCTTCGAGTTGAAAGTTGGGCAACTCCAAGCGGCGGACTGCAAACCAGTTTCAGGAGACCGCGGTGAGGCTAGTGATTGGTCAAATTTTTTCGCTTGCATCTTCTCTCCTTGGTGAGCACGAGCCTTTAGAGGTGAAGTCAGATTCTCTCTTTGGGTACCCCGTGTCTTTGTGATGCAAAGTCAAGGACAAAAGGAAGCTGTATTTTCTACCCTTTAACATGGCTCGTCAGTTTAAGACACAGGTTCATGGATTTGGTCTGGATGTTGCTGTCGACCAAATGGGATAAGAACCACCACCAGCGCGGCCTAGCGCTCTGACCTTTGATACCACATTCAGAACTACTACAAACAGCCATGGTACCGCCGGGACTCAAACCCGAAAAACGTGGCACCGAGCACTTGTCACTCGGCCATCAGGTTCGTTGAATGAAATTCAAGTTCTTTTTAGTTAATTTATATTTCTTTCTGATTTTTTTTTCAGAAGATTTTCATTGATAAACATTAATTTTCAAAAGAATAATAAAAATATCGTAAAAAAAATGGAATTTGATGGAAAATATTAAATGGATAATTAGATGTTAAAAGTATAAACAACACTTAAGAGTCGCTCTAAATGATTTGTATACATTTTATTTATAATATTTTCATAATTATTTAGCATTATATTTATTTTATAAGAATCGAATGTAAAAATAACACTTAAATGCTTTTAACTCGAGGAATGGGAAATTCGTTAAAATATTTCTTAATAAGATAACAATAAAAAATATAAAACTTTTGTGACAGAAGCAATTTCGACCTGTTTAATAACGAGCAATAAAACAAGTCATCAGCAAAATTCTTGGCAAGTATCCAAGATTATTATTTTTATTACGTTATATATTAGATAATACAAAAATTTGGCGATTAAATAAAATGTCTGAGAATAAGGGTTTGGAATTAATATATCGAAAAAAAAAAGTCGTTTTAATTTTTTTTTTTTTTTTTGATTATAAAGATATTTTTGTGAGACCGAATTCTATTAGCTAAAGAATTTTTGAAAAGGTTAAGTTTAATTAAAGCAATTATTTGTTGTTTTTTTAAGATTTTTTTTCAATGTTTCATATTTAATATTTTATTTAACGAAGGGTTATTTTTTTACATTGAATTATATTGATTTTACTGTATTTTTGTTTTGCTTTAGAGGATTATAACACTATAATATTACTTATATTGTCATAAATATCTTCAGTGATCAATTGCGGTAAGATCATATAAAATTTTCTGAATTCTAATATTGATAATCTTTCAAAATTAAATATATTATTATATATTTATTCATAAATTAGATTATTATGCATTATGTTTTATGGCAATTTACTAAGAAGAGCAACGCCACTAATTCTTTGTCTTTAATAAAATAGAAAATATTAGAGAAAGGTTTTTTCTTATAAATAACTTATAAATTGGGAAGGCCAAAATTTTAATAATATATATATATATATATATATATATAATCTCAGGTAGTGCTATAGAGCGCGTCGCGAATCGAAAAAGTTGGGAAACCAGCGATAACTATTAAATAAGTCCGAATAAAATTCTTTCAAGTAGCGCCATCTATGAATGTTTTAAAGAAATTATTGTTAAATTTTAAAATTAATTATAACGCTATGTGCATATTACATTTATGCAGGGCCAGATTTAGATGAAAAGAGGCCCTTTCACCTCCCATTTTTAAGTTTGTAAATTACTTATTATGTTTGTTTATTATTCATATGTGTAGAATTTCTCCTTACTTTTGATTCAGTGTTTTAGTGTTGACTTTTTTAGAATAGTGTAATTCTAATTCCGCTAACAATTTGAACGTAGGCTCCTCTTGATTTTGATGCCCTATCTGAAGCCTAATTAGCCTATAGGAAAATCCGGCCCTGCATTTATGTCATAATTCTCCAGTGATTTTTTCTTTTAATTTTATAAGAGTTATTTTTAAAAAATAATGTAACAGTGAGTCTCATTTGGACTTAATACAGCAACATATATATATATAATTAATTAATTAATTTTAAAATTTAACAATAATTTCTGTAAAACATTCATAGATGGCGCTACATGAAAGAATTTTATTCGGACACTATTTTAATAGTTAAATCACTGGTTACCCAAACTTTTCCGTTTTGCTACTCGCATTATAGAACTACCCAAAATCAAAACAACAGACAAATCACAAGAAAAAGATAAAGCTAAATAATTACATATAACATTAGAAAAAAATTGTAATGACACAAAATGAAAGTTTCAATCAAATGCATTTTCAGCAAACTGAACATGGCCAACCGCGATCATTCGAAGATAAATCTTCGATTTTATAAAACTGTCTAAATTTACTACACCTTATAAGACCTGATGATTAGAAATGTAAATCGTAGACTAGAAATGTAAAAGCTTCTATTTTATAAAATTGACTACATTGATACTTGACTACTATACCTTATAAGAGCTGTAGGACTCAAATACTTTGACTCAAGGGCTTAGGTGTGAACAATACAACGGATCCGCACTGCTTTGATTCAAATGCCTGCAATACTCCCTAACAATCGGACATGGAACAAGAGTCATTAGAAAAACTCAGTCCAAATAAAAATTATTTCTAGATACTTTCATAGGATCTCGAATTACTCCGAAGACTTCGCATCTGCAGTGAATATCTCTACAGAAGAGGATATCTTCTGTAACCCCACTATGAGCCGTACACATTGGATATCAAATGAAAATCCATTTTATTATTCACAACCTCATCCAACTACATCCCTAATTCCTTTTCTAGGAATTTTTCAATTAATTGATCACTACAATACTTTTAAAAGCAATTTTCCAGCAAATTCATCATCCATAATGCTGTTCTCAATATCTACAGCAGCCGGTTGGATAGCCTGTGTTACCACCTACAACCGCAGATCTAACATCTCCAACCTACCTACCTACCTACCTACCTACCACCGCAGATCTACCATCCCCTACCTACCTACCAACGCAGATCTACCATCCCCCTACCAACCAAACCTACCTACCAACCGCAGATCTACCATCCCCAACCTACCTACCAACCAACGCAGATCTACCATCCCCAACCTACCTACCAACCAACGCAGATCTACCATCCCCAACCTACCTACCAACCAACGCAGATCTACCATCCCCAACCTACCATCCCCACCGCAGATCTACCTACCTACAACCAACGCAGATCTACCATCCCCAACCTACCTACCTACCACCGCAGATCTACCATCCCCCTACCTACCTACCAACGCAGATCTACCATCCCCTACCTACCTACCAACCAACGCAGATCTACCATCCCCAACCTACCTACCTACCACCGCAGATCTACCATCCCCAACCTACCTACCACCTACCACCGCAGATCTACCATCCCCAACCTACCTACCAACCAACGCAGATCTACCATCCCCAACCTACCCCTACCAACGCAGATCTACCATCCCCAACCTACCTACCAACCAACGCAGATCTACCATCCCCAACCTACCTACCTACCTACCAACGCAGATCTACCATCCCCAACCTACCTACCTGCCCACCAACGCAGATCTACCATCCCCAACCTACCTACCTACCAACGCAGATCTACCTACCTACCTACCTACCACCGCAGATCTACCATCCCCCCTACCTACCTACCACCGCAGATCTACCATCCCCAACCTACCTACCTACCAACCACGCAGATCTACCATCCCCAACCTACCTACCTACCAACGCAGATCTACCATCCCCAACCTACCTACCTACCAACGCAGATCTACCATCCCCAACCTACCCCAACAGATCTACCATCCCCAACCTACCTACCTACCAACGCAGATCTACCATCCCCAACCTACCTACCTACCAACGCAGATCTACCATCCCCAACCTACCTACCTACCAACGCAGATCTACCATCCCCAACCTACCTACCTACCAACGCAGATCTACCATCCCCAACCTACCTACCTACCAACGCAGATCTACCAACCAGATCTACCATCCCCAACCTACCTACCTACCAACGCAGATCTACCATCCCCAACCTACCTACCTACCAACGCAGATCTACCATCCCCAACCTACCAACGCAGATCTACCATCCCCAACCTACCTACCAACGCAGATCTACCATCCCCAACCTACCTACCTACCAACGCAGATCTACCATCCCCAACCTACCGCAGATCTACCATTCTGCGATGGTAGAGGGATTTTTACATTTTGCGATTCTAAAAGTCACTTAGCAAGATGTTATCTCGTTTCAGTTCTTTCGGTTTGCCATGAGGTTTGCCAGTCATGTAAATTCTGATTGGATTCAAAACGGCAATTCACTTTAATTTATTTGACAACGAGCGCTCTTCTGCCTAAACTTTAATATGCCTAACACACGGTAATCTGTCCTCATCCTTACTTTCTGACAACGTGAAGAAAGGAATTCTTTTTTAGAACACCATATCTAGTAACATCACCTATCTAGTAAATTACTTTTTGTTTTTGTAGAACACAATTTAAAAAAAATATAATGATACTTTTTTTTTTGAGTTGCATATTTTCACCAATTACAGTAGATGTTGCATCCAACCACAATGAATTGAAAACAAAAAAGTAATTTAGGTAATTTTCTACGATAATTTTCCGCTGCGCCCCTATGAAGACGCAAAAGAAATACCAATTAAGCAATTTTTGTAGTTTAAAGTCAAAAATAAATGTATTCGTATACTTTTGGTGATAATTGCAAAACGACTGCTAAGGGAATAAAGCGATCTGAAGTTGCATAACATGCATGTAATTTTTTTTTTTAAATATATCAAATGAACGGTGCTGTCAATATCAGATTTTAAATTGAAATCTTGACATCAGAACTAATGCTGTGAATAAAAAAAAATCTTTGTGTTCGTTATACAAGAAAAAAAATTTTTTAATGACGCTGTTAATTGCATCTCATATGGAGATTCTCTATCAACTGATAATAGTATTGTTGATGAAATCTGTAATTGAAACTAATATCAAGAAAAATGTTAATGAATTTTGTTAAATGATTTGTCTTTATATTTTTGTTCAATAAATATATTTTTTCTTTCATTGTGTTCACTTTATTTCTGTGACACTATATAAATCATTAGATAAATGGTTTTTTTTATTTTAATCAATAAAATTAACCACAAGCATCCTTTAATTCATTTTTGTAGTTTTTTTTCATTTTCTTAATAAAGTATGAAAAATTCAGAAACATATTCGATAACTTGCATTAAATATTTAAACATATTTAATCATCTATGAAATTTTAACCACCACAATACATTTCTACTTTTTTTTTTAACGAAAAACTCCCAGAACCCAACAAAAATATACACAGATCGCTGTATAAAACAAAATTAAACAATCCAGTCTATCACAAACCAGAAATGAATATGAACTTATGAATATTTTTAAACATTTTATTATCCTTTGAACTGATCCTCCTACTTTATAATTAATTTGTAAAGATTCGTTAAATAAAATATCAATTTCAAATATTTTTGGTGTTGTAAATCAACAAAAATTTTTTTTTATAAATCTCTTTTATAGTAATATTATTTAAAAAATAAAAAAAAAAAGTCTATAAATATCTACTTACTTACCCCACTAAGCTGTAGGCGTATAATCCACTGGGTTTGCTTGACCTGTTGGCGTATAATCCACTGGGTTTGCTTGACCTGTTGGCGTATAATCCACTGGGTTTGCTTGACCTGTTGCCGTATAATCCACTGGGTTCCAAGCAGACTGAGCAGATAATGTTTAGAGCATGACAACAAAGTCTGAAGCTGATATATTATATGGCCTTCGAGATTTTTGACGCCTTAACATAAAAATAATAACAAGAAAGTAATTTCCTGTGTAAATAGGCCTTTCCTGCTTCGAAACCCTAATTGCAGATAAAAAATAGTTCTAATTAAACGATGCTATAAAACACCACTGTGCTTAACTAATCAAAAGCAATATTCGTTTGTAGAAAGAATTTCAAATCGCTAAAATATTTTATTGAAACAAAATGTATTATGTTCGTTATATGAAACACTATTTTATCATTTAATATAAACAAAAATGATACTAACACAGAGTTTCCAAAGAAAGTTAGTTAAATGGTGTGATAAAATGAAAAGTTATATGGTATTGTATGGTTTGTCGCTCTACAGCCATTTTTTGCACATTTTAGGCTAATTAGACCGGGACCTACAGTTTAAAGTGGTTTCCAAACCACAAACAAACATCCATGCCACCGCTAAGATTCGAACCTGAAGTATGTGGCCCCAAAGACCAGAGTGCCAGGTAACTGGCTAACAGACTAAGTCCATGAACTATATAAGTCTATGAACAAAGTCCTAATGTAGACGGCAACATATAGATCAAGTCCATGAACCCTTGTCTTAAAACGGCGTGTCATGTTAAAGGGTAAAAGAACGTAGCTTATTTTTGTCCTTACCTTGCGGCACAAAGATATGGGCCACCCAAAGGGAGAAGTCGGACTTTACCCCACCCGTCACTGGGTACCCATTTTAGTCCCCTTTTATAACATGCATGGGCTACAGTGGGGCTATTCTAACCCGGACCTACGCGGGACTGATAGGGTGTGATTTAAATATGTGAGATTAAATGAGTATGGGATAATTAGATTCATTTAGTGTTTTCAAACTAAGCATTGAAAACATAAAACGTGATTGACGCATCTGTTTGGATATGAGCAGAACAGACGCCTCGATTGCAATGTGAGAAACATTTGCGATATGAGTAGCAGTCGCTTTGATAGCAACAAATGCTTCAATTGCAATTGTAGAAACACACGCGATGTGGTCCAGAAAATGACATGTTTTTGACAAATGATCCAGTAGATGACAATCTATTCTACTGACAGCATTGTGACAGTTGGATTGATTTTCCAAAGACCAAACTGCAATAAACAGCATGATGACCAAGTGACTAGAGCTCTGGCGATCGATGCCACAGGTTTTGGGTTCGAATCCCGGTGGTTCCATGTATATTTATAGTGGTTCGGAATCCACTTTAAACCGTAGGTCCGGGTCTAATATGGGCGTTGGGAGTAAAAATCTCCTGTCTTGAAATCTGCCAGTAGGCAGACGGCCTTTGCCCACCATACACCATGGGGTTGTTGCGCCAATGAAGAAGAAAAAGAAACTGCAATGCAAGGGCACAGAACGACGTTAATCCATCTGATGCAAATGGAGTAGTTTCAATACCAGGTGTGGTGTGCATTGCTCTCGCTGCTTTCAAAAACGATTTGACTTAAAAGCAATTGTAATATCAAGCGTAATCCATTAAAAACACCCACTAAAAAATCGGATAGCCATTATTGGAAGTTTAATACATTTCTAAAAATTTGATTGATCTTGTTGCATTGTGTTTATTTAAATGAATGACAATATCTTATTAGTCATTAACACACAGTGATTACTAAATATGTTACACTTTTTTGTGGCAGTGGCCTGGCGCTCAAGACCACAGGTTTCGAGTTCGAGTCCCGGTCATGCCATGGATGTTTGTAGTGATTCGGAATCCACGTTAAACCGTATGTCCTGGTCTAATAGGATGGTAGAGCGTTGCGGGGGCATTGTTACTTCGTATCCGTGGCCTATCTTCACTTTACACGCTAAGAGATTAACGTCGGTGAACCCCTTATGGCATAAAAGATCACGGTCTAAGTATTTGCCAGCTGCATTAGAAAAAAAAACTTTTATGTGACATATTTCGTTCTGTTGCTATTAAGCCATTTCTGAACCAAGACTCCATAACAGACTTTAGAAGGACATACTCTACATAAAAAATATGGAAGAAAAACATATACAAAAGACAGAAGAGAAAGGCATATGATCAATGCAGAGAACAGAAAAGCATATTGCAAAATGGGGTTTCCTGCATCCTATAGGATCTCGGGAATTCCCCCCATTTTCTTACTAAGACGTCCCGACGAAGGCAAGAATTCTAATAACGGGGTGTGTGCTGCAGGGATCAGAACGTAAGCCAATTCTTGACTCATGTTTAATTCAGCATTCTTTGGATATGGGGTTGGGAGTTAAGCCACTTCCCTCCCAGTGGAAGCCCTGGGAGTTAGATTAAGTGCATACGAGATTTTTGTGAGGAATCGTATCAATAAGCTCGAGCTGTCGTTCCTTTGTCATCTTCATATTAGCTTCCAGGGATGGAATCTCTCGCTTTCCTTTGTGCGTTTGTTTTCATATGTGCGAGGAGTTTTTTTTTGGGGGTGATTGATGTATTTCGAATCCTGACTCGTGGCCCAGTGACAACGTGTGCAGATAGTATGTAGGGGGACTAAAGTTCGAAACCGGTAGCAGCATCTGTTGCTATTACTTTTTCCAGGTACGAGAAGATTTGTTTAAAATTGTGACAAAGTATATAAAATACCTCGCATCGATAATCAGTCTGCCTGGAAAGAAATTTCTCGAGTTTTCTTCCGTACAATACGCAATAAAGGGCATTTACCATTAAAAGTCGTGAAAGTCGTCATATATATATACATAATCTTCTTCATTGGCGCAACAGCCCCATGGCAAGCCAAGGCCGTCTGCCTACTATCAAATTTCAAGACAAGAGATGTTTTCTTTTTTATAGGGTAGGGTTGTCAGCCCTACTTCCAAAGCTCAATAGTCATATTAAAGAGGGACTTATTATTTAAAGTGGATTCCGAACCATTACAAATATCCATGGCACCTGGGGCCTGAATGGCCGAGGGCTAGCGCTCTGGCGCTCGGTACCACAGGTTTCGAGTTCAAGTCCCGGCGGAGCCATGGTTGTTTGTAGTGGTTCGGAATCCACTTTAAACTGTAGTCCCGGTCTGTTAAGCCCTCATGAGACAGAAGATGACCGTTGAGGGTCAAACCAAACCAAACACCAAACACTCCATGGCACCACCAGGACTCGAACCCGAAACCTGCGGCATCGAGGGCTATTCACTCGGCCCTCAGGTCCTATATATATATACTAGCAGAACCAGGCATATGTTGTCCTGCCAAAAAAAAAAGGCATATTTAGCGCAAAATAGTTTTCATACAAAAAATTTATGATATAAATAAAAAGATAAAATACAGTCAAGGTATACCAGTATCTTGTACAATTTTTGTCATGGCTTTTTTTTTTTTTTTAAGAGTGTCCTGTGCAGTCTGAAGTTGCAATTCAATGATGAATATTCTAATGCTATAAAGAAAACTATAATATTTTTTGTGTGAAACTTTTTGTTTTATCGCTTGGAAAAATTTGGCAATACAAATTTTTTTTTTTTTTCAGACAGAAGCGTTTTAATTAAAAAGAAACACTGCGTACAAATATGTGCCAATATCTTTGAAGAGGTACTGTAGTCGAATTTCGATTTAATTCTTTAAAAAAAAGTATTTTCGGTTAAAAGATCAATAAGATCGATTTTAAAATGTGAATCAGTTTTAACGATGAATAACGCTTTACTTTCAATTATTATTGAATCTTTTTCTAAATTTCATTAGCAAGTAGACGACGTATTCCTATAAATTTGCTAGCCTTAGTGAACTGAGAGATGTGTTTATGAGAAGCATTCTAGACACCAAAATAAATGTCATTAATGAAGGCGACTTCCCTTAAAATTTAAAATGAGTTCACTTTTTCATTATAAAAATCCCATAACTAGTAATGCAACCTTAATTCATTAAATATGAATTACTATTGATTTTCACAGATTAATTATTTCTTTAACTTAACAAAAATTATTGTTCTAGTCTGAGGTGACAAAATTCTAGTGCAGTGTAAAAGTCCCAACTGCTTCTCCTCGCAATGCAATCTAGGTTAAGCTGAATTTGCTATTTATCAGCTGTCGTAATTGAAGCGACCAGATGAATAACGTGTTGGGTTCCCGAACTACATTTTTCAGTTCCAAACTGATGTCAAAATACGTGTGCATTGTAGAGGACTGTAGTAACTACTCTCTTCCCTCCCCCTTAGTGTAATCTTGAGATATGCTGAATTTGCTATTTATCAACTGTTGTAATCTTTGTGTGTGTGTGTGTAGAGTTTGGTTTATCTCTCGTCATTTTGTACACACTTTAGGCTAATTAGACGGGGACCTACAATTTGGCGTGCACTCCGAACCACTAACAAACATTCATGCCACCGCCAGGATTTAAACCTGAAGTCTGGGGTACCAAAGCCAGCGTGCTAGCCAATTGGCCATCAGCCCGATTTTTGGGGGATGGGGGAAGACAGAGTGACAACTAGTTGGATTCCCGAACTTTCGTAATCCAGTTCCAAACTGTTATGGCAAAATGCGTATGTACTGTAGAAGACTGTCGTGACTACTCCTTTCCCACCTTTAGGTTACGATGAATTTGCTATTTATCTACTGCTGTAATGTTTTGTAGTTTATGATGTTAGGATTTTTATCTGCTTGAAGTTCTTTGGGTAACACGTTGAGTTCCGCACTAGCGGAGCCCAGTTCGAAACTGGATAATTGAGAGCTACACGGAAAACCGGAATACCTCCAGAATGTGAGAGCAGTGTAGCAACAGCCCCTACCTCTAGTGCAGCCTGAGTAATGTTGAATCTGCCATTCTAGTGGTGAATAACCTCAGGTTAAAATTTCCGGCATTTGAAAACAATAACAGGCGGGATAATCGAATTATTTTTTTTTTCTAATGCAGCTGACAATTAGACCGTGATCTTTTATGCCATAAGGGCTGCACCGACGTTACTCACTTAGCACTACCCAGGGGGCGCGTGTAACTTGAAGATAAGCCACGAACGCGGAGTAACAATGCCCACGCAACTCTCTACGATCATGTTAAACCGGGATTTAAGGTTTAAAGTGGATTCCGAACTACTACAAACATCCTTGGCACAGCCGGGACCCGAACCCGATACCTGTGGTACCGAGAGCCAGAGCGCTAGCCACTCGGCCTTCATGCCCCATAATCGAATTAAAAAGATAAAAGGTAATTTTCTCGATTGACAATATTACTTTCGGTGGTGTCGTTTTTAATTTTTTATGTTTCGAAAAGTTATTGGGCTCCCAAACGGAAATTTATCTCTTCATAATCATTATCTAGCACAGAAATAACTGAAATAAGACATGGACGGGCCGAAATTATTTTAAGATTGTTAAAAAAAAAACTGATTTTAAAGCCGTTCAAATTCAGCAAAGTGCACACAAGATAACTTTATCTATTTTATTGTTCTTAAAATGTTCGGTACAAAAAGCAAATAGAATTAAAACCAACTGTCTTTTTTTTTTTTTTTTTTTTCCGTGCTAACATACCATTTTTTATCAGCTATACATTTTAACAGAAATAAAAAAAGAAATTGAAATAATCAAAATAATATCCGTTTTCTACAAATTCTTTGAGTAGATTGAAAAACTATTTATTCAAAATTCGTTAACTAGCATTTACTGATAATGCACGCAACTAGTGAATAGGTACATAAAAGTTGGAATTTGATAATAGCTTGAGTAGCAGTCATAACTTTCAAAAACGAATAGACTCGGTGGCGATTGTGACAGTGTGTTTATATGTGTCTCGCATTGACAACTAGACTGCCTGGATGGAATTTTCCAAATTTTCACCCGTTTGACACATAAATGCGTCAAAGTTATGCAAGAGTCTACCGAGAAGGCACTATTCCCTTCTTCATTGGCGCCACAGACTCATGGTGGATCAAGACCGTCTGTCTACTGGCACCTTACAAAACATGAGATGTTTTCTTTTTAAGGGATAATGTTGTCAGCCCTGAGCTCTACAGTCATATTAGACCGGGACCTACGGTTTAAAGTGTTTATTCCGAACCACTAGTAACATCCGTGGCACCGCCGTGACTCGGAACTGAAAACCGGTGACACAGAGCTCTAGTTACTCGGCCATCAGGTCTCATTTCCTGTCTATTCATAAGTAAAACATGGAGAAAAAAATGTAAAACTTAATTTATATTCCGCTTATTGTATTTTAACGTTTTATAAAACATGTAGAATCAATAGCGATCTGGTATCGATACTCCCTGGTTGTAGTTTTACATATTTTTTTTCAATCCAATATATTATGTTGGGCAGTTATTCCTGGATGTTTCACAGGAAAGTATCTCCTTTTCATCGATTTCAGAAACGAGGAGATTCGATGGCGTATATGATAGAATGTTTAATTTCGGTGTAGTTAAGAATAATACGTATAATGCATTAATGTATCCTGTGTATCAGCAAAACTACCCTATCAGAGACAAGGATCTATTGGGCACTAGTGAAAAAAATTAGTTTTATTAATATAAAAAATAACATGATTGACAAAAATTTAAATATCTTATTTGTTGTAATATTATTAGTGATTCAGTAATATTAGAAAGGATATATAAAATACATTAAATTCAAAATATTTCTATTCAGCAGTTTCTAATTATTCGATATTTGCGTTCAGAAATAATATTTTATTTAACACTTATCATTTAACAGGTGGGCTGAAAGGTTCGTAGGCTCACACATAGATGGCGCTACTAGTATTAAATCCATATGATTTTTAGTTAGCTCTAACCTTCAAAAGACACGTGTATAAATTTGTCAGCTGTTACACTATTAGTATGTGACTTATAGCATTTTTAGTGTTCATCACGTGCAGTCCATTGGACTCTGGTGTGAAATAATGGAGCCATGTTTCATCCATTGTCACATATCGACTCAAAAATTTGGGTTTATTACGATTGAACAACTCCAAACACAGCTTAGAATCATCAATTCGTTGTTGTTTTGGGTCGATTGTGAGCTCGCGCGGCACCCACTTTGAACAGAGCTTTCGCATATCCAAATATTCATTCACGATATGTCCAACACGTTCCTTTGATATCTTTAGGGTCCCAACTATCTCAATCAACTTCACTTTACTTTTATCAGAAATTGTTTTGAGGACTTTTTTGATGTTTTCGTCGGTAACAGCCTCTTTGGGGCGTCCACTGCGTGCATCGTCCTCGGGGCTCATTTCGCCTCGTTTAAATTTAGCAAAGCACTTCTCTACGGTTGATTTTCCTATAATGTTTATCAATATAATAATGTTTAATGATAATAATGTTTTCCGAATAATGTTTATCAATCCAAGCCTTGGCTTCAATAGTATTTTTTTTCGCCAAAAAGCAATGCTTTATTAACACACGAAATTCCCTTTTCTCCATTTTTTTTAAACTAACAAAAGTTGCTTCACTAAAAATGCTATACCTCACATGCTAATAATGCAACAGCTGTCAAATTTATACACGTGTCTTTTGAAGGTTAGGGCTAACTAAAAATCATATGGATTTAATACTAGTAGCGCCATCTATGTATCAGCCTACTAACGTTTCAGCCCACCTGTTATATGGAAATTTTGCAGAAAATCAATTATCAATGACAATCGATACCATTTATTCTTTGTGCTTAGTTAAGTTATTTTAGAATTAAATTACAAAATTTTTACTACAATTGGTTTAATTTTTTTTTTTATAATTAATTGAAAGGAAATTTTTATTAACAAAAACATGAAACCATAAATAACGATTAGGGGTATAAATCGTATTTTTCCTGACAAATACAAGATTTTATTTTAAATGCTATCCCATGAAAAACGTTTAAAATAAAATAATTGTGAATAATAAAAATTTTGTGATTAATAAAAATTCTTCAAATTAGGGAAGTAATAATAATGAATTTATAATGTGTCTATGGCTACTCATAAGTTTCATTTTTCCGAACAAATTTTTTGGCTAGCCAATGAAAACTGTTATTTAAATCTCAGTTACTTGATAAAAATCAGTAACATATCCTCTTTTAAATAATAATGGCAACTAAGAAACATTAGTAAATTTTTCTTTAAAAAATAATTAAGTTTTAAAATCACTGCCACCTATCTACACTTTATTTCTAAATTTTAGAAGTTGTTAGACAATTTAAAAGAAAACCTAAATAACTACACTTAAGTTTTGAATAATTTTTCAAATTTAGTGCATTAATTATAATAAATAGCTGCCAATTCATTACAATCAACTTAATTATTAATGGAAATAGTCAAAACCAATTGATGAATTTTAAAGAATATTTTAAAAATGAAGAATGTTCTTATTTTTACACTCAATTAGTATTCATATTTCTAATACAAACAAAATATAAATTGTTTGTAATTTTTTAAAAAAAATTATATTATTCAAAAAATTGAAACTAGAGTAAGTGACAAATTAAAATAGAAAAAAAAAATTCAAATAATTCTCTAAAATGTAATCAATGGTAAAATGGTTAAAAAAATTTTAATTTTCTTAGAAGAATATGCAATAAACATTTTGTAAAAGTAATTTTCAAAGAATTAGTTTATGTGTTTTATTTTGAATTGAAAATCAACAATTTAAACAATAGTTATTTATTTTAAAATTTAAATATACTTATGTCTTAAACAATTCTTGCTGTCCCAAATTTACATGTTTATATTGTCCAAATTTCGAATTTTTGAATTGACGGCAAATATGTATTTATACTATTTGTATGGGTTTCTGATACTTGTGAATTAAAATCTTTTGTTTAATAAAAAGTAATTATTAATTTCAAAAATAATTATTTTAATAATGAATTTTAATTTTTTTTAATTTAAGTTCATTGTTTCTAAATAAATGTAGCATGATTCCTTTATTTTACATCTTTTAATTTCCATTTCTTTAGCTTCAGGCAAGTTTACAAGTTAGATATGCTTTAAAATGTCAGCAAGATTTTCTTAATTTATACTTTTTAAAATTGATCAATAAAACAAACAAAAATTTCAACACATATTTTTTTTTATTCACATACCTTATCATGAATGACACTAGGTACCAGACCTTATTTTATTTTTTTGTTTACATTTTTAAAATATACTGACCATATTAAGAGATCCTATTATCTGGCATAAAAGCAGGATGTATTTAAGGTAAATTGAAAGACAGTTATATTGTGCAATTATTAAACACATAAAATTAGACAAATATAACAACATTTGTAAATGCAATTTAATTATAAACTTTGCAATAAATAACAGGCACACTTCTAAATAAAAGTAACGAGAAAAAAATAACAGAAAGAGAATTTCAAATTATTGTCAGTTTCTAAGAAAATAACATTTCTAAAACACAATATAAATTTGCACTATAGGAATAATAAAACAATAACTTTTAATGGAACAATCACGGTATGACAATTTTATGGCGATAAGATAAAAGTTCCTACAGTATATTTATTTACAATGTAGATAACCATATTTGCATAACTAATTATAATAAAAGTTACACATGGCATCTACAGTACAGGAAGAATATTTATAAACTTTCTATTAACAATGAATTTAGGAAAAAAAATAACTAAATTAAATTTAAAATTCAAACTTCAATTTAGAATAGATGGAATGAAAAACATTAAAACAAAAACAAATCTCCTTTTTTATTATAATTTTATAGTATAAGAATCCGTGAAAACATTCAACTAAAATAAATTTGCTGTATTTCTGCTATATTTATGGTAAATAACTTGCTGTGGATGAAAGGATCGACAATTGATCGAGTTTCAGGTCGATTTATTTTTAAAAGGTGGACAAGTTTTTTTTCTTTTTAATTGCTGGTTTTTTAGACTATATAATTTTGATATTTGGATTTACCCTTTCTTGAAAATAAATGTATATAAAACATTTATTATTATTATTATTATTTATAAGTGCATGAACTACAATCTGAGGCTAAGATTTAAATTTTTGAGAGTATAGCTTTAATATTTTTTAATAATATAAAAAAAAAAATAACCCTTTAATTTCAACCTCAGCTTAATGTACAGAACATTTTTTTAAATGTAAAAAAGGAAGGAAGTAAAATTTTTCAATATAGTATTTTTAATAGTTTGTATGAAAGGGTGATTTCAATATTACACATTCTTTAGCTGAGCTTTTAATTCCCTTAAAATAATATGAATCTTATACATTAATTTTGTTCTTCAAAAACTGAGAAATATAACAAAACTTCAATGACATAGTTTTCATTGAACTATCATATTGAACACACAATTATATGACATAATATAATTATACAACATTATATCATATGAATGAAACTCTCCATGATATTTTTTTTTTAAATATTATTTTCTATATTGCCTCCCCTTTTCCACAAAAAGATTTGAGCACATTTCATATATCTGAAATTGCATCATCCATAAAATCATTAAATACAAAATTTGTACAAGTTTAATATATATAAGATTAAAAAAAAAACATTAGTTATTGATCAATTCAGCAAATTTGCTACTAGTACCAGATTTAAAAATCTTTTATGATTGATATAATTTACCTGATGAAAATAAACTTTTAAATTATAATTACAAAACTCTTATTATAATAATAAAACATTCAGCAATTAACCACCATTCTCTTGAGAATTTTAAAACACTTATTATCAGTAAATGATGTATTTTTTTATAGACAGAAAAATATAAAAATTATGCTTCACCAAGTAAGAACGGAAAACTCGCTGACAATTACTTTTGCACAATACTCTAAAATGGCACAAAATTAAAGCTAAGAACACATATTTAATAAAGTATATGTAAAAAAAGTTAACACTGAAATAGCACACTTCATACTTGAAGTTTTATATGTATATTGAACAATTTTAATCTCAATTTTAATTAAAAAATTATTAATTAAAAATAACATGAATAAAAAATACATAGAAAAAAAAACCACAAAAATTAAAATGGAAATCGCAAACATAAAAATGTTTTAGTAATAAACAGTAAATATTAGCTAAGGCAACAAGAACTTGTGAAAAATAAGACAATATAGTATACATTGACACAAATAAAAAAAATGGCTGTAACACATAATTAGTTCTCATATGTGTTACAGCCAATGACTATGTATTATAACTAAGAAATAAGATAAACCTTCAAATAACTTAGTAAAATCAATGCAAAAGATTTAAGAATTAAAAATAAAAAATTTTAACAAATTCAACAATAAATATGTTGATATAATTAGTAGGGTATTTCTATTAAATAAAAACCCTTCTTTTCCTCCTGAATAGAAGATACAAATAGTATATATAGATAATATTTTGTGTTTTTCTTTACTTCCATGAACATATTTTTATAACACAAATATTTAAAAGAAAATTTTAATAAAATCAAGTAAATAAAATCAAGTGAAATTTAATCAACATATTCTCTTCCTTAAAATAATAATAATAAAATAAAAATAAAGAATTTTCACTTTCCACCCTATTATATACTTATTGCTTATATATAATAGCAAAATAGATGTATTTAACAAAACCACTAAAACATTAAGGATAGTAGATAGTAAATGAAAATAAAAATTCAGAATGCATATTTAGAATAATATACAAAAGGACAATAAATATAAAACACATCAAGGATTAAATTTTTGGTATAAAAGTACCTAAAAGTTTAGGAAAAAAAAGCCTTTCAAACAAAAATTTTTATGCACACATTTAGTCATTACATTTTGCTCATTCCAATTAATAATAAACATTACTATGCATATTAAATTCAATGAAATAAACACTTTTTTTTTTTTCCAAAACTCAGTATAAATATCCATCATAAGCATTACATTGGTAAATTAGTTTCCCCACAGAATTTAAAAACAGAGCAATTTAAAATATAAAATAAAAATATCCAATGTCTCGAATATATGTCATTCATTTCTTCGCCATTTGAATGGCTTTGAAATCCAAGTAAAAGTAGAGAATGAGGTACACCACAGACATGATCAATCCTATGAAGCCAAGCAACATAGATATATCCTGAAAAAATTGCAAAAAAATAATAAATAAATTATTAAAATAATAATAATAATACATAAATAATAAAAAAAATATATGTATATAACTGTAACTCTTACTATATTTACAAAGTCAAGTCACATTTACAAAAGCGTGCAAAAGTTTTGAACATCCCATATCAAACCAGTTTGGATGGTAAACAGAATGCAAGATCTTTGTTGACAGTTTTTAGGGAAGCAGAATTTCTGTTCTTCCTAGAGTCAACTTTTATTCACATCAAAAGATTTACGATCTTCTAACAAATGGCAAGAAATTCACTTGCAAAAAGAAATAATGGGACTTGTTTTTTCATATATTATCAATGATATTTCAAATCTATACATGACTTAATATAATAACAGATTTTTACATATAAGAACAGCTAATTATCACAACATATTTATATATTTTATTTTTACTCTTAAAAATATTATATAACTTTAAAAAAAAGTTTAAAAATTTAAAAACTTATAATGGCTTAAGAAAAATTCATATTCATGGTAAATAGTGCAATGATGGTTACATTTAACCCACTGTTGATGAATAGTCACTATAACATAAATTTATTTTGAATGAGAAATAAATATTGAGATGAGAATAAGTTAATAAAATTGCATTATTTCAAAATTAACATAATAATTACAGAAAACAACATATTTTCTGTAATTATTATGATTTTATGATAGCAATACATTTAACCCACTGTTGATGAATAGTCACTATAACATAAATTTATTTTGAATGAGAAATAAATATTGAGATGAGAATAAGTTAATAAAATTGCATTATTTCAAAATTAACATAATAATTACAGAAAACAACATATTTTCTGTAATTATTATGATTTTATGATAGCAATACTACTTTATTTATAGTATATATATATATATAGTATATAGTATATATATAGTATATAGTATATAGTATATTTCTTCAAAATATTTTATATTGATATTAAAATATTATAATCTCTTTCAATATTTTATTATAATTTTTATAAAATATTCTTTTTAAATTGTAAACATAAAATTATTTTTGATGTGTATCAGTTTCTGTGTATCATACATATTCTTAATAATATATGATACACAGAAACTGACACACATCAAAAATAATTTTATATACACAATTTAAAAATAATATTTCATAAAAATTATAATATAAACAGCACTAGTATGAGTTAAATACCAAAAAATATTGACAGATAACCCCAAAAATTTTGTTGCTTTTAAAATTTTTTAAGAGTAAAAATAAAATATATAAAAAAAATAAAATGTTTCAATACAGCTAAAAATTTTTATTACAATAAAGAATTAAAAATGTAATAATATTTATAATTTTAAAAAACCTCTTCTATCACAATATATGTCATACTTAATGACATACTTTTAGAGTCACTAGTGCATTATCCAAATGAAATTGTCTGCAATGTCAAAAAAATATAAAATATGGATTTTACAGTATATTTATACATGCAACCATGTTCATTCAAGCAGTTGTTGTGCCAATGGAACTCAAAAAAAGATAAGAAATTTATCAGTGCTGAAAAATGACAGATTAAACAATTGAAGGAAGAACTGATTAGAAGCTAATAGCATTTGAAAAATACAAGTCTTGCCAGCTGTTCCCAACTGATAGTAATTAGAATACATAAACGATAGTTACAAACATATCAAAAATGCAGTCTAAGATTAGCCATTGGCTGGCATTTTTATACACTCGAAATATATGCTGCAATGGCTGTCATAATGAATGAATTTAATAACAATAATGGAATATAGGCCAAAACTTACAATTCATAAAATACTTTTTAATGTGAAGCTATTGTCTCATTTTTGTTAAGTTAGATGTGAACCATTAGCAAAAATATATGTTTCTACCGTAATAGAATTTTGCCAATGAACTACAGAGGAAGAAACGGCTACTTGGTGAAATAAATATAATTTTGCAACAGATAATACAGTGACTATGTTCTGTTCAACTTTAAATAAGCAGAATTAAGAAAAATAATAAGGAAAAATATAACTGAAAAAAATTATACCTTTATTAATAGAAAATACATTTTACTTATAAAATTATAGAGAATAAATAAAAAATTACAAAAATTCATTGTTAAAAAGATTTATAGGTATTTGCTATTAAATATACAGAAAACTATTACAAGAATAAATATTGGCCATAATTTTTAAGATAATAACAATGTTTTCTGATATGATTAATCCAGTTATAATTTTTTTATGTTTTATAATTACTTAATGAGAAATGATGCTTTATAGCTCAACAAGAAATACAGAAGTATTGAGAACAAACAATTTAAAGAATTAATAAATGAATTAAGGCATGAACTTCACTAGGTTTATACTTAGGTATATATATTATAACAAAAACACACAAAGTAGAGGTTTTTTAAATAGAAGCTAATTCAAATTTCTATAAAACATTTTCCGTTGTAAAGATATGGTTAATATACAGATATATTATATTTTTAAAAAATTTCACGATTTAAATTAATTCAAAGCTCCATTAAATAATAAAATCTAAGTTAGATTTTACAGATAAATAGAGAGCAAATAGATGCTTATATAGCAAAATCTAAATTGTGATAAGCAGTAAAATATGTAGTGTATTGAGTTGTGTAGTATATTGTAAAATATATTAACAGGAGAAAAGCAGTAAAATAAATTAAGAAGTAACTTACTCTCATCAAAAGATTTTCTCCTTTCTTAACTTGAGCCTTAGCTTTTATCTCTTTCATCTCAGCTTTCGATTTTTTGTGATCTTGCTTTCCTAGCGGGAACAACAAGAAAAATATCAATAACTAATATAAACTATCAGCCCAATGTAAATTGAACAATTATATTAATATATTCATATATATGGAAAGATAATATAACAAAAATAAATAAAAAAAATAGTGAGCAGAGATGAAATTAGTTAAGCCATAATCCATCTGCAAAAGAAAGCTAGAAATAATATTTGTTTTATATAACTTTCATTCCTTCAGAACAAAAATTGGAAATACTAATTTAAGATCTTAATATATCTATGTTGTTGTTCTAATGCAGCTGGAAATACAGAGACAGTTAATCTTTATGCCAAAAGCAAGAGCTACAATGCACTATCCAGGGGGCACATGTAGCTTGAAAATATGCTACAGATGGGAGTAACACTACCCCAATACTATGCTCTATGATCATATCAGGCCAGGACCTGTGGTTTAAAGCGGATTCCATACCACTACAAACATCCATGGCACTGCCGAGACTCAAAGAATTAATTTCTAGAGAACTAGCCTAGAGCTTTTCTAGACAATCAGGCCCCCTTTATAGATTTGCTAGATGGATATTAATATGATAAAGATTTTATGGATAATACAGTATACTTCCTTACTATACCTATTTGTTTCCTGTAATTATCAACAGGCACATCTTTACTTGAATCTTTTCGGCCCATCTTCAAGATATATTATAAATATATCACCTAAAATTTAATAAGCATTTAATCAAATTTATGTAAACATTCATTCTAGTATATAATTTTGCTTCAAAAAAATTACTATTTAATTTTTTCCGAGAAAGATTATAACATAATCACTGTTCAAACGCATACTTGATTTTTAATTAATTATTGATTTATTAACTACAGCCCAGAATATTTGAAAATCAATAAAAATATCAATACAGTACGTAGTAATTATCATACAAAAAACAGAATATTCAGCGTTTATTTAAGCTGAACATAAATTTAAATATTTTATTAATTCAAATATAAGGGAAAACAATCCTGAAAATACTACCAATAATTGACAAAAAAATTGTTCTACAAAATTAAACTTGACTTGTTACTTACAAATTATAATTCACTTTTCAAATCTAAACAAACAATAGACTTGTGCAACGAAGGCAATGCTAATAACTTGTTTACACAGTTGTCAAATAAGCAAAATTCGGGTATGAAGAATGGAGTATATACAAACAATACAATTGCTGCTGCCAAATGTTCTTTACAATTATCTATTCATCCAGACTTTTCTTTCCCACTTCCATCGTATAAGATTAACGCTTTGCGTTCAGTCACTCGACCCCTTTGTTGAAGAGAAGAATTTTCAGAATTTACTGTCTAGAAGTAAATAAAACACGCAAATTCTTGCTAATTAAATTTGTGGAAATATTTTAACAGAGATTTTTTCATGGCTATGGAATTACTTCTTTGTGATGATACGTCTGAAAAGACGAAGAATTTTGAATGTAAAGAGGCAAATCGGTAGGGAATTTATCTTATTATAAATCATCTGTGATAGAAATGATTTTTTAATCAATGAGAGAACAATATTGAAAAATATTGATGAAAGAGTATTAGAAAAAGGATTATTTTGAGTCAATTAAAACTGATTAATTATTTTTTTTTATATTTTAATTATTATCAACTTCAATGAACTTTTGTCTTCGCTTAGGAGTAGAATAATCAAAATTCTGTTGTCTCATTTAATTTGTCTTGTAATATGTATAACATTCAAAAATTTTGTTATTGTATCAAAAATTGTTTTTCTACTAATTAAAATACTTCATTGCTCATATTTGCTCTGTTGGTGTGATTCTATCAGGTGCTCCAATTAATTATGATAATATTATCCATACAATAGAGAACAATATTGAAAAATATTGATGAAAGAGGATTAGAAAAAGGATTATGATTTAGGTGGAAAAAATATAGCGCAATTCCAATTTTCACTTAGGAACAGGTTTATTACAATGTTGAACTCAATTCGTCATCAAAACTTTATTTTTTATGTAATCAATTGAATTTTAATATCATTCTTTGATTTACATTAAAAAATATTGTTATAAAAATATTTTCTCTACTCTCCTGTATTCTCGAAATACAAAAAATTTATTTCACTAATTAGCTTTTTATTTATTTTTATCCTTTTGAAAAATTTTCTTATACTTCCGAGCATCTTGACGGGGATGATGGATGTTTGTAAAAATATCTTTGATTATCAATATATTATATAAACACTTGGAACCAATATATATATAATCATCATGATTCGAATTGACAATAAATGAGTACAATTTTTTTTCAAATAATGTATTGTTTTCAATACTTAAAGTCAAATAAGAAGTGAAAAAAAATGTTGCGATATTTTAGAAAAATTCATATATTATGCTTTTAAATAAGCTGTTTGAAAGTTTTAAATAAAAAAAAATTCCTATGAGACCAAAAGTATTGAAGAATCTTTGAATTTAGAGTATGAGTTAAGCAGTTGTCAACCTAAATTATTGGTGACTTGTTTAAATCTATATTCAATATTTCGCCAAATATAAGGAGGAAAAGTCTTATTCGTAAAATTTTTTTCATAACAAATACTGAGGCTTTTTTTTTTTTTGTTTGTTTTTGTTTCATAATTTTTAACTGTCAATTTTTTTATATAAAAAATATATCTTTATATCGGCAACAATGAAAACGAAGAGGCGTTGATTTGTTTACAATTTTCAATCAACCTTCTTGAGTAGGTTGTACTGTTAGTTCGGGAGTTTCATTACGAAACTTAATTTTTGTGGTCATGGATAGAGTCAAATTGAATTAAAATTGCTATTTTAAATATTTGGCATAAATAAATAAATACTATCCTGATTACAAGTAGTTCAAGTGCTTTTATTAAGTTTTTTTTTATTTAGATTAATCAAATAACATATTTTACAAGAAATGTCAGGAGTACACCAAGAAGTTAAATTATGCGTCTTAGGGGTAAGATATTGTTCTTATATTAGTGTTTTTCCTAAAAAACTAATCGTTATAATACGAATATATATATATATATATATAATTTTTTTAATATAAATTTTAGGATTCTGGTGTTGGGAAATCTTGCATTGTTCAACGTTTTGTTCATAATACTTTTAACCCATCTGTTGAAAGTACAATAGGGTAAGTATTAATTATATTTTTATTATAGTTTGGATACAAAATATTATTTTCTGGATTGTTAGTTGTATAATTCAGTTGATTTGCCTTTTTTTTTCTTAAATGCTTTGATGTATTGGGAGATGAATCTTAAAATGCTTTTCAAAATTATAATTGTTCAAATAAAAAAAATATAATATTCAAAGAAAACTTGGTTATTAAATCGTTAAAAAATAAGAATAGTTTAATTTGTCATAAAATATAAATATTTATATTTTAATCAAGAAAGCTAATTCTACCTCATAATTAAGCAAGTCTATTTCATTTTCTTTTTTTAAATTTTAATGTGCAAAATAACATTATTGGAAGAGGTGGCACATTGGGGATACTTTTCAAAGCTATAATTTTCTCAATAATTTTTCAGTTGTTATAAGATTTCTTTCATTTAAAAAATATATACTATTGGTCATTTTCTAATATTTTATAAATACTCTAATACTTTAAAAAGAAAAATACTAAAATTACAACTTATGCAAAAATGTCACACATTGGAACAGTACTGAAATTACACTGGGGATCATTAAGGCAATCATCTTTTTATTGACAATAACAAAACTTCAAAAAATCTGAAATGCCATACTAATAAAATTCACTAGTAAAATGACATGTATTTACAAATTCATTTGTTAAGGAAACATTCATTAAAATAATTTAATGTATTTACAGTTATATTTAACAAAAATAATAAACATTTATGTACAATTTTATTGTTATAAAGGATAGTATTAATTTTCACATTTTGTCATTGGTAATGGAAGTTTTAACACAATGCTTATTGCACTAATTGCATCTAAATTTATTATAAACAATTTTTAAAAAATATAGCTTAGCTTTTATTTATTATACTCTTTTTAGAAAAGAATACTGTACATTGGACTTGTCCCAATATTTCCCACATGTCAATATCCAAATGTGCTTTAACAAGCCATTTTCTAAACAAAGGCATATGACTAATTTTTTACAGCATATAGTACTATGATTTGTATTAGAAAAGAAAGTTATAATTGTTTATTAAAATGATTTTTTCTGAAATTAAATTGCTTTTTATTTTGCAAAATCAACTTATTATTCTGTGCAGAACATATTGAAATCGAGAATGTAAAAAAATCTTGCAAGGGACATCTAGCATGATTTTTACAACTTTTATGTTGCAATATTTGAAAAATTATAACATATGTTCCTTTGTTGAATGTTATAATGTGCATTATTGAATTACCTTGTTCATTCAAATAAAGAATTTTTTTTATGTAAAATTATTTTATTCCTCAATTTTAAGTATAAATTTTCTTTCTTATTCAGAGCATCGTTCATGACAAAATGTATACTTGTTGATGATTGTACATACAAATTCAACATATGGGATACTGCTGGCCAAGAACGGGTGAGCATGATTTTTTTCATAGAATGTAATGTTTTTAATTTAAATAGATGTAGTCTTTAATTCTTTGTGCAACTTCAGGGTTGTTTTTATTTTGAATTTAGTATTGAACCATGAACAAAATTATTGTATTTTATCTATTTTTGGAGGTACTCTTTGCCCCATATATAATACCATTAAATTATTATCAATTGTACTGTAATTTAGGATATCTGCAATTTTCTTTAATTAATGGTGAATTTGCATGCATTTTGCCCATCAGCTGTATAAAAAATGTGCTTTTTTCTTTAAAATATTTATTAAGTTTGATTTTATGATATTTAATTTTATTTGTTTTGAATTTTTTTCAAATTTAGTCATTGAAAACTTGAATAGTGACTTTTATGTAGAATGCTTAAAATTCGAAAGTTAATTTTAAAAAATGAACATTATTTAACATATATTTGTTACATGTTTGTGAGTTTAATATGCTAGACCTGGTTTGCAGTTATTTGTTTATGAATATTAAGAGTCAAAAGCATATTTTTAATGGTTTATTTTCTCAATATTTATTGTTATTTTTATAAATAATTTAAGCTAGGTTTAAAATTTGTACTGGTTGTAATATAATTAATAATAAAACTCTAGGTTGATAGAATAACTTTATCCAAATATGTTATATTAGATTAATTTTTCTATATAAATGAATTATGCATTGTACCCAAAATAATTGTATAGAGTTGTGAGCTAATTACTAACTTCAAATATATCTTTAATAAAATATGTCCTGTGTTTTTTAACTCTTCTTATTTTTATCCTTCTTTTTTTTTTAAAAACATCTCATTGTAAGATCTTAATGACACATCATTTTTAATGCCATTTGCCTTGGATGTGACAGTCTTTAATAGATTTATTAACTATCATGTGTCATAATAGGAAAGGAGATTGCTGTATCGTCTGAAAGGATGAGAGAAAATTACTTTTCTGGAATGAATGAAACAGAACTGGTTTACATTTCTTATACACTTGAGGAAAATATCTTGCATAGCTAGTATGATGAGCATTTTGTTAAGTCATGTTCTATAATTTAAAGTAGATTTGCTGATTACACCATGTTGTCAATATTAATAGAAGTGTTCCTATTATTTTAAAGGAATGTGCTGGCATTAAAATATTTATTTTGAGAACTACTACCTCAACTTAATTAAAAATTATCAATGTTATTTTTTGTGCTCTTTCTAAATATTAGTTTCTTTTAGTACAGATCTTTGGCTCCTATGTATTACAGAAATGCTGGAGCATCAGTGATTGTCTATGATGTGACAAATTATGTAAGGATCTTTCTAAGATTTTTGTTGAAATTTTGTCTTGTATAATAATAATTAAAATCTAAACCAATCAATGTTGCCATTTTTTTTAATCAAGTTAAAATTTTTCTGTAAATAACTTTCTTATTATTCATTAATTATCAATTTCTCATTTAGTGTCAAGATTGCTATTAACAAGATTGTAGATTCAAATTTATTCTTTTTAATAATTTTATGTATTTTCTATACAGAATTTATTTTAATATAAATTAGATTGATTTCATATGGTAATTATTTAATGGTAATTCAGATTTAACTTTTTTGTAGAAAAATATTTTTTATTCAATTTAGAAATTAAACATATTTAAACTTCAGATTTATTATATCATTAGATGGAAGAAAAAGGGATAATTAATTAAAAGTTTTGAAATTACTTGTTACTGTCCAGAAAATATTTTTAAGAAAAAATTTAATACACTTTTCTTACAGAATTTCTGTATATTTATATTTTAATGTTCCTTGTGAAATTTAATGATTTTTTTTAGCATATTATATAACAATTTTATACAAAGAAAAACCAGTTTTCAAATCTTTATTACTTTTAATGTTTTCAGATAGTAAAAAATTTTAATATATATATATTATATTGTAATGAAAATTATTTTTTAATTATAAAGCATGCTTGCTATAAATAAACATGTTATTAAATAAATTGTTTTCTTCTCATCTTTTTCATGCCCTTACTAGTCCATTAAATAGTCCAAGTAAGTAATTATGTTGATATTTTAAGTACTGCAAAGTGTGTAGATTTTAATTGTAAAAATATAATTGTTACTTAGCTATGATGATTTTACAATGTAAAATAAAAGTACTACTAACTACCATTTAATTAAAAAAGAATTAATTGAATTTTACTGAAACTTCCTGTCATATCTAGTGAGATCTCTGTAAATCTTTTAAATTGCCTATATTAAAATAAAAATGCAGGAAAATTATTGATTTTTTTATACATATTAACTCTGAATTTTCTCATTTTATTTGTTATAATGCTCTTGTTAACTAGTTTATTGTAAATTAAGATTTACATGTTAATCTCCTTAATAAAAGATGCGAACAAACTTATTTAATATAAAAGCAGTAATTTTTTTCCTCTTAAAAGGAATTATTAAAGTAGGAACTATTAAAAGAAAACTTTTTGTACATTTTTTACTCTTTGCCATAAAATCATTATTTTGTATCTAATTATTTGTAATTTATATATTTTTATGTTCAAATGTATTTTATATGTGACAAAATGGTAAATTAACCTGTTTATTAAGTTTATTAAAAGTACTTAATAATTAAGAAACAGTTTAGAATCATTTTCTTATGATATATATTTTTGTATTATAGACAAGTTTCCAATCTGTTAAAGGATGGATACGAGAATTGCAGCTTCATGGTCCTTCAAATGTTATCATGGCTATAGCCGGAAATAAAGCAGATTTAGGCGAACGTCGTGAAGTGTCATGTAAAGGTAAATTCTGTTTTGAAACTATTGATAGTTTTTCAACTTTTGTATAATTTCAGATTTCTTTTCCTTATTTAAACCAACTGTAAACTATTTAATTAATCTGTATATTTTTTCAGTATGAAGTTGTTGCTGCTCAATAATTGTAATTTTACTATCTTGCAGCTTTTAATTTTTTTAATTAAACGTTTATCACTTAATAGGTAGTCAAGTAGTTCAAGATGTCTTATGTTACTTAATAAAGCACAGTGATTATGTAAAAATGTTATGATTTTAACATAATGAACAGTATTAAATAAAATATCTATACATGTGAGCCCTCTTTTTAATTCCTTGGTAATCATTTCAAGTTTTGATAACTTAACCTAACTGCATTTTTATTATTACTTGAAAAGAAGAAAATATAACTTTTTTGTCATCCTTGAATAACTTTAAATCAGTTCTAATTTTTCCATAATTTTTTTTTTATTTATTTATTTATTTTTTAAATTGGGGGGATAAAAACATTAACTATAATACA
This sequence comes from Caerostris darwini, assembly GCA_021605075.1. Taxonomy (NCBI): domain Eukaryota; kingdom Metazoa; phylum Arthropoda; class Arachnida; order Araneae; family Araneidae; genus Caerostris; species Caerostris darwini. Next base: position 156,758 of record BPLQ01009398.1, read on the forward strand.
TTTGTATTACAGAAGCCAAAGATTATGCTGATTCAGTTAATGCAGCTTTTGTGGAAACAAGTGCCTTGACCGCAGAAAATATCCATGAATTATTTAAAGAAATTGGTAAGCATATAATTATAATTAACATATATATATATATATTGGGAATATAATTGTTTTAAAATACTTCAATAATTATTAAAATATTTAATGCAAAATTGCCAATTTTGATATTTTATTTTGAAACAATTTCCTGTGAAAAACTTTGCTTAGTTTGAGTGTCAATGTAAAATATAAATCATATAAACTAGTTAATTTTTTAAAATTATTAATGATTGCCTAAATTATATTTCTTTTTTATCCCTCTGTAAATTTTGAAATGCATCATTAAAATGTTATTTAAAAGACTTTTACTTTAGATTACAATTGTATGGTTACTTTTTATAATTTCTTATATAAATTTTTGTCTTAGTCTAAAAATGTATATAAATATATATGCTTTTGATTATTCCTGTAATTTAAAAATATAATTACTATATGCAATATTTCTTTCAGAAAAATTGCAATCATTACACTATTAGATTTGAATGCTTTTTTAATTATTGAACAATAAATTTTATAAACAGCATATTTGTTTTAATTATTATGGATATGTTTTTTTTTTTGTATAAAATTAATTGTTGAAATGTTTGTTAAAAATTATTACAAAAATGGAATAATACTTAAACAACCAATTGAAGTTGATTAAACCTGATTTAAAAGTAAAATAAATATTTTCTTTTTCTAATGGATATATGGTTTCATTTATTAATTATTTAAAGAAAATCATTTTTCTTTGATTATATTATTGTGTCCTCATTAATATATATCGTCCAACAATTCAGTGCTTTAGCATAAATGTTATTACATGTATATTCTCTTGCTTACGTCCATTTGGAAGCAATTCTATTTGAGTAATTTTCTTTCTTTTATAACTAGCTCTTCGCTTACCAAAAAGAATAACACATGAACAACCAAGTCATGAAATACAGCTAACTGATAAAGGTGGTAAGAAGAGGAAATGTTGCTAAATAGGAGAGAACCTTTTACATTTTTGTGCCTTTTTCATCTGAGGAATCAATTATTTCTAATGTCAATGGAGCTCTTATTTTAGATAATTTATTTTTCATAAAAATTGCCAATTTATGATCTTATACACAAGATACGTAATTTATTCTGGAAATGTTTGTATACTGTTTACGTTATTGTTTTTGATTTATACAATTGTATTATTTAGTATTTGTTGATTTGTGATTTTCCTGGTGAAATATATTTTATATTTTCTTTCTTGTGCTGTTTTCTATTGTGAATTTGTTATTTGTATGAACAATTTAAGTATATTAGATTTTTATATCATTCCATTAAATTTAATAAAACAGAATTTTTAATAAAGATTTATCTTTTTCAGTGAAATGAAATCTAGTCCTGAATATTAAAGTGAAATATCCTAAATGTAATTTGCATTTATGGTCGGTTTGAATTACTATTTTTTTTTTTAAAATTCTATTTAGAAATGCATTAACATAAAAGAATTCATGTATTGAAATGTATACTATGTACTATTTATCTATTAATTAATTTCTTTGATGAATAAATATTGTTTTTCGCTTAATTTTATAATGAATATTCTAGGTATTGAATTGTTGATTGTAAAAGTATTATGTTTGTTTTACATAATGAAAAAGATTATTGTGTATTTATAGTATTAAAAAAGATTAAAAGATGTCTAATATAACTAAATAGAAAAATATATCTCTGAATTTAGCAATTATATTTATCAATTATATTTAAAACATGTATGAATTAAATTGACTAATTTTTCTTTGTTTTAAGTGAAATTTAGTTGAAAAGAAAATATGCCAAGTGGTTTTCCTCTATTGATAATTCTATTGACAAATATTGATTGAATCTTCAGTATATAAACCAGTTTAAAGGAAAATATGTAAGTTTGATTTGTATCTTGCATGAAATGGTGATATATTTTTAAATACATTTAATTTCATTTTTGTGAAAGATTTTGGAAATGAATTTTCAGCTGTCTTTAGTTGAATTTTTATGTCTTCTACAAATAAATATTTAGAGTTAAAAACTGTAGACTATATTAAGTGTCATTTTGTATTAAAAACTGGAAATTGCTATTTTGGTAAAAATTCATGTTGATAGTATTTTAATTATTGATTCAGGTTTTTGTTCTTGGTCACTGCCTTCTACTTAGATTTTATTTGTTATTGTGTACATTTTTTTTAATTTTGTGTCTAAGTCATTTTTCTAACAAATAATTGTTGCTCACAATTCTACAACAATTGAAAGAACAAAAAGTAATATACTCATTTTAAAATATTTTTACCTTTTTACTAGTTATGAAATCATTGCATGTCTTTCAAAGCTTAAAGAAAGGAATAGTTTTGTCTTACATTTTAAGAAAAATAACTGAATGCTCATGTTAAGTTTTTATAGTATTATAAAATTAATAGTTTACTTTCCAGTGAAATAATCAATATTGAAGTTTTCAAAAACCATGTTATATTTATTAAATTAACATGGTTTGCATTTGAAATGTTAATTTCATGTTACAAATGAGCTATTTTCATTGAAAGTGATGCAAGTCCATTTTATGATTTAAAAAAAAAAAAAATGGTACAAAATTAAAGCAGAAACAGATTTAAACAAGGTTATTTTCAGTTTTATATTTAAAATTGCCATTTTAATTACTTTATATTAAAATGTGCCATTTTTAATTTTTATCATTATTAGAAAGTTTTTAAAAATAAGTCATGGTGAATTCCAGTGAACGAACAAAAAATTTTTTAACTATATCTTTGCAAAAAGTGGACTTGCACCCCTTGCAAAGTGATAATATTTGTAATTTCATTAACTATGTAAGTTTATATTGACTGAGACAAATTTTGAAGGATTGTTTTGGGGGTAATGTTTATAGATGCAATGAATGCAATCTGCTATGAGCATTTTTTATTCTTTTTGTCAATAATGGACTTATGCCACTTTCAAATAAAACTACTCAAATAATTTGTATTGTCTTAAACACTAAAATGTTATATTTTCTTTACTGTATCAAAATTTTAACATTTGCCTTGGATGTACTAATTTGAAATATATTTTTCTTTTGATATCATTTCATTTAATGTTTTTAATTGTCAATATTTAATTCAATAAAGTTGTATTATAATGCATATATTTTTCTTTTACAGTTTAGAAATGAAACATAAACAGAACACAGTATTGATATTTTTTTGTAAACAGAACAAAAAAAATCAACTTCAATATTTTATTTATTTTAGAGTGCAAATGTACTGCATAGTAAAAAAAAAAAAAATGAAATAAAAAAACAATGGAAGAACCCTATTTTTACCATATTACTTTAGTTTTATGAATAAAAAAAATTTCTAGTTTAATACTATATAAAAATTTCTGTACTTTTATATATTTTTTTTAAAGTTTATTGAACTATTTCAATCCCTGTAATTTTAGTTATCTTGGTTAGTATAAATTTATAAAAGACTACTTTCAGTTCAAGAGAAACATAAATTATCATCTTACTAATTAACATGCAAATTTTGTTTAGATGTAATTATTTTAATTGAAAAATTTAAATTGTATCTGTTTAGAGCTATATTTAAATTAAAAAAAAAAGTTGTGTTTATTCAGGACTTAAAAAGTTCTGAATGTTAAAAAAATCCCTTACTAATAATAGTTTAGCATTTTTCCTCCCATTGTGTATTTTTTACTGCAAAAAGACTGATTTAGTGCAACAAAACAGTTGCATTGTTTATAAACTTTATTACTGACAAATATTTTATTTTTATCTATTACTAGCTATATACTGTAGGTATTAATTTTTTAATAATATTAATGGGTGTGTAAAAATTGAAGATAAAGCATTGATAAATTCTAATGTTGTATGCTACTAAAAAGTATTATCCAGTGATAGAAAATATAAATCAAATACATTAATTTATGCACAACAACAAACATTTATTCTCAGTTTTACAATCACAATCTCATACAAAGAGTAATAAATATTTCCATTTTTACATTCATTTCAAATATGTATAAATAGATAAGACCTGATAGTTATACATTTATGAACAAGGCAAAATTCTTTCTCATTTCATATCACTAAATTTGATTAAGGAACTTCTTTTAGTTATAAAATATTGCTTGCCCTCATTTTAAAACAATTTCAAACATTTTGTGGATTTATGGCTTTGTAAATTGGCATGTTAGTAGGAAAAAAAAAAACTTTAAAAATTCATTAGTTAATAATAATTTATAAAATAATAAGGTTATAATTTTATAATGCATTAGTTTTTAAATACTTTTTAATAATATAGATAACTATATTTAGATGTGTGAAAAAAAGATGGCTTCAGTTGAAATTTTATTTTAAAAAAATTTATTATTTTAAAAGATTTCTTTTATTATTTTATTTTACTTGTAGAAAGAAATATTATTAAATTTTTTAAGGTGAAATTTAAAGCTATTATAAATTGAGAATATTATTGGTAAAAAATAACCCAGTCTTTGAACCATTTTAAACTTTTTATTCCTTCATTGCTTTTAAACAAGATTGAACTATTCTACCTATGAGCTATATTTATTTATATATATGGCACACTGAATTTTAATAATTGCATTAATTCTCTATTTTATTATTAGTATATAACAAATCATTGAGTGAATTCTATAACACAGTGAAACTATGTGGGAAATGAATGTGAGTAATATTCATAACTAGACATTAATGTATGACTGCAATGTATCTTTTAAGCTTAATATAAATACTTCAGCACATACATTTGTTAAACACTGTAATTGTTAAATAAAAGGATCTACCTTAAATATTTATTCAGTACATTCTTGGAATAGAGCAGGGATTGACTAATCGTATATGAATTTGATCTCTTGCAGAAAAAATAAGCCACTGTTTTAAAGCCTAAGCATTTACTATTAATATTATTCAGAACTTACTAATATTATGCTCACAAACAGAAAATATTATATTATATCCAATACAGAATTATTTTTCAATAAAAAATTTCATTTTGCCCATTTTTTCCAAAATATAAATTTTAAAGGAATCTGAAATCAACTTGCTTACTTCAGATGAGATTCTGCTTCATTATCAGAGGACACATTTGTAAGAAAGTCTCTCAGCCTTAGATTCTGAGATACCAATCTTAAAAGGAGAGGACTTTAAAAATTCATATGCTATATTTACCTAGAGTTAAACCACCTCCCACAAAAAAGCCATTTTTAAGATCTTCCTGCCCGACTCGTGGCTCAGTGACAACGAGAGCCGCTGGTGACCATTAAGGTTGAGGCTCAATTCGCTGGCGGCATTATTGTAGACACTGTTTCAAAAAGTGAGGAAACTCGATGGCGTTTGGGATGTTCAGCATCTTGCCTCGTGAGTCGGACTACCTGCTGGGAGTTTTCCGGGTTTTCTCCCATACGATACGCAAATATACGCGGTAGTGTTAACGAAAAGTCCTCTGGGAAAACGCCACCCTCCTTCTTCAGTGTCACGGAGCCAAGCCAGACTTCTACCTACGGGGGCTCCATCACAACAGAAGCTGCATCCCTTTCCTTCCTTCCATGAGACCACACGGGTTCTTGAACTTGGTCTAGATGTTGCTGTCTACCAAGTGGGATAAAAAATGCGTGACATTGAAGAAAAAAAAAAAAGCAGAGTCAAAATCCTCGTTAAAAGGAAAGGTGGGTAATGAGCAACAGATGTAATGATTGCTCGAAAACACAGTCAGTTTTTAAACTAATTAATTAAATCAGGAGTCGTTTTTATGTGTAGTTAAAGTCTGCCATGTACAAAAAAAGAAATTACTTCAGATTTGATCAGCTTATAAAAGATCGATTTATTAATCAATCCAGATTTGGTGGAATAGTGGAATAAGTTAAGCAAAATGAAAAAAAAAAATAATAATAATAATGTGTGAAAATGGTTTAGTTTTTACTTCAAAGGTTAGCTACTCAATGTTAGATGTCTGCTTGAATCATGGACGTGTGTTTCCATTTTAATACAATCTCGTTTTACAAACATTCGGGATCGGAATACAAAATGATATGAATATTAATATTTCAGATTTATTTTCTATAATATTTTCTGTTAAACTTCGTATAGTATAAAATGTATTTGTTAATGCGCACCTTCTTTTGATTAGAAAAATTGTTTGCACAAAATGTGCTTGATAAGTTTACTTAAATGACATTTTTTTTTGTTGATCACATTTTTTTTTTTAAGTTTAAATGGCATTTTTTTATCAGTCGTACTACGAAAATATCAATTCATGTGTTTTAGGAGAAACTTTTGATATTTTTCTATTTCTTTCACATCAATTTGGTGATAAATTTTTTGAAACATTCCGTTTTTTTCCTTGCAAATTAACAGGAGTTATTTTTTAATTATAAAATTTAGATTCATTTGTATCGTAATTATTAAAAAAAATGCCGATTTTCAGTTTCGCTTTTATTATCGAGCGTAAAATAAAGATACATTAATCGTGATTTATGTCATTATCGTGATTTCATAAGGGGAAATTAAAATTTATACTTTATTTATATTTATATGTAATAAAAATGAATTATTAAATATAAATATAAATAATTCCATTTCATGTTGCATTTCATTTAAATTTACATTTATTATTTTTATTTAAATTTAAATTTATATTTTAATATTAATTTATATTTTTAATATATTAAAAATATATTTTTGCTTCCTCATTTTTTTATTAAAAAATTCTTGATAAATTTTTATTATTTTGAGAAAATTGTTAAACGCAAATGAAATGGTTAAATGTTTTTGACATTAGTTCATAAAGATATCAATTCATGAAAAATGTTTGATATAACAATATAATTCGTTCGCTTTTTTTTTTTTTTTGTAAATATCTCCATAATTTAAAAAAAAAACATTTATTTCTCCAGATTTTATCAAATACTTAAAATGGGTACCCAGTGCCGGGGATATAACGGGTGGGGTAAAGTCAGACTTCTCCCTTAAGTGCCTCGTGTCTTTGTGCAAGGTCACAGACAAAAAGAAGTTGCATTTTTTTACCCTTTATGATGACTCGTCAATGGATTCATGGACTTGGTCGTTGCTATCGACCAAGTGAGATAAGAAACAACAACAAATATGAATCAAAATTTTCAAACCTTGCTCTTTTGGTGATATATTTTATTTATTGAATTACCGAAATTATTTAATTTTATTAATTTTTATTATTGACCAACATTTTATTAATTTTTAGTATTATTTTATTTTTGTTTTAATTTAAAAAAAAGTAATACAAGATTTTAATTTTATTGAAATTTATTTTCATTTTTAATAGAAATGTAAGTGGAATACTTAAAAAGTATGTTTTTTTTTCCTGATTATGAATCTTGATGCAATATACATTATAAGAATTGTGTTGGCAGTAATTTTTCAGTAAACCCGGATTATATGATTGCATTTGAATTTTGAAATCGTTTCAAAATTTCGGGACGGACACTTGTAAGACTCTATTTATATAAGCTCCGCTATAAACATAGAATAGTGATAGTTAATAACAACTCTGTGGCTATAAATGTATTTGTATTCTGCTTTAATTTGATAATGATGATTGATAATTTTTCAGTGTAATTTATTTTTATATTTTTTTTCACTGTAAAAAATTTAAATTGATTTTTTTCTTGTTATTGATTCCTTCATTCGATAGATAATTAAAATATAAAGAGTGAAATAGTTCCAAAAGTTACATCAACTTTTGTATTAACTTTAAGAAATTATTTAATTTGTTTATAATTTGATGGATATAACCATGCTTTTGGTTTTATTTAATAGACGTTTGAATTTTTCCAAAATTATTATTACTTAGAAATCTTATTTTAAACTAATTTGAATTCAAAAAGATTTTTACATTAAAAATTAAAATGTTAAAACAATACGTAGACGGCATTTTATTTATTTATTATTATTATTATTTGAATAAAAAAATTGTAATTTCTTATTCTATTTTTTAGTATTTTTAACTTGTTAAGGCGTTATTAGATGTTTACTTAAGAAGAATAAAAAAACATTCCATCATGTCATAAGTTCTTACTGTGGCCTTTAGAATTACATTTAATGTTTTTAGTTTTTAATAGTTATAAAAATTCAACTAAATAGTTGTATGAATAAAACTAAAAAACTTTATAAAAATAATATATTATATCACGTATTGAATTATTCGGTGGCACTTTTTTCATTCTTATATAATGGCACATTAATTGATGGATTCAATTTTAATTAGTAGAGGCAATTTTACTTTGATGATTTTAAATGCATCTTAAAATAAACAATGCTTATACTTATTTATCGTGAAAAATCTAAAGATATATTTCATAATTAATATTTTTTCTTACACAGATAGCATTTCTATAACAAGCTATGAAAAGATTTTTACAAAAATATTAACTATTGTTTTTTGTCTTATTATATCTAATAAAAAAGGGCTTTAATTTATTATTATTATTATTAAGTGTGACGGCAAAACATAATTTAGGTGAAGAAATAATACTGATATTAAAACGATAAGATATCACATATAAGAAATAATAATCCACAATAAATATTTACAATAGGAATAAACAAAACTAAACACGTTTACGTCATTATATCACAATTAAGAATATAAACATTTATATTAGTTGTTTATATATAAATATTCTATATAAATAGTTTTCTACATAATAATTACTTCCATATTTCTTAAAATAACAAACTACAAATTTTTCACCATTAAAAATCTATCATATAAAGATATTTTAAATTTTAATAGCTTGCATAATTTCCTATTTGAAAATATTTTACAGCTATACATGGATTTTCTTGCATTTATAAAGTTATGGCAATCTTACCAGAACTGGTCCATCCATATTGGACTGGTGGGTACAGCCGAATGTCCAATATTATCGGTACCGTGGTAACCCAAGCAATAATTTTTGCCATCATTATTATCCCAATGCTCCCTGCCATTCACTTGATAAAGCAGAGCGAATTGAACATCGCGTCTTTGCTGAGAAAGGAAGATAGTAAAAGCAAAACTATCAGTTCCTTCGCGAGATGAATCTACAATATAGGAAGCATTAATATCATTTGACGATAACCAATTATCAGTGGTATATCTCGCTATCACTTTCTTCGTAAACCCCCAGTTCATAACTCGACAAGTGCACTGCACGTTAAAGTCCGAAATAATCAAGCTTTCTAGGCACACACCCGTGTTCCGAACTCTGTCCATGAAATTAGGCTGTTGGCCTGGAATATCAAAAAGGGGATAAACTGTATTTAACCCTATAGCACCTTGTTGGATGTTATCCCATGTTTTACATTGAATTCCTTTAAGTTCGTAAGTCACAGACGGATTGACTTTTGATGGAAGATCTTCGTCTGGCAGAACCAAATCATTGTACGCTGAGGACGGTATGTTTGGTAAGTCACCACTGATGATGTGGCGAACGTCTTCCAAGTCTAGACCAAGGACGTCAGCAAATCGAACGATTTTTTTTCTACTCGGAGTTCCCGGTGGTGTTTTGCCAGTTTTCAGAGAAGTGCTTCTGGAAATCTTTGGCCTCAATTCATTGAAAACTTTTAAGTGGCACTTGCCATGTGCTTCGACGTTAGTTTCGGATGGTTGTTCCCCTTTCTTAGTTGGGGAACAAGGTTTAACCTCAATGGAAACTAAATCTTTTGAAACAATTTCTGTTCCTTGCTCATCTGTGTCATCAGATTGGATTTGAGAATCTTCAGAATTATTAATGGTACTGTTTTCTTGTTTAGTGGAATTTATTTCATCTTTTCCATGAAGGTGAAAGCTATAAGATTCGGAATCTATTTCAACTGATAGCACTTCATCATTTTCAAAAGGAATAGTCTTTAATACTTCATTATCAAAATCAGTACTTACATTATCATCGCTATTTTTTAAAATATTTTCTGTTTCTCGTTCAACTGTGCAATCAGATTGAATTTCAGAATTATTAACGGTAGTATCAATGGTATTGGTTTTTTGATTAATGGAATTTATCTCCTCTTTTCCATGAAGATGAAAGCTATAAGATTCGGAATCTATTTCAACTGATAATACTTCATCATTTTCAAAATTAATAGTCTTTAGTATTTCATTATCAAAATCAGTACTTACATTGTCGTCGCTATTTTTTGAAATATATCCTGTTTCCCCTACAACTGTGCAATCAGATTGAATTTGAGAATCTTCAGAATTATTAACAGTAGTATCAATGGTATTGCTTTCTTGATTAATGGAATTTATCTCAACTTTTTCATGAAGATGAGAGTTATAAGATTCGGAATCTACATCAGCAGATAATCCTTTTTCATTTCCAACACAAATAGTCTTTACAATTTCACCATTTAAATCAATATTTGGATTGCAGTCACTATTGTTTGAAATTGTTTCTATATCTTCTTCATTATTAAAAGTCAAAGAAGAACTGACTTCACTTGTATGAAATTCTTCTGCCGCAGTATTTTTTATGAATGGAGGATATATTTCTATTTCATTCGATTCAAATAAATCAGATTTTTCTACTACTGGTTGAAATTCTTTTTTATCGGAAGAAGTCATTGACACTTCACTGGTAAACATGCAGTCACCGGTAGTGTAATTTTTCATTGCTACCGGCGAGGAATTTTCGGGCACTGAATCGATCGCATCACATTCTCCATTAGTTAAACCATCCAAACATAGGTCGTTCTCACTCGTGACATTTTTACTCGAACTCGAACTCGAATCATTCAATAGTATTTCTTCGAACTCGTCATCGACGATCGGACGTTTTTGACAGATCCCCGCTACATCATTCTCAACGTGCTCGCTGACGTCATAGTAAACTTCTGTTGCGTCATCGGTTGCGTGTTGTTGTAAGAGTTCAAAAAGTTTGGCTCGACCTTCCACGGTAGCTGCTGAGGAATTCCGACCCCTACTGCTGAGATTCTCATCCCCATCCTCCTCCACGGGGGATGTCTCGAAGTACTCTTCATCCTCCTCCGCGCTGTCCTCTGCCCTTCTGCGGTCGACCCACGTGCAGGGCCAGATCCGGCTATTAAAAACTCTAGCCAGGGCTTCGGCTTTTATCCGGCAACTGGACAAACTACAGGACGTTATCATCCGTTTTCTCTTGAGCATAGGTGAGGTATTTCTGCAGTTTGGAAGACGGGATTGCACAGAGAGGAGAGAGAGGATGCGACCTTCAAAGTCCTTCACGGGAAGAGTTTTGCTCTTGAAATCGGCTCTGCCGCTCTGCTCCTCCCACAGTGGCCGCCAGGGGGCGTTGCGAGGGCTAATTTTAACCACTTAGCGCTGAGAGCGCAGTAGCTTTTTCGTGTCCCCCCTTTTTCTTAACGTGGGAAAGAAAAGTGGATCGTTAGGAAACAAGGGGAGATAAATCTAAATAAAACTGCGAATGACGCACATCTCTGAGGTGTAGTGAATTTCGGTGGAAGGTGGTGTGCCGATCACGTGATTTAATTGTTTAGTTTTGGAATGAGAGAGTGTTTTAAATGCTCTTGAGATGTTTCACCTGGTGGCTTTTTAGTTGATTTGAGCTTTATCAATTTCATATCAAAGCATTTCTTGCTTTAAATTGGATTATATGATTTTTTTAAATTTATTAGTTTCGGTTCCTGAAGGAAATTACATTTAATATGAAATTATGAGTTGTATGTATATGAATGGCAAATGAGTAGTATGTATACAAATACTATATGAGTATATATATGAATGGCTATTAAATTATTAAACTTATTAAACTATTAAATTTATTGAAATTATTAAAGCTATTAAACTATTAACTATTAAAGCCATTCATATGTATATATATGAATGGCATTAATAGTTTTAACTTTAATCTTTTAGCTCTTTTGAGCTTTAAAGATTTCTAAAATTTATTATATTCAATTCCGAAGAAAATTACATTGAATACGAAATTATAAATAGTATGTATACAAATAGTATATATGTATACATGTGAATGACTTTTATATTTTAAACTTCAAACTTTGAGGTTTTTTGTATCCTTAAATTTATTAGTTTCAGTTCTGAAGAAAATTACATTTAATACGAAATTATGAGTAGTATGTATACAAATAGTAGTATATGAGTAGTATGTATACATTGAATAGTTTTAACTTTAATCTTTTAGCTGTTTTGAGCCTTAAAGTTTTCTGATTTCTTAAATTTATTACGTTCAATTCTGATGAACATTAACATTTAATACGAAATTATAAGTAGTATGTATACAAGTAGTATATGAATAGTATGTATACAAGTAATATATGGGTAGTAAGAATACATGTGAATGGCTTTAATAGTTTTAATTTTAATCTTTTAGCTCTTTTGAGCTTTAAAGTTTTCTGATTTCTTAAATTCATTAATTTCCGAAATTATTACATTCCTGAAAAAATTACATTTAATATTAAATTATGAGTAGTATGTATAAAAGTAGTATATATATGATTAGCTTTAATTGTTTTAACTTTAATCTTTTAACTCTTTTGAGCTTTAAAATTTTCTGATTTCAGAAATTTATTAGGTTCTGTTCTGAAGAATATTACATTCAATACGGAATTATGAGTAGTAGTATGTATACAAGTAATATGTATGTATACATGTGATTAACTTTAATAGTTTTAACTTTAATCTTCTAGCTCTTTTGAGCTTTAAAGTTTTCTCAAACATTTTATATTGCGATCCTCTTCTTAATTTCTTAAAGTAACTGTTATAGAAGCCAGCTTTAATGCTTTATTCAGTTTAGTTTCAATACTATATACAAATAGTAGATTATTTGTTACTATCAATTTAAAATGTTTAATATATTAGTCTCAAATAAATAATTTTTTATTATACCAAAATTATTAATATTGTTTTGGGAATATTATAATAATTAATAATCTTAAATTTCTATTTTCTTTCCAAAAATATTAATTTTCTTTAATTAAAAAAATCAAATAATTAAATGTCAAAGTAAAATAAATGGCCATGCATTTAGAACAAATATTTTTCATACGATATCAGAAATGAATCTGATATTGTATGAAATACAATATTCCGTTTATTTTAGGACTGACTGACCGATATATTTCAGTTATTATAAAATTTTAATTGGTGTAATTTTTTTGTTAAAAAATTCCTGCGAAAGTATTTTTACTATATTTTATGAAAATTTTTATAAGAATTTTATTCTTAATTTGCTTCATTACTTTGCATACTTGTTATTCTTACTTACTTTTCCTTTTGAGTTATTTCTATGAATTAAATTCTTATGGTATCGACACAGAATGGTTTGTTGGCATTTAATTTTTTTCTCTGTTATAGAAAATGAAAGTTCTAGTGTCTTCCATATACGTGTGATTCTCATTATGATTTAAAGGAAAAAAAGTAGAAATTATTAAAAATATCAAATGTTTGTAACATAAAAAGAATTTTAATTTGTTCCAAATAATACAACATGATTTATCTATCTAAAACTTTTCACATATAATATATATTAAAAAATAATATTTTTTTAGCCTAAATAAATCTCATAAAAAAAATTTTGCGTGATATTTAGATACTGAAAAATCGTCTGCTTTAAATTAATTTTTGATAAAAATTTAGAAATATTTTTTCGCACAAAGTTTATAAATCGTCTGCTCAGAATATTAATTTGTTTTTATCTATAACCGTGATTACTTGTGACAAGTTCATTCTCAGTTATTTTTATGAGATAGATGTTTTCTGTGTGTATTAAAATAGAATTGTTTATTGACGTAATCGTTTGTTCCATTTATAATTTTAACAAATGCAAAATATTTCGTTAAAACGTTTCAAATTAGTGTTATAGGAATAAAGAAATTGTGAATATAGTTAATTTAGAAAAATTAACTTTTTCTATCTTGAAACATTATAGAAATATCGTAGAATAAGCAGTAAATCAAAATCCGGAGGCCAATAAAACCTTCTCGTGAAATGAAGAGAATTATCACCTGAAAAATTAAAGAAAATCCTAGATTGTCTGGTTCAATACTAACAGCAGAGTTGCAAGAATATTGTAAAAGAATCCAAAAAGAATAATTCGAACAACTGGATATCATGGCTCGTGGCCAAGAAGGAAATTGTTCATTAGTAAAAATTTTGAATTTTATTTGCCCTAACCATTAAAAAAAAACTTTTTTTAGAATGATAAAACTATTATATTTGCCGACGAAAGCAAATTTAATACATTTGGTACTAATAGCTACATAATCAATTGAAGAAAAAAAAGAATTTTAAAATGCGAACTTAAAACATTACACATGGTGAAGGAGTTATGGTATGGAGCTCCATGTCTTGTGGTGGAGTAGGTAAGTTCAAATTTATTGATAGTACTGTAAATTAACTATTAGCATATTGATATTTTAATCTAAATTTTAAAATCATCAGCCTAAAATTTCTGTCTGCATAATGTTTTCAAATTCAAGAAGGATAATTATCCTGAATGTTTGATTGTGATTTTTTTACGTTTGTAAATAAGTTATTAAATTGTCTTCTCAGTCTTCATTTTACTGCAATAGAACATATTTGGTTATAGTTTGAAATATAATTCGAAAAAACTACCATTTCTTCAAAACAGTAGCTAAAATCTAAAATACAAGAAAAATGTGACAAAACAGTTTCGAATTTATTAAACAATTAGTCTGAATCTATGCTGAATGATTAAAAATTGCTATTAAAATATTTGGATATCTAATCAAGCATAAAAAATTGTTTAATAAGCGGTTCAAAAACTGTATTGTATTAAACTGTTTTTATACGAAAACTTTGTACCATTCATAATTTTCATTACATTTTTTGTATTTTTAACGATTTTTTAAAAATAATTATTAAAAAACTGAATATAAAATATATCCCAGCTAAATTGTTTTAAAATAATAAATTTTCATTCTTTTATTTTAATATTTTTTTTATTTAAGAATTTGTATAAATATGTTTATGCAACTATTTTTAAGAAGACTGTGTAATTTTATTCTTATGATTTTCATTTCCTTTTAAAAAACTAATACAGAAAGGTATCTTTTTTTATTTATTTATTTTTTTTTTTTTGACTAGTAAAAATTTTAAAGAATGCTGATAAAATTTTAAATATTAATTGAAGGGCGGAACTGAATAACTGAATTTTATTTATTTGCAACAAATAGTAAAATTTGGTAAAAAAAAAAAGAATTTCCAAGGATGGAATGAAAAAAATACTTTTTTCCCCGCTCGTGGCTCAGTCGTGCTGATAAAATTTTAAATAGTAATTGAAGGGCACTGTTTCAAAAATGAGTAGACTTGATGGAATTTGCGATGTTCGACAATTTGCCTCGTTAGTCAAACTACCTGGCGCGGTTTTTCTCCCATACGATACGTAAATTCAGTTTAATTCCCCTAAAAGTTCTCCCGGAAGGCACTGCCCACCTTCTTCAGCGATTCGGAGCCAAGCCAGGGTTCTACCTATGAGTATTACATCCCAAGAGAAACTGCCTCCTTTCCTTCCATCAATGAGTAGACTACTCATGGATGGAATGCCCTTCCCGCACTGAGAATTAGTCATAACAATACACTTTATTTTCTTCATGTAGTTTCAGATTGTTTAAAAACAGATGTAAGTTTTCAATAAAAATCGATATTTAAACGAAAATTAAACTATAATAATTTATATTACAAATTTTATTATTTGTCAAAGACATTGTTGGCCTCCAAAAGTACAACTTATTTTTGACACTGCCGTTAAATGAATGAAAATTAAGGCAAAAAATATAGTTTATAGGAAAGATCATTTAAAATTTTATTAAAATTTTTTGAAGAAATTATACCTACCATTATTTTTTAAAGAATTGGTTTAACATAATATATATATAGTGATTCATATATAAGTCGGAGGGGACTGCTGAAATCCAATATATTTTTAAAATTTGTGTGCTGTTGATCTTCAATTGTCGGTATGAAAATATTAATGGTAATGCTAAGAATAAAACGAAATAGAATATTAAATTAGCTTTTTCATTAAACCATCAGGTGATCGGATGGATAGAGATTGTGCAGATGGTGCTAGACGTCGTAATATGCCCCTCGAATGAAATGACCAGCTGGGTGTCCAGACCTTAATCTCATATAACATTGTTAGGATTACTTTAGCAGACAGGTGACACCTTTTTCTTCATAGAATTTGCCAAATGGGCTAGAATGGGATCTTCTTCATGTATGGTATTAGCTTGCAATTCAGATTTAATCAGGAAGGAAAAGTCAATGCTACCACTGCATTATAGATATGAGCGATACGCATTCCTTATTAATGAAATCCATTTATTTATTTTTTTCACAAAAGTCTGCCGTTTATTTTTTTCCTCGCTCAATGTTTTTTGTACAAATATTATTTATTTATTTATAAATTATGCTTGAAGTTAAAAATATGATAATTCTCTAAATAATTGTTTAATGTACAATTCTAATCAAATAAATGCAAATATAAATATAATAAAAGTGATTGGTACCAATTTTATATTTATTCTGTTGTTTCACATTAAATGTTTGGAATCTTCCTTTAAATTTTAATATCCTATAGGTGAAGTAAAAGTCTATTGCCGGAGTATCCTCTCCAACGATATATCATGTTTAGATATTTATCGGCCTAATTGTGTTTGAAGTGTATCATTAATTGTTAAAAATATGATACAGTGATGCTGATATTCAAGCCAATAAAAGATCTAATACTGTTAATTGCAAAAATTATAAAATTAGTAGAGCAAATAGAGTTGTCGAAATATTTTTAATATTGGATAATGAATATTTTTAATATTGAAAAATAATTTTATTATTGAATATAATACTGAAATATTTATAATATTGAGTATATTTTTACTGTACCGAAATATTTTTAATATTGAATAAAATTTTTAATATTGAATATATAATATTCAATCACCAATAATATCAGAAATATAGACATAATAATTAGATGATCGTATGACGTGAAATTATTATTAACATAGAGAGGCAATTGCTGATAACACAATTTTTTATGAATCTTATCAAAATGAATCCAATTATATGAAATTGTCCGATTTCACTACTTCTTTGTTCAGAGCAAATGTTAGAAATACTGATCATAAATTTTTTAATAAAGTTAAAAAATAACCCGCGTTACCTAATCTTTATTCTCCTTTGCAACGTTGAAAACTGAAATATTTTGAAAGTAATCTAGACAAATACCGTGTATTTTTATTTAAACAGATAAATAAATTGCTGTACATAATACTGGATTGTCAAAAAAACAAAGGAAAATTGCAAAACCAAACTTTACGTAGCTTAATCTTATAGAAATGGCCTAGCTGACGTAAAGTAAAGTAATAGATAAAAAATATGAATGTTTATGAATAGTTCGTGACAACTTAATTCATTGACTGGAGTTACTTAATTATAATTTTTGTCACGACTGATATTATGATACATAACTTACTTTGGCATAAAAGGTCTAAATTCTTATTTTTACGAATGCCGTCTTTTGAAACATCCTATATTAAATTGTCTGACATATTTTATTTGAAAGTAGTATAGATCCATTTACTCACAAAATATTATTTTATTTATAAATCAAAACATTTAATTTAAATATTTAAATTATATATTATATATTTAAATATTAACTATTTAAATTATAAATTATATAATATTTCATTAAATGTAACTAAATATTTAATGTAATATTTAAAGCTCTCGTTTGTAGTTGTATCAAATAACGTTTATCAAAATTAATTACTTGATATGTTTCAGACAATTTAAGTAAAAAATATTTTATTCATTTTAATCGTAATGTTCCATGGATTTTGTTTTTCCTCCATATGCAGGATTTTGGTAGGTGGTTTCCACTTCTTTGTACAAAGGATTTTGCCCCTGAAAGAGAAAAGTTATTATTGATTCATTTATTTTTCCTATATTATTATCATTCTATTATCTATGCTTATCCGTGTGCGTTATACTGAAATAATAATTAAGAAGCACTACAGCAGTCAGTATCACACAGGATAAGTAGGTGGCCTGATGGTCAAATGGCTAGCATTCTGGCCTTCAAGTTCGAATCTTGGCGGTGACATGGATGCTTGTTAGTGGTTCGTAATCCACGTTAAATTGTAAGTCCCGGTCTAATTAGCCTAAAGTGTGCATAAAATGACAGTTGAGAGACAACCAAAACCAGGATAAGTGGAACTTGGCGTGAAACAGCCACTTCTTTTATAATTACTTCTTTCAATTGTACTCATATTTTTTTTTATTTCGTCAAGTCCCCTTTAAATCAACTTTAGTTTATTGTTGCTTAAAATTTGTTTCTATTCTTTTACAACGCCATGTCGCACCTCCTCTAAAACCGCGTCCAGATTTGAAATATTTGACCAAATGTTCATCGTTTTGTTGCAACTTGAATTTGAAAAATAAGCCCAGTTATCTCCCCTTACGAGTGAATTTCCAACTTTCTTTCAAAAGATCGTAATTTCTTCGATGATGCGTGATCATCTGGGACCTGGGGAGAGCGGAAATTCTGCTTCCCAGAAAGCTGGCGAACGAAACCATATAATTCCGATTTACATCCAAACTGGCTTGATGCAGGGCGCTCAAAACTTTCATTCTCAAGTTTGAACACAGCTTTATACAAATCATGTATAAGATTGCGCATCTAAAACTAAATTGCTATTACAATAAAATTCTGCAAAAAAAAATTGTTTAATAAGACTTTAGTTTAATGCGTGGTTCAGTAGTAATGCGGGCAAACTAGTGTTTGAAGGGGTGAAGATTCGAATCCATTATCTGTGTGCGTTGCAATCACTACTTTCAGAAATGCGAAAATTTAATGGAAATTAGTGCACATTTCAGGTGGGAGTTTTCCAGTACAATTTTGATTACGTGATACTCAAATGCTGATGAATTGTTACCTTTGAAAATTAAATTGAAATGCAATAACCTTCCTTCTCATGCAGTCAGGAATTGTTTGTGTCTACTTCAAGGCTATTGACAAACAAATATTTTGTATTTTACCTTGCGTTTTAAACCACAAAAATACACATGATAAAATGCAAGTCTGTTAACATAAAAAAAAAAGGAATACTTTGTAGTTTAAGCAAAAATAATGATTTAAATGAAGGTACAAAATGCTGTCATAGTTATTGTTTAGAATTACTTAACAGACTTATTTTTAAACTTACCATTCTTAATTTTTCTTAGAATTTGATTCTTATTCATTCATACTTTACTGATAGCAAATTTTCAATTAAACGCACTTTTCTATGAAAAATATTATAGCAGGTACGCCTCAAGGTAGTAGTAAAACCTTTCTTCTTTTTTCTCATTCATATTTCGGACATTCCTACTAACCCTAAAAATCTGACTGCGATTTTTGCAGCCGACATAACTATTTTTTGTAAAAATAAAAATTCTAATTTTGTTATTCTACTAACTGACCAACTCGATGTACTTGACAAATGATTTTATAAATGGAAAATTGCAGTTAATATCAAAAATTTGAACCAATCCTTTCTTTCTGGGCCCATACGTATGGGGATGATGCCCTGGGGATTTTACATAGCCCTATGTATGGGAATGATGTATGGAAAAAAGTCCTTTTTTCTAAAGGCCACAAAATCAACAAGCCAATTGCAATTTTTGAAAATAAAGTTATTCTTTAGAGCGATGACAGTAAATAGAGAGTTTTTGCATAACGTTTTTTATCGTCCGATATTTTTCTCTTCCCTAGCGCGCATGCTCACAGAAAACATTGTATCTATTGCGCATGCGTATCTGTAATACTGCACTACTGAGCTTTTTCTATGAGCAAGCGCACTAGGAAGAAAAAAATATCGGACGATAAAAAAAACGTTATGCAAAATCCCTCTAAT
This sequence comes from Caerostris darwini, assembly GCA_021605075.1. NCBI lineage: Eukaryota > Metazoa > Arthropoda > Arachnida > Araneae > Araneidae > Caerostris > Caerostris darwini. Next base: position 176,739 of record BPLQ01009398.1, read on the forward strand.
ATCGTGGAGACGCATATGATGGGGATCGTTATTTAGATCAGCCCGTCACCCGGGGAAAAAAGATTTTCTTACACTAAACAAAAATATCACGTTGGAGTCCGTAAAATGTATCCTCATACGAGTATCATTATATATACTCGTATGAGGTAATCTCTCCCTATTTAACCGAGTAAGGATGAACAGGGAAAATAAATTACTCTTATACACTGTTTTACTACATCCCATTATAATAGACGCTTACTCTATTTGGGCCTTTGTCGCAGATTCTCACCTTAAAATTTGTAAATCTTCCCACTATTTTCAAATTCGGAAAATTATAAATGCAAAAGGCTTTATGAGAAATGTTGAACTTCACGAAGCTCTAAACATTTCTCTACTCAAAGATTTTATTAAAAATATTTCTATTAAATGTTTTAGCAGGCTTAATGAACACGAAAATACTTGCGACCCAGGAAAATAACTTTTATATTCCTCACTGTAACATTAAAAACAATTGCAAAACTTTGCTTTAATTGTTGAAGCATTTTGTCTTCTTTTCTGATTTGTCATGAATTTCTTGTTGTTTTTAATTACTGTCTGTTCCAATGTTTTCCTCTGGCAAGATCATAAATTATGGGTAATTGATCATGACTTTTTATCCTTGCAAACTATAGGTGATCCTATTCTGGGCTAGGAGGCTCCAAGAAAATCAATTACTTGGACTTTGAATGACAAGTAATTGGCTTTATGTCAGTCAGATCGTGTCATGAAACTGATATGCGTGTTCAAACCTCAAGATCTAATACTGGAAGAGAAATTGTTGCTATTAAGTTATCATGTTTGTTAACATAGTCTTTTTTTAATATCTCCAAGCATATAACATGCTTTAGTCATAAAAACCATTTCTTTTATCACTGACGAGGGCTTATATTTCACTCAAATCAGCAAAGATTTTCAAGTTTTTATTATTTTATTGAAGGTTAATTGTGAATATTTTCTGATACCTATATCTTGAAGATTAATTGAATAAAATAAAGATGTCATTTGCAATCGTTCAGAACTAAATAGATGAAGTCTTAGAGGTGAAGTGTTTCAAAAGTTGGCTGCTGCAACAATTAAATTGATATAGATATCTCAGCTGAAAGCAGAGGTTTTATGCAAAAAATAAAATCCAGAACGAGATGAAATCAGAAGATGAGGATACTGTGCCAAAACCGAAACGAAGTCTTTTAATGGTGCGTAAAGGTGACTGAGAAAAAACATTGCGTAAAAATAACACCTAATACTTTTTTTCAATCGATTTTAGTAAACATTCTCTTAGTCAGACAGAGAATCTATTTTTGTTTGTAGTTTCTATAACCTAACACTGTTCTTTGTTTCGTGTTATACTAATTTACATGATAAGTTGTTTTTAGAAATTTAACATCTCTAGAATGCTATGATGATGGCTGACAGACTAGCACTCTGGTGCTCGGTACTACAGTTTCAGGTTCGAGTTCCGGCGGTGCCATGAATGCTTATAGCGGTTCGAAATCCGCTTTACACCATAGGTCCCGGTCTAATATGAAAGTAGGGCTGACAACCCTACCCTTTTAAAGAAAAGCATCTAATGTCTAGGAATATGCCAGCAGGCAGACTGTTTTGGTCCACCATGGACTGTAATGCCGGGAAGTTAATTGATATACATTAAATCTAATTTGTAATAAATAACTTCAGCACAGTATTGGAATTTTAAATAACCTCTAAATTAACTCTATTTTAATGGAAAAACTTCTTAAATTTGTTTTTAAAAAGACGTTACATTATTTGATAATACTATAAATTACATCTACATTTGTGAATATGAATCTCTGCAGGTGTTAATTTTTGGGATAATGTTGGTGATTTATTAATTTAAATAGTTGTACTACATATTTGCCATTTACAACCTCCCCTTCTCTCCTGATAACTAAGGACAAACATTAAAAAAAGCTACTGAATATTGTATAAGATACTACTCAAAAGTCTCATTTGAGTTTGGCGTCTCTGCATACGGATATGCTAGTACTCATGACTAATGAGCTAATGATAGTTAAAATTCAAAAGAATATAGTAAGAAATGGACAACTCAGTTATTTCCTGCAAGTATTTGAGGACTTACCTGATTCCATTTAGCCAAAAGTCTCTCTTTTTCAAATTTGGCTAATTCCCTTCTGTCGTGGAGGAACGTCAATACTTTGAACAGCAAAAGTAAGAAGAATCCCACAACGACAATCCCTCCGGAAACACTCGACGCGATGGTGACGACATCCACAGGTACTGGACACTCTGCAATAGAAAACAATGATAATTCCTTATATTCAACGATGATGATGTATTAGCAAATCAGTTCAGCAATTTCGAATGATTTATTACTGAAAAGAAACCACATCACCAAATAATATCATACTAAAAGCTGCTCTTCGCCTTGAAAAAACTTGTTTCAGAACTATTTCTCGCATTAATCAAAAAAAAAAATCTTAGAATTCCTATTTGTTTGTCAAATTATAATTCATTAGAACAATATTCATTTAGCATTAGATGGTGGTGAAGATTGTTTTATTATAATCAAATCGAGTCACAAATGTTTTTCTTATTGTGTTTAATAACTTTTTTTATATTCTTAACATTGTTTGAAATTGAATAAAAAATTACAGGATTGTTGATGTCATTTATGTGCTATTAACATTGCTAATTATGCAGGGAAGTTTACAAATTGCTTCAAGCATAATACAAGGCATATTTAAATTGCTGGACAATTACAATGGATATATAAATTTTGAATTTCCATTGCAATAGCCAGAAAAATTCAATAATTCTTAAAATATAAATGATAAAATCCATGATAAAAATGTCAGAAAATGTCATAATTTTCTTTTGAAAATAGTAGATTGAAAAAGTTTCATTTAAAGAAAATTCTAAATTTGGAACAGAAAAAAAGAAAGCTATCCTACTAATACTCTTACAAAAAAAAAAATCTAATTCTGGACTTTTATTAATTAAAATATAGACGTTAAAAGACTTTATTCTCTAAAAGAAAAGAAATAAAAAACGTCCATAAATTATAAAATCCATTTTAATTCTGAATGTATAAAAAGCTCACATTTTAAATTATTCAAACGGCAACTCTGAGTTAATAAATTTCTACGAATTTTCCTTTTTTCTTATGATATCCAGACTGTACTCAATTTCACATTCACGTCAAGTATCTTCTAATATTTTACGTATTATCAATGCAGTAACAGCATTTATAATGTGTTAAATCATTTAAGTTCAGTGCTAAGTGTTTGAAGTTCATTTAAGTTCAAAGAAAAAAAAGTGTAAACCAGCACCTTAACTATGTAATGCACTTTCTGTACCTTTAAGTTGTGGAATCCACCGATTAGCTGAAAATTTTTTAGGAGATTGATATGCGTATTTTATTGATATGCGTATTATTTCTATTAATTAAAAATTGTATTCATTTTTGTGTTCATGTGTTTAATTAAAAACAGTAATTTTCTTAGCTTTAGTTAAAGGTCAAATAAAAAAATGGGGAGGGGGGGGAAGAGAATTTAGAGGAAGGAAAATTGGTATTTAAGATACAAGTTAATTTTTAAAGTTTTTAAAATACAAATGTAATGCAGGTAGAATATAATATACAGAGCGAAATAATAAATAACTATTATAAAAAAGTAGATTTTTAAACTATTTATTCTTATTTTATTGAGAAAGTTTAATTTAGTGTTCACTGATGAATTCTATCCTTTCATTAATAATAAAAACAACTTAAAAAAAAGGTACATCCCCGTTTTGGCCTGTGTTCAAATTTAGAAACAGACTAATTGAGAGTTCCTAGACGCTGCGTGATCGAGTTTTGACGAAATCGACCCGAAAGTTGGCGGGAAAGAGTGACGGTGCTTCCATTCATCACTGCGAATCACGCCCACGGTCCGCCAATGAAATGCAGCCATTTTGGAGAAATTAATGCGTTTGTAATTATCCCATTCCTCTAAGTTATATTAGAGGATTTCTTTTCCTCGGATAATTGAGAAATCGCGAGAATCAATTTAATCATTCTTTAAGATTCAGAAGTGTCTGATAATAATGCCCAAATATTAAAGTGACGGTAATTTGGCATTAAATAAAAAAAAGTTAATTTTTTAAACCACACACAGTCATTATTACGCCTGATAGCTGCAATTTGGGACTAAAATAACTTGTTTCGTAAGCTTCAACAAGATTTAAAAAGAAGATCTTTTAAAATCCTCTTCTAGTAATTGCTTTATAAAATTATATGAAACTTTTAGTTAGAGACACTAATTAGTTAAATTTAGATTTAGATGTAGACAAAATACGAATATAACAAAATTTATTTATTTTTCTTCGAATGATATTGAAGACTGTATGCCTCAAAAATGAATGACGAAATTTATATATAATAATTTTTAATAATTTTAAAATAATAATTTTATACAAATAATTTAATTAAATGTATAAAATTATTATTTATGTAATAACTTAATAAGTGTCAGAAGGGAGTATTTATTAATAATAATTAAATAAATAAATAAATAATTTTTAATAATAATTGTTATATAAATTTTAATAAATTTTTTCAAAATTTAATAATTTAATAATTTTAATTAATTAATAATTAATAAAAGAATAATAATTTGTAATAATTTTATAATAATTTTTTTTCAAATTTAATGAAAAAAATTGGAAACCATCGTAAAAAGAAACTGATAAAGAAATTCGGTAAAAATTTTGTCTACAAATATGAATGTACTTTCTACATTCTATGAAAAATAAATTTAAAATATTTTCCAATGATATTAATAAACACATCTTACATTAAAACAAAGTTAAATTCTATAAATACATGGGGTTTACTGGATAAATCAGATTTTCACAACCTTCCTTTAAAAAATTCATTAAATCAATATTATTATTATTATTTGGTATCAATGTAAATCGCATTAGACGATCTTAAACACTCCTTTTAGAACATTTTAATTTAGAAATTTCACGTTTATTTTATTATATTTATATCATTATGTATTTTTTGAATTTCATGTTTTAACTGAAATGGTAAATATATTTCATCAGTATTTTGTAAGTGATTATTTAAAAATGCAGAGGCTTTTTTTATTTTTTTATATACTTTGATTTTCTAAAATTCATATGACATATGAGTGAAAAAAATTATTATTATTCATAATTTTAGCTTAATATTGTAATTTAAAATAATGCTACATATAGATTCTAAAAATTATAATGCAAGAATAAAATTTAATTACAAAAATGAATTTAAAATAATAAGAAAGAAACAAAAATTAAATTTACTTTAATTTTTATAATTAATTTGTTATAATAAACGAAGTTTATTTACTTGATTAGAAAAAAATTTTCTGCTGAAGACTGATCGAAGAATAGATTATTTTTTGTTAGGAAACTATATACGTATAAATTATAAAAAAAAATTGAAGAAACGAAATTAAAATAATAAATTATCTTTCTTCTTTAATCATACTATTGCAACTCAAATAAATCGAAAAAAATGCTGTTCTTTCTTTTGAATGACTCGAATAATCCTTTCAGAATTCAATATAAAAGACATTTTCGTAAAATTACATTCTTAAAGAATTTCGCAGAAAAGTCATACAGCAGAAAATCTTTTCTAAAAGCGGTATGCGAAGGCGGATTTTCGTGGGCGAAGCGCTTTTCAAAATGCCATCGATCGATAGAAATGACATTTCTCATGTTCCCTCGGCAGCTTTATCGGTGAAGAAGAGACGTTAAAGAATGCCATTAACTCTCTTCTTATCTCTAAGGCACTGGTCCGTAATTGAATTGCAATCTGTAAGAAATAAAGCAGAAAGTCATGTTTACCCTGAAGTCATATTAAAAGCCTCTTTATTATTTATGTCTTTCGATTTTGTTCTAACAATAGTGAATATGCTGCTTTCAAATTGTTTAATAAAACAAACAAGGGTTATAATTCTCTAGCTAACGGAGAACGAAATTCAATCAAAACTGCTTGTTTTATTAATAAGGATACAGTGGATGACATGGATGGATTTGGATGAGCTCGCTTCACAATCCTATAAATAAGACCAAATTGAATGCTCCCACTTCTGTATTGGAAATGAGATTCATAAATATGTCGGCTGGAATGTTCGCTCATTGGGTTTAAAAAGGAGACAAGAAAGATGCGAATTCTGCCCTATATGTCACATTTATGAATACTTGTTCCTAATTAAAGTGATAAAATACAATAACCGACCGTCTTAACGTGGGTAATGCTGAATCCCCAACATATTTGTTGCTCTAGTGGCAAATGACTTCAAATCAAAATACCTGCCATTAGATACAACACAACATAATAAAGAAAGAAAAAACTAAAGTAAAAAAAATTAAAAATTATCTTGTAAATATAAAGAACAATAAAATAATTAAATTTTTAATTTGATTGAGCATAATATTTTTTTTTCAAACTGTGAAGAGGATTTTATCTGAGCATCTTGGAATGGCCTGGGTGAGGTAATATACTGAGCTTCCAAACCCTTTTGTTGTTTTCTAATGTACCTGGCAATATAGACCGTGATCTTTTATGCCATAAGGGCTGCACCGACGGTACTCACTTTGCACTACCCAGGGGTCGCGTGTAACTTGAAGATAAGCCACGGACACGGAGTAACAATGCCCCCGCAACGCTCTACGATCCTATTAGGACCGGGACTTACGGTTTAAAATGGATTCCGAACCACTACAAACCTTCAGGGCACCGCCGGGATTCGAACCCGATACCTGTGGTACCGAGTGCCAGAGGCTTCCAAACTAAGACACGTCAAATAATGTAATAAAAACCTTTTTTATGTCATCCTGGAATGGAACATATACGAAATATGGGTATAATAAATCTGTGATTCAGAAAGACGCTCTCTGGGGTCAAGGAAGCACAGAGAAGAGTATAAATATTAATATACAGATATCAATCTGGAGATTGATTATGGTGGATGATTTCTAATTATGGTGGAAAAAGATCGATGCAATATATCTGACACATCGTTGTGTTTCGTGGCGAAACGCTTAATACGATATATATATGCTGTTCTAGAGGCAAATGACTTGAATCAAAGCGATTGATATTAAGAAACATTGTAAATAAAGAAAAAACGTAATTTTTATTTTTATAGATGCAAAATAATTAAAATTTATATTTAATTGAGAATTAATTTTGATTTCTCAGCGATAAAATATTTTTACACACTTCTGTAGTTATAGATATATAATTTAATTTTAAGAATTGTATTCTTTTTTTTTTTCATATTTCATCAGCAATGCCTTTAAAATTTACTGGTAAATTCACGTGCAATTTTAAAACTTCGGTACGATGCTCAAAGGATGCCTGCAGAAGGCCTATGATTTAATTCCAATAATGACGTTCGTTGCAGTTATCGTTTTCAAAAACGAGGAGACCCCAAGGCTATTTAAGAAGGTGAATTAAGAGCGACGCTGCTTGCTAGGAGTTTTCTGGGTTTTCTCCTACATCAGATGAAATTTTGGAGAAATTATCTAGTCCTTCTAAAAAACTATGTACGCTTTTCATCACTCGACGGTGGAGTATTCGTAGTATATATAACATGGTGAGCTTTGTGTGTCACTTATGATTATCCATCGATGTGCAACTAAAAAAATAATAACATTTACCCAAACTATCTGCGTATTATTAAGCTTATTTAAAAGAAACATCTAGACTTCTTTAGTTTCTTGACTTTGGTCTTACCCATTACATTGGTCTGGACACATTTAATAACACAAACCAACGGGGCCAGATTACAAAACCTATTTTGTACAAACTCCTGGTTTCATTATTGGTGCCATTTTTTTATCATATATGTGGTACTCTAAATAAAAGAAGTTCATTGTAGCAGACCGTTTTCAATTAGATCAGATAATTTTTCCGACATATTTATAAAAGTTTTATTTTTACACCATTTAGCAATAAAAGCGTCCGGCAATTTGCTAGAGTAAAAATACAAACAGCGTACAGAAAGTCTGCGAAGCATTCAAGAGAGCATTCCAGCGTGGTAAATCTGTTTTCCCTTTGAAAGAGTGTGATATTAGATACATCTTTATGCAGAGCATTCTGATGATTTATCTGGAAGCAAGTTCTATTACGTTAAGTAATAAAAAGAAAAACGCTGGTATCACCCCATTTTCGTAAATAAAAAAAAAATTTTGAAATAATGGAAATTCTGGAGTCATGAATGTGTATTGTAAATTGTTTGAAAATCTATTTTGAAGGGAGGACATTAAAAAACCCATTGCTATAACTTGAACGATTCCGACTCTTAACTGAGTGATAATACGAGGGTAACTCTGAAATTTTTGAGACAGTGGCAGACGATAAACGCAGGCGGTGAAAAAAAAATATTCGTTAAATTTGTAAATTTGAACTCTTTTATGGCCGTAGACAGTAATTTGTGGCAACAATTGCAATTTATCCGCCGTAGAATAGATTTTGGAAGAAAGGAAAATGGAATTGACACGAGAGCATTACAGCGCTATGATTTTCTATGATTTTAAAGTGGGGTTAAATCAAGAAGAATGCCTTCAACATCTACAACTAGCCTATGGAGACGAAGCTCCATCTCGTGCTATCGTATTTAGATGGTTTACAGAATTTCGTAGAGATCGAAGTTCTCTGCTGGATCAAAAACACACAGGAAGACCTTCATAAGCTATAGCTCCAGAAAATGTGTCGGCCATACGAAAAATGTTAGTCGATGATAATCACTGCACTTATCAAATGATACAGAATAAACTTAACATTGGATACTCATACACATATACATACTCATATACATATAATTATTCATGAAGAACTGCATATGAAAAAATTAGTTTGTCGTTTTGTCCTCCATAATTTAACAGAACACCAAAAACGGAGCGTGTCAGAAACTGCAAAGGAACCATAAAATTACTTAACGATGGTGGACACCGCCTTATTTCTAAAATCATAACTGGTGATGAAACTTACATACCTTTTTTTGACGTTTCAAAACGACAAGAAAGTAAAGTATGGGTCTTTGAAGATGACCCCAAGCCAACAATGGTGAAAAGACAACGATCAATGAAAAAAGTAATGTATGCCGTTTTCTCCAAAAGTGCGTGACTGGTCCAAGCCATCAAGCTGGAGGGACAGAAGACAGTCACAGCTAACTGGTACACCACTAAGTGTCTTCCAGAAATTCTTCAAGAAGTAAATGTAGGGGGACTTATACTTCACCATGATAATGCATCTTCTCATTTGGCAAGATCGACAGTCGAATTTTTTAAACAAAAACACATCAAAGTGATAGAACATCCACCCTATTACCCTGATCTTGCTATGTGTGAGTTTTGGCTTTTTTTAATCTCAAGAAAAATTTGCGTGGTCGCCGTTTTCATTCCGAAGATGAAATTGATGAGGCTATAAAAGCATATTTTTCATCAATTCCAAGAAATGGATGGCGTGAAGCATTTAATCTATGGAAAAATAATCTTCAAAAGTGCATTGATGTTGGATGCGACTAATTTGAACACTCTTAAAATTTGGTAAGTTAAACTTGTACCATTTAGCCGTATCTCAAAAATTTCAGAATAACCCTCGTATTATGACAATGTGTGGAGAGTCTCGCATCAATAATCAGGTTGCAGAGTGGGAGTTCACCGGGTATTTTCCATACGGTACTCAAAATCGGAGCAAATATCCCTAAAAGTCTTCCAGGAAAGCAATGAACTCCCTTCTTCCTTTCGTCAGTATAAGTGAAATATAAGGTCATCTGATCTATAAAAAAATATTTTCCATCATGTCATGGATGTTGCCAAATATTATTGGTAAAAATGGAAAGATATTACTATAAACAGCACAAGGACATCAATGTATTTCAAACAATTTTTCATCAATTTGGACTTCTCAAAAAATTTCACAAATTTTTCGGTTAACAACTCAAAATTTTATTCTTAAACTTTACTTGAATTCTAGATCTTAAAAAAATTCATTTTATATGTGCCAATCAATAATTATTTAGTTGTAAATAGAATAACATCACGTTACACATTATTAATCGTAATTAGTAATCGACAATGCTACAATTCAGATGATGCATTTTGATAGAGTGGTTTGAGAAAAATTAAGTTTGTTTCAAATTTGATTTTTAGCATCTAAATATCGATCTCTATAAGATATATTTATGAACAGAACATTTTTTTCATAGTCTTAGAAATGGCCATGCTTTTTGTATATTATTATTATTAATATTACCCATAAAATGTATATATATTGTTTTCCTGAGAGGGGTTTTTCGTTTTCTTGACCACTTTCAATTATGCTTAATAGTTATATTTTTCAGTTATTTTCACGAGCTTTTTCTTATATAATGTTTATTTAAATTTCTTTCACAAGCTAATTATTATATAATGTAAAATTGTTCTAAAAGATCGTCTAGTGAAAGTAAAGATTTTATTTCAAAGCGTAAATGAGACATTTCGAAAAAAGGAAATCATTTTAAATTCTATAGTTTTTATTTTATTTTTTACAATTGCTATTATGCGTTTTGTTCTTACATTAAATTTTAAATTTTATAGGCAACCTATATATTGGCCCAGCCGATTATTATTATTATTATTATAAGTGCCCTTGCTCGATATTTTTATTTTTCGATACTTAACATATTTTTATTCAACCGAAAATATTTTAACATGTTTCAAATATTTTCTAACTTCTCTCCTTCTGCAATAGTAACTAACGTTCTGATGGATAAAACATTTAGAATCAATAACGAATAAACGCCAACGAAAGTTTAGAAAGAATATTATTTGGATGAGAAATGTACTTCGATATTGTAGTATAGCTGTTGACATATATTTATTATGTTTAAGGAGAGTTTCAAAAATTGTTGAAACAAGTAATATAAAAAACTTTTTTTAAGTCCATTCCTTCTTTTTTTTTCACTCTATTGGAGAAAATCTGTTATAAATAATTTTCATTCATTTTTTTAAGTTTATCTGGAGCCAACTATTAGTAGATATATGCAACTTAAATCTAAAAAAATTATAAATAATTAATTAAATTTAATTGCTGAATTAATATTTGAAAAAACTGTATTAACATCCAGAGTCATCTACTACAAGTTCAAAAAAATATATTTGAACTTGAGTGGATGAATAAAAAGTATTTTATGAACGATTGAAAATTTGAACAAGATATACATAGGGGGAGTGTGAGCTAATAGAAGGAATTGAAAAAGTATTCAAGCTCATTCGTTCCTTAATTAATATATATATATACACTGAAGTGACAAAAGTCATGGGATAGCAATATGCAACTTTTCAGATGGCAGTAGCATCGCGTAGAACAGGTATAAATGCGCAGTGCTTTCGCAGAGCTTTCATTTCAGTTCAAGTTATTCATGTGAAGAGGTTTTGACGTGATGAGGACCGCACGACGGGAATTAACAGACTTTGAACGCGGAATGTTAGTTGGAGCTAGACGCATGGGTCATGCCATTTCGGAAATCGTTAGGGAATTCAACATTCCCAGATCCACTGTGTCAAGAGTGTGCCGAGAGTATGAAATTTCAGGCATAACATCCCACCATGGACAGCGCAGTGGTCGACCGCCTGCACTTAACGACCGAGACCGGCGACGTCTGCAAAGAGTCGTAAATTCTAACAGACAAGCAACACTGCGTCAAGTAACCGCAGAAATCAATGTGGGACGTACAAGGGACTTGTCTGTTAGAACTGTGCGGAGAAATTTGGCTTTCTTGGGCTATTCCAGCAGAAGACCGACTCGAGTGCCTTTACTGACAGAACGACATCGCTTGCAGCGACTCTCGTGGGCACATGAGCATATCGGTTGGTCCCTAGATGAATGGAAAACCGTGGCCTGGTCCGATGAGTCACGATTTCAGTTGGTAAGAGCTGATGGTAGGGTTCGAGTGTGGCGCAGACCCCACGAAGCCATGGACCCAAACTGTCAGCAAGGCACTGTTCAAGCTGGTGGTGGCTCCGTAATGGTGTGGGCTGTTTTTTCATGGCATGGACTTGGTCCTCTGGTGCGACTGGACCGAACATTGATTGGAAATGCTTATGTTCAACTAGTTGGAGATCACTTGCAGCCATTCATGGACTTCATGTACCCAAACAACGATGGGATTTTTATGGATGACAATGCGCCATGTCACCGGGCCACAACTGTTCACGATTGGTTTGAAGAACATTCTGGACAATTCCAACGAATGATCTGGCCACCTAGATCGCCCGACATGAATCCCATCGAGCATTTATGGGACATCATCGAGAGGTCTGTTCGTGCCCAAAATCCTGCACCATCAATGCTTTCACAATTATGGACGTCTATCGAGACAGCATGGCTCAATATTCCTGCAGAAGACTTCCAACGACTTGTTGAGTCCATGCCACGTCGAGTTGCTGCACTTCGCCGGGCGAAAGGAGGGCCGACACGATATTAAGAGGTATCCCATGACTTTTGTCACTTCAGTGTATATATATAGCATATATATATATATATACATTACATTACACGATAAGTTGCAAAAGTATGAGAGATTTTATTTAGAAAAAAATTATTTTTCAAAATTTTTCATCTTTCTTTATTAGTTATATCTCTGCCTATAATAAAAAAAATGGTAAAATATTGTAATATTAAATTTCTTATTAATTTAATAATTTGTCTTTGTTCTCAAACAGCGTCAAATCCAATCAATAAAAAATAAACGATACTATGATTAGTTACTTTTTCTAATACTATTTAAATAGTCAGATAATTGTTATTCATATGTGCAGACGAATAATATTACATTATTTCATAAAAAGTTTTTCGATTAATTTGTACTTTCTTATGCAGAGCTTCAGTGCGCATCGTTTATAAATTCGTTTAAAATCTTCTTTCTTTAAAACAAGTAATATAAAAAAAAAATGTTACTGTCAATTACTACTTTTTTTTTCACTATATTGCAGAAAAGTCCTTTACAAATAAAGTTGAAATTCTTCTCTTACATTTGGCGCCATCTATTATTAGATGCACGCAACTTAAATAAAAAAAACTAAAATTAATGAATTAAATTTAATTAATGAATTAATATTTGATAAAACTGTATTAACATCCAGTGTCATCCACTACAAGTTCAAAAAAGTTTATGAATGAATAAAAAGTATTTCATTAACGATTGAAAATTTGAACAAGATATATATACAGGAAGAGTGTGAATAGAAGAAATTGAAAAAAAAGAAGAAACTCCGATTTCTGTTCCGTTGATTATTACCATTTAGAAATTTGAATGCCATGTATTTTAGAACAAATTTTTATTACTACATAAGAATGTTTGTATTTTGAAAGTGCAAAAAGCATATCCTTTCCAATTTAAAACTGTTTCATATAAACTTTGAAAAACTTGACTTGACTTGACTTAACTAGGTACATTTCAAAGCACCTAGTTAAGTCAATGGTTATATGCGATGCTTTTGATTTTTATAAGTAGAACAATTATACTCTTCGTTTCGAATAATATGCAGTTTCCAAAACATTTACATTTTTTTTCAATCCTATATCAATATCTTCATATTCTGTGAAATAAAATATGCAGAGAGTTGTTTAAGTCATACCTTTGTTGATCTTTGTCCACACTCTTGGCTGGTTGTTTTCATCAAATGCGTATTTGAATGTGAATCTGCATTTCTTTTCATCTTCGAAAGAACATTGCTTTTCTTTTTCTTTCACTGAAAACCAAAATAGGATCGAATTTAGAATTTTTTATTCAACATAAACAAAAAAATTGTATAATGAATAAGTAAATTTCTCAATTTCTCTTTTTTATTTTAAAAAATCGCGTATACAACGAATTTTGAAAAAAAAAGTTAGTTTGGTACTTAATTTCTTAAGAAATTTCCCGTAATAAAAACAAGCATTTTTTAATAATATCCTCATTTAAGTTTCAGATAGATCTAGTAAATAAATCCCGATAAATAAAAAACATTATCATAAAAAATTAAATAATAGAAAAATTTATTAAATAACTTGAAATACAAAATAATTTCATAAAGATTATTTTTCCAGTCGTTTATGTGTATCCGTTAATGGTAAAAGATAGTCATATTTATAAAAATAGGTTCAAATTTAAATGATTCATATAAACTTCAAGAAAAAAAAAAGGTCTTACTGTTTTAAATTGTAAGTTCTATTAATAAATTGGGTATTATTTATGAATGAGTACAAGACAATAGAAGCAATTTAAAAATAAAATATGGCTACATTAATCTCTGACGTGCATTGAAAAATTGTTCTAAATAAGGAAGTAATAGTTAAGAAGTTATTTTCTAATAATGAAAATAAATTCTTATAGGTGAATTTCTTAAACTATGCTAAACAGGATTTGTTTCAGTGTATATTAGCGATTTCACGTAAGTGAATCCAAATTAACAGTGCAAGGATTTTAAAAATCTCTACTTAAATACTAGGATACACAGCCGCTAAATTTTGATTATTTTGACCTTTAAAAGTTAAGTGGTTGCAATTCCAGAAAGATTATTTTAAATAGGAAGTATTCATAATATGGTTTTAGACGCTGTTTGGAAGAACTTATGTTGCAATACAATATAAATTATTTAATATAATTTAATAAATAATGAAATAATTATTGTAATGCCCAAATGGTTAAAAAAATTCTAAGGATTTCATGAAATAACTAAAAATCTATTATAATATCGTTAAATATTAAAAAAAAAATTTTAGTTACAAAGGTATAATAGTATTATATTTTAATAATACTAACAGGTGAGCTGAAAATTTCATAGGCTGGCACTTAGATGGCGCTACTAGTATTAAATCTATATGATTTTTAGTTAGCCCAAACCTTCAAAAGACACGTGTATAAATTTGACAGCTGTTGCACTATTAGTATGTGAGTTATAGCATTTTTAGTGAAGCAACTTTTGTTAGTTTGAAAAAATGGTTAAAAAGGAATTTCGTATGTTAATAAAGCATTGCTTTTTGGAGAAAAAAAATACTATTGAAGACGAGGAGAATCAACCGTAGAGAACTAGTTTGCTAAATTTAAAAGAGGCGAAATGAGCACCGAGGACGATGCACGCATTGGACGCCCCAAAAAGACTGTTACCGACGAAAACATCAAAAAAAGTCTACAAAATAATTTCTGATAACCGTAAAGTGAAGTTGATTGAGATAGCAGAGACCCTAAAGATTTCAAAGGAACGTGTTGGACATATCGTGAATGAATATTTGGATATGCGAAAGCTCTGTTCAAAGTGGGTGCCGCGCGAGCTCACAATCGACCTAAGACAACAACGAATTGATGATTCTAAGCGGTGTTTGGTGCTGTTCAATCGTAATAAACCCGAATTTTTGCGTCGATGTGTGACAATGGATGAAACATGGCTCCATCATTTCACACCGGAGTCCAACCGACAGTCAGCCGAGTGGACTGCACGTGATGAACGCTAAAAATGCTATAACTTCACTAAAATGGCTATAGCTCATATACTAATACTGCAACAGCTGTCAAATTTATACACGTGTCTTTTGAAGGTTAGGGCTAACTAAAAATCATATGGATTTAATACTAGTAGCCTCTATCTATGTGTCAGCCTATGAATCTTTCAGCCCACCTGTTATACTATTTTTTTTTTAAGTACGGGAAACAAATCATCTCAAAATTTAACTAAGAGTCTGACGCATGGCCTATTGATAAAATGCGCTGTTAGCATAGTTAACAGGAATGCTTCCAAACACGAGGAGATTCTATTGTAACTGCGACAGCGCGTATGAGTGTCACTATACGATAGCCAGGTTGTCAGCTGTGGATTTTTTTAAAAAAATTCCCTATTCAAGCAAAATAGGGACAGTTACTACTGGAAAATATTAAATTGTAGGTCGAAATTATCAATGTTTGAAAAACAGGCAACCAAAATAAATGCATTTAAATATTTTTAAAATGCATGCAATCGAATATTTATACATATAAAAAGGGATGTACGTATGTTCCAGCAGTATTTAAAAATGGTAACATTTAGAAGTTCAATTTTGTTTTTCGGGATTTATTATTATATTTATCTCGCACGAAGCACAAAAATCATGAAAAAATTGTTAATGGCTTTTAATTTAACTCAAATTTTATTTTCTTATTGTTAAATACTTCGCAGTTGCGATATTTGGTAGACGGATAATACTTAAGCCTTGTGATGATACTAAAATGTCACCAAACCCATGTTCGGTTTTTAAATAATTACTGTATTAAGATTTCTATTTTCTCGCAGGGCAAGTGTTTGAGTTTTCATTGAGCAAGCACATCTTTTTCTTTGAGTATGTATCTCATCAAGTTTTGCTGATATTTTTTTTAAATGTTAAGAAAAGACGATTATTAAACTATATTTTTTTAATTAAGATGACTAAAATAAAAAATGCATAATTTCACTGAAAAAAAAACAAATCTTCTACTATTTAAATTAAATTTCCGGACTATAAAATTCTTACCATCAATTTTTTCAATGCTTAGAATGTTTAATGGTCCACAAATGCTGCAGTTGAGAGTTGGTGTTCTCTGAGACATTATGAAGCACTCAATGCAATCTCTCAGTTCGTTGCACATTCCTGGGCAGGTCTGAAAAAAAACCAAGTCACATAAATATTCAAGTGTCTTGAAAGAATAAAAAATCAATTTCCTTCCAGATAAATTTTTGATATTTCTCATAATCATATTTAAAATAAAAATTGTTAGCACATGTTTAGAATGATTTCAATAATAGATTGAAAAATTGTAACTGAAATAATGTGTTGCTCCATATGAAATAAATCTTTTGAACATATTTAATTAAAATATGCTCCTTTAATGCAATTCTGATTACATAGTATTTTACTTAGTATTACACAGTAATCTGTACACACTCTGTATATTTTACATAGTATTACACAACAATCTGTACACACTTTGTACTGACAGTGAAAAAAAGTTTTATTACGTATAGTAAAATCGTATGTCATATTTTCATCTTTTCGATAACGCCAACATTAATTTTTAATTTGGGGCTAAAACGAATATTTGGAGTTTGCATTATTATAATGCAAATACGTATTCATTCGTGATATCATATATCTGACAACAATAATTCTGTTGTGGTTTCAAGTTATGTAGACATTTGACTTGATGTCCTTCGATACCCAAAATATGGGTAAGGTGCGGCGTGTTATTTATTAATTTTGACCCGCTTGTATTTAATGTCTGTTATTTTTTTCAAAATGAGTAAAAACAAATAATATAAAAAAAAAAAATTTAAAGTCTTAATTAATAAAGCCACTACAAATTCCTACTTTTTTTTCCACTATAATGCAGAAATATTAATTATAATTAATTAATTAATGAAAATTATAAATAATTTCATTCATTTTTTTAAGTTTATGTGGCGCCATCTATTGGTCGATATATGCAACTTAAATCTAAAAAAAAACTAAAATTAATTAATTAAATTTAATTAATGAATTAATATTTGAAAAAACTGTATGAACATCCAGTGTCATCCACTACAAGTTAAAAAAAATGTATTTGAACTGGAGTGGATGAAGAAAAAATATTTTATGAACGATTGAAAATTTGAAGATACATATAGGGAGAGTGAGAGCTAATAGAAGGAATTGAAAATGAAGACATTTTTAATGGTAATAGCAGCGATTTATTTATATGGCGATCTTGACAGATCTGGAGATAAATTGGAAGATTATAAGTTCTGATTCTAATGCGCAATCCAAATGATTAAATATCTCTTCTACGAACATTTTTAGCTGTAACAGCCTCATATTTACATGTCGTATGGGAGAATATAAAAAAAATTCCTACCAGACAGTCTTACTACTCAGGCAGATTCGAGTAGCTTATATATGGAATCACAATCGCAATCGAATCTACTCGTTTTTGAAATCAGTGATTGCAACGCACGTTATTAATGTATTTAAGTATAAGTCATCTTTCTTACAGTTGCGCAACTTACCATTGAGTCTCAAATTAGGTAACTTACTGAATTACACACTGAAATTATACTTACCCAAATATATAAAAAGAATGCCAATATTTTCCAAATTTGTAAGCTCTTTATGAAATATTTTGCATATTATTTTAAAAACAAATATGACAGAGCTATTTTAGATAATCAAGAAGACAATATGGGCCCGAATGGTCGAATCTTTGGCGCTCGGGGCCACAGGTTTCGGGTTCGAGTCTCGGTGATGCTATGGATGTTTGTAGTGGTTCGGAATCCACTTTAAGCCGTAGGTCCCGATCTCCTATGATTGTAAAAGCGTTACGGAGCAGAAGTCAAAATTCTACCTACAGCAACAAAAAGACAATATTATTTTATTAAAAAATATTTTTTGAACAGTAACTTACAGGACAATC
Organism: Caerostris darwini; assembly: GCA_021605075.1. Taxonomy (NCBI): domain Eukaryota; kingdom Metazoa; phylum Arthropoda; class Arachnida; order Araneae; family Araneidae; genus Caerostris; species Caerostris darwini. The sequence goes on from BPLQ01009398.1 coordinate 195,191, forward strand.
ATTACAAAATGTTCCAAAATATTCTTCACTGTTGCAGACGCATGAACCACATTCGCATGTTCCGTGGCCACTGCAAATTTCCTGTTGAAAATAAATAAAAAAATAATTCGCTAAATAAAGAAAAAAAAAACATTTAAACTAAACAAATTGTTCTCTGCATTAAATTTCTTTTTTCTTACAAGAGAAAAGCAGTCTTTTTAGATGATAATAATAGATACTTATAGAAATTTTATGTTACTAATTATTCTTTTTATTTATAAAGATCATTGCTAATTTTGAATCAACTTTTCAAATCATTTCAAAAAAATACATTTAAGGGATTTAATATTCATTAGTAATTTGGATATTAATTTGTGTAGAGTATGTAATATGCTTAGATATACAGTATATATCATGAATTATATAAAGTGTTATATCATGTTCAAATATGGATCCAATACTATCAAATAAAAGATTAAAAAGTAGATTAAAAGGAAATCCTTAAAGATGAAACAAAAACATAAAGAAGGCCTTTTTTAATCAAACAATTCTCTGAGAATAAGGACTGGAGATTATTTTTAAACAACAAGACCAATTTAATAACTGCTTATTTTAATATTACCCAACAGATTCTTCTAATTGCTTTACTAAGAACACATTCAATCAAAAAAAAAGAAATTTTAATATTTTCTTTATCGGATTAAAAACAACAACCCTACCTGCTTAAAAAACTGCTGCCCTATCTGCTTATCTTTGAAGGGATCTTTTTAATTAGTGTTTCAAAAATGTAAATACACAAAAAAATTGCGTACGCTGGGCAGGTATACAAAGGCACATATGGACCTGCCTCCATTCCCCCTCAAAAATTTTTTTTCTCGAAATTGAAATATTTCAGGATAATTCTTTTATTATATACTATTATAGATGTTCTAAATTTAAAAAAAAAAAAAAAAAGAAATTTTTTTTCTCCTCATGGTTACATTTTTTTTTATCAATAAGAAAAATAAAATGGTTCCATCTAAACCAATTCCTTAGAATAGAATAGAAAAGTCTTTATTGTCTTTGACAAATTGCATCGCTAGCAGGCGAAGAAAAAAAATGTAGACGAAGAGAGGGAGGGGGCCCATTTCTATAAAAGATTATCTCTATGCTTCTCCCCAACAGTTCAGAAACGAATTATAGGAGGCTTTCTTTTCTTCCAAACGGTAATTGAATGACAGCCAATCATTTAAAAAAAAACATTTAAGAGATTTAATATTCATTAGTAATTTGGATATTAAAATGGCATTTTAGCGTAGATTATGTATCATGAATTATATAAAGTATTATATCGTGTTAGAAATGAATAAAAAAACATCAAAAGAAAAAAATTCAAATATGGATTCAATGCTATCAAATAAAAGATTAAAAAATAGATTGAAAGGAAATAATATGAAACAAATAATAAAGAAAGTACGTTTTTAATCAAACATTCTCTGAGAATAAGGACTGGAGTTTTATTTTTTAAAAAACATGACCAATTTAGTGCCTGTTTATTTTAATATAACCTAGTTGATTCTTCTAGTTCAAATTTATTTTTCCTCGAAATTGAAATATTGTTGGATAATTCTTTTATTACAAACTACTATAGATGTTCTTTTTTCTAAATGAACTTTTTTCTCCTCCTCATGCTTACATTTTTTTCATCATGAAGAAAAAATGGTTCCATCTAAACCAATTCCTGAGAATAGAATAGAAAAGTCTTTATTGTCTTTGACAAATTGCATCTGCTAGCAGACGAAAAAAAAATGTAGACGAAGAGAGGGAGGGTGCCCATTCCTATAAAAGATTATCTCTATGCTTCTCCCCAACAGTTTAGAAACGAATTATAGGAGGCTTTCTTTTCTTCCAGACGGTAATTGAATAACCGCCTAGAATAGATCTTCTGAAAGTTGTCTTAACGTATCAGTCCTTTGCGAAGTTGAATTTTCCACTAGCAGTAATGTCTGCTTTCATAAAAGAACAATAGTCAGGAAATCTGGATCGATCTATTTTCTTTTACTTAAATCGTTAAGTTTATAATTTTATAACTTTAAATTTGTTTAATTTTTCAATTTGACAATTAGTAAAAAGAAACAACAGTCGCTTTTAAATTATTTTAATTCTGAAAAAAATTGCAACATCAATTTGAAGCAGAAAAGTGTACATTAAATAACAGCAGAGGAATAAAAAATTACTTATCTTAATCGGAAACCGAAATACAAGTACAGAGCACAGGAATTCTTTGTTCTTCAGAAATTAAATTAATGTAAAAACGGCACCTGTAACCATATTTCCTGAACGCCCTGGCAAGAGCACCCATTGTGGCATTCAGGAGGAATGGTCACTTGGCCTACAGACTCTCACAGGGAGAGGAAGTATATTTCACGCATCCTGCGCTTAGCTGAGTATCGGGTTTTCGGCATAGAAGTGGATTCCTTCCACCAATCTATACTTATCTGTCTTTAAATGTGTTAAATATTGTATGTTTCTAATTGTATATATGTGGTGTTTGTGCAGTCAATAAAGCTGGGCTCCATCCTATGTCACAAGTATTTAAACCCAACCACACCCAGTTACAATTAGGTTGCCCAACCTGCACACAACACACTGCAATTTGAAAAACAAGACATGTCAAATACCAATCGCAAGCTAACTGATGAAGAAAAATTGTAATCCATAGAATATTTTGGATGACCCCAGTTACATATGTGTTTTTAAGCTTTTCATTTGATAATGAAAATGGGAAATGAAAATTTCGATATAATTTATTTTAGACCCATGGTTCAGTTATTCCAAAATTGAAGAAGGAATTCACTGTAAATATTGTGTAGTTTTTGGAATATACAGACAAATCAAACAGACAACCATTGGAACAATTAGTTAATCAGCCTTTTCGTGTCTGCACAAATCGGCAGGTAAACTCGGTGAGCATCAAGACAAAAATAAAATATCATTCACATTCATTGCTGGCTGCTGACAATTTAAGAAGCAATGTACAATGACGTTGACAAGCCATAATATATATTTTTTATATTGCCAACATACGAAGGACAAAATAAAATAGAAAAACACGTAGTACTATTTAAAAAACAGAAATTTTCTGTGCCATAAAAGGGATTCCTTTAAGAGATAATATTCATTATTGTCAAATTAACGGAACAAATGGATACAGGGAACATAATTATTATGATGGGAATTTCCGCCAGTTACTTAAATTCCTAATTGATGCAGGATATAAAATCAATTTCAAGAGAAAGAGCATTTAAAATCATCTGCAAATAATGCATCGTATATATCGCTTAAAATATAAAACGAGAATATACATATTTGCAACGAAATAATTTTATTCAAGCAAGTGTTTTTTTTACTGTAAAACTATAGACATTTTTATTAGAGTAGAGCCAGTCTCCTTGTGAAAGATTTGTAGAAAGAGAGAATAACAAATCCTTACTAGTTGAAAGTTTTTGACAGTTTGCGCCAATAATTTCAACATGTGGAGAAGATATAACAAATATAATTTTAAAAACTTTGCTTTGTTTGAAGTTTGGATTAGCTATATAAGAACCCAGGATACGAAAATTCTTTTGCCATGTCTAGAACATTTGAACTGTGTACAAGTTAAAATAAGAGAAAAATTCCCAACAGCACTATATGTACAGAGAGCTTCTCGTTTTATAAAATTGGCTATTTCAAACGCATGCCAAGTTAAAGATATTTGCAATTGCTTCAGAGTCGTTGTAAAATGTCATTCGTTCATGAATACTATTAGAAGATATAATGTTTTGCAGGATAGTATGTTAGAACTATATTAGTATTATAGATTATAAGTTTGGATTCTAGTAAGTAGGAATTTTGTTCTCATGGTATTTTTATTATTTTTCTTAAATGTCCTTTATTTTTGTAATTTTTATAGCCTAATAAAAATTTCAATTCTTGAACAGTTTTCAATATAAGAAATAAGTTTAATATAGTGCATTCTTCAGTTTAAGACCATTCTTTAATTCTAAACTAAAGAAATTGCTTCTTTCATGGCAATGATGATATGCACCCCCCACCCCCTCCTATCCAAAATTAATTTTTGGATACGAGACTGAAATATACTTTTCGAACACTCTTGTATGATGAGACTTTTCAGTTCCATACTTTTATATAGTGGTTTACACAGTCTAAATTTTCATTTGCAAAATAATATTATCTATTCTACAGCATAAGTATTATGAGGACTAACATATGTCACTATATTCTTTGCTTTTTTTGTGGTTGATTTTCACGATAAATAGAAAAAAAACTAAATGATTTAAATTTAAATAACTAAACGGACACATTATGTTTATATCCCTGCCGGATTTGATCATTTTAGAAATTTATTTTTTAACTCTATTATATATGGACTGGATTAGCCTATTACATAAAGCATTGGGCTTCTGAACAAAGATAAAGTTAGTTCAATTTAATGATATTGAACCGAAATGTTTCCGTACAGAGGATGGTTAAGGTAAACTCCCTTCAGCTCGAGAAGAGTAAAAAAGTCGTGAGGAACTACCTCTCCTTCTCCTCTTCCGATATCGTTCAAACTTTCTTGACAAAATCAGGTTGTAGTAAAGATGCTTCCTCCCGTTCTACATCCTAGGTAAAGCTAAATGTGCTGTATATACTCCGCGGCTATAGTGGCGAATAATTTCAGATTAAAATACCTGACTTTAAAATAAAACACTCTACCATATATGAGTAATATGAACGAAGCGATAAACAATTTAGAATAACAAATGAAAGGAATTTAAGAATAATGTCAACAACTTTATGTTTATCATTTGTTATTTAACAAGTTAACCAATACAAGGTGGATACCAATACAAGATTAGTGGGAAAATTTTTTAACAGAGTAATTTTCGAAATTTCAATTGCAACGCACTCTTTCAATCTCACATTAGTAGTATTGTACCCTAAGTTTCCGGGTAGGCAGAATTACTGTCACGTATCAGCGAGATGTAATCCATGGTTATTCATCATTCTTTTTTTATGTTCTGGCAACAATGAAAACGTATAATAGTTCTGAAAAAGGAAATACTACCTGTCGTTTCACGATAGTTATTCCGTTGTATAAGTGCAACGAAATATCATGAGCACCAGACCGTCCACCCTTAAACTGCAGTGTATGGAGTTTTGTCAAAGATCAGGTTTGCAATTTGCTGCTTCTGAAAATCTTCTCCTGTTTTGAAATCAAGAATCAGCACTACGCGTAGTTTAATGGATGGTATCATTTGGGAAGGATCAACTTACTGATGCAACATTTTCAGAGTAATAAAGAGAAGCTACATTAAATATTCGTAGACAAAAATTTATATTTTATGTGTTTTACTATCTTACAATTATGCGTACTCTCCTATTTGGCTGTATAGCTATGCGCAATAAACCAATTGTTTTGTCCTGCTAATTCATATCCATCCAGTATAATATAATAATATATATACTTTTTAAAATATCTGATATTCTAAATTTATTTATTTTTCTTCATTTTCAAAATGTCATTTGCAATCAGACAATAACAAATCAGACATAACTATAAATCCAAAAAAAAAAAAGATCTTTGTTTTCATTCCAAGAAGCAACAATAGTATGAACTTCCTTTGTTTATTACGCTATACATATGCTGAACTAAATTATGAATCATCCAACATAATGAAAAATGCTGCTACAGAGAAGCCCATTCGTAGCATGATGAATTCTATTTATAGTTTTATTTGTGAAATATAATATTTCCGTAAAGGTTATTTTTAGACGAGGAAAATAAATAATGGACCATCAATTCTTTTAGATTTTCAAAAAGACATATATCATTGAAAAAATTGCCGATAAATATTTTATGAAATCGAAACGTTGAAAACATTCATAATAGTTGTTCATTCAATTGCAGCTTTTTCAAATAATTTTTTTTCTTTTTTATTATGACTTTAAACATCTTTATGATAATACAATAAAAATCTGTTTTCTTTTCAACTAAAAAAAAGTTTACTATTTTACTCTATCAATATTATAGCGATTATATTATTACAATGAGAAATATTTTCAGCTATACAATATTACAATCATCCTTCAATAGCTTACTTTGTGATCAAACAAGTAAATACAAAAAATGTTCATGAATAGATATTATATACAATCTTCGTGTTAATTTTAACTGATGATAAATGACATGAAAATTTAGAAATTTTTATGTCTTACTTTTCTAATTTATTTACCTTTTCGTAAATCTATCTAAATACTTTAACATTTTTAAAAAGGAAGTATTTTACATTTTGATGCTTCTGAAAGAGGTCTAAAAGCATTTTTATTCACTTTTTCTTTTACAGTAAAATAATTCATAGATAATAGGACACAAATGTAATACGGGTAAAAAGTTTTTTGTCTTTTATTTTTATAAAAACAAAGAGCAATAAGCTGAAATTGAATAGATTTACAGGCAATAAGATGCAATTATAAATCTATCTTCGAGTAGAAAGGAAGCCTTGGTTTATCCTTGTTAAGTTTACATTTCAGTACGAAATACGTTTCATTATCTTGTATAGATTATTAATTATCGCCGATCTAATTCAGTACAAAAAATATTATTGAAATTAAGATTTTCAGTTATAATAACATGTTATATAGAAACAGACAGTTAAATTTTTGACAAATTCTTTATTATAGTCGAAATAAAAAAAACGAGGATAATAAAATATTTAGTAAAGCAGAGAAGAAAAGAAGAGTTAAGAAATAAAAAAATAAAGAAAAAAAACAACTTTAGTTTTAAATAATTGTAAAATGTGAAATACAACATTTTTTTTAAATACTAAGAGTGATCTGTTTATCAAATAACAATTGATCAAAAATTTTAAACATTCATAGTATATAATATTTTCGTCGCAATCATAACCAATAATCATCAAAACTTTTTAAGGAAATCCAAAACCATTATTTTTCGTCTTGAAGAGATGAAATGATTTTATTTCGTGATCACATTCATCAAGATTACGAATAGGAAATATTTAATGTACAGAAAGGAAGAAAATATTTAACGTATTTTTGAAGAAGGTTCAATAATAATGCACTGTTTCTGTTGTGAGCTATAGTGAATTTCGTGTTTTACTTATGTATGTCTTTATTAGTCCACTTATCTGCAGTGATGAAACGTCATTGCCTTTTGGTGCTTTGTAATTGGGAGGAAATATGATTCCAAAATATATATGGAAAAAAATATAAAGATATTCCTGAAAAACTCCGATCAAGCAGGTTGAGTATTTATGTTAAACGCTTGCACATACGATCACAAAAATCATCTCTAAATTCTTAAGTGGACTAACTTTTTTTTTTTTAGGTTTTTTTTGTAATATTTTCCATTTTAAGATTGATTTTTCAAGTGTTTTTGCAATTTGTTGACGAAGAAACCAATGCTTTAAAAAATCGATAACTGACTCACATTTGAATAGAAACTGTCTCTAGGCAGCCTGACTGTGGATGACAGACACTCATAAACTGCTATCGATTCTCCTCTTTTGTAAATGCAATGGTACTTAAGTAATGGATTCCAACCAGAGCCTTCTTGTATTCTAACTGCATACTATGCCAATCAACAGATGGTTATACTAATACATTATCAAAACTTTTTTGACCATATAAGATTCTAAAAAAAGTGAAAATTGGCGAGTATTTCAAAACTAGTTGCAAGAATGCTGTGTTATAACAAGATTTTATTCAACTCTTAAGTCGTGTAACCATGCTGTGAAAGAGATTACATTGTTTTAAATTTCTATGTATAGAAACTTATTTCAATATCGCTTCATATCGGTAGATCTCTTATTTCATTAATGTATACTACGAAAACCCTATCACTGGCATAGAAAAATAATATCTTCTGCTAGGATATTTAGGTGAAATAGTTCAATTGTTTATCATATGGGAAAAAACTCAGAAGACTTCAGTCAAACAACTTGACTTTCGATGCGGAACACTTCGTTTTGATTTTGTTTTAATATTTCATGTTAATGCAGATTATTAATTCTAATTCATTTGTAATGATGGGGATGTTTGGGAGGGGGACTATTCTTGGCCTATAGCAACTCCGTAACTGGTATGTCCATTTCGTTCTATACACTGCCAAAATCGCTATCGAATCTTATTTGTTTCTGAAGGAAGTATTTGTTTATTTGTTTCGGAACACGCAACTAAATCAGTGGTCTGGAGTGCATCGACTAGTTGAAATACATGAAAATAATATTAGTAATGGTGGAAAACACACGATAAAGAAAGCAATGTGCATAAAGCTATAATTGAATAAATAGTTGTCACTAACCACTTCTTCCATCAATCATATCATGCGATTCCATCAACCTTCATCTCTATTTTGTTGTTCTTTTCGTTTCTAGTAATCAGTCTAGAATTCCGGCAAACATGTCAGATTAATCAATGGTTTGCTTAATACGCGATTGAAAGCAAGACAGCATTTCTATTATTTGGTTGGACGCCAATAGAGTAACGTGTATTAAAGGTAATTTCCAAACAGCAGTGAAAGAAGATGCTCCAGATCTCAGTTGTAAAACAATGAAAAATTTATTTCCTTTCACGAGCACTGAGCTTGTCGAAAGAAACTTTCGTCTTATGTGTCTATTAGGTATGGATGCCCGAAATAAGCTTGATACTGATTTTGATATTATATATCTGCTTGAACCTGGTGTGAAAAACTCAGTTCCATGAAACAGGCTTAATGATAATATTGAAATTCTTGAAAGTCTAAAAAATTTCTGTCAAATTGTATAATTGTTGTAAACTTTTAGCATAAGTGTATGCTGTTAAAACTTATTAAAATATTATTGGTTTTGATTATGATCTGCTATTATAAAAATCGGGATAAATTGTAAAGTGTAAAATCAAAAATAAAAGCTATATATGCTATAAATTTCAGTCATTTATTTAATTAGCCAACCTAAGAATATTACACTTTCTAAAAAATTCTTTTTTATGTAGAGGGATAAGTAAGAGTGTTATGATTGGAAGGAAAAGTTTTATCAAGAGTAGGATAAAATAATAGAAAAAAAGGTTAAGATACACTAAGCTAAAGGATTATCTCTGTTCACTCAAATTTCTCTCGTTTCCAATTTGCTAATAGTCAGACTAGCCAATTACCATAATTTCGTTCTTATAATACGCAGCTCCGTATAACCTGCAGGTGATTTCACCTGTTTTGATATAGAAAATCAAATTTTGTTTTTATACCGGAAAGAAGACATGCATTGAAGAACAATGGTTAAAACGATACAAACGTTGCTTTGAAGATTGCTATCTTTATAATTTCTAAGGGTATGAAAATCTTGATCAATATCATAGCAATTAGTCAGTATGATCAATCTGGGTTTCTTAAAAGCTTTTTTAATTCTTACCTATGATTTCAACCCAAAGCCTTTTTCACCAGTAGTAAACACCAATATACAGCATGCCTCACATGTTGTCAACTTTTGTAAAAGCTCACAATTGTTGCATTTGTATGTTTGTGTTTAGAACATTATTTCCCTCTCACACTAATTTTGTAAATTTTTTTTCTTGGCAAAGAATATTTTTAGGGGATGTATTTTACAGAATCGATTTTCATGAAACTACTTAATACAATGTTTACAAATTGTACGCAACGGCCTATAATCCGCATTAAAAAATTCTAAATTTTTGTTTAACGTATAATCTACAGATTACAGCAGGAAATTAAGGTGGTTTAAAAAGTGCTTCGAAATTACAGAAATTCGCAATTACCCCGTTTGTACCAACGCAAGATTCTATGGAGTCTCTGCAGCCACAGTCATCCCCCTTCCATCCCTTCATGCATTTACAAGACCCGCAATCACAAACACCATGGTCAGGACCTGAAACGTTAAAATTCCTGTTTACTATAAATTAAAAAATATACATTGATTGTTTTCATGTATGTTTTCTATGAATAAATATAACAATTGAATATGTAAAAGAATATTTAAAAAGCATGTAAATAGTGAGTAAGAAATATGTTTTAAAATGTTTTTTTTTAGTTAATAACCCAAAATATTACATACATTTGGAACATCTCACAAAATTTACAGCTGAACAATCACAAATTTTAGAGGACTAACAGTCTGCAAGCCGAAGCGCTCAAAAAAACTTTCTGCTGAAGCGACCCTATTTCATTTTTTTTTTTTTTTTTTTTTTCAAAAAAAAAAAAAAAAAAAAAAGACACAAGGTCACCTTCTGTTATCAGACAAAATTTTTACGTTGATTTATTTTTGTATGCATGACATACAAAATAGTATATATAGTATACAAACATAAATATAATCACTTTCAGGGGGTAACTAACCCTCTTCTATTAGCCACATGACAAAAAGACCGGTAAACATCGCCCAAGCAGCCCGATGTGAGATATTTTACATGTGCTTTCACAATCATTCTCTCGTCTCTTCATTTTTGAATTCAGTGACTGCAATAGACGCCACCAATTGATTCCAACCTGAATTCTCTTGCAAAGTAGCTAGCACATGCTAATACTTATCCACAATAGGTCTATATTCCTGCATTGCTTATTATTCTTTACTAATGAATTTTAAAAATATACCAATTTGAAATTAGATGAATCATTTTAATATATCTTTTGTCCTTTTTTAGTAAGAGGAATATTTAAGCTTTTATTTGAAAATTTGTCCTTTACAAAAGTCCACAATAATATATACATAGAATGAAGTTTAAATGTACGATACTGTATTTGCCTCCATCTAACCTATTTTAAGCACCTTTTTAACTGTTATTAGTCCATTAATAATTGTCTGCTTTACTTTTTTTCAAAGCAAATGCCAGTTTCAACTTGCAAATTCTCATTAAAATTAAATAAATTCTTATTAAATAGAAATATGTAATTTATTACAAACGTGGTAAACATAAATATTTATATAGAGGATCTTTGAATTAGTATCCCTTGCGAAAATAATGAGCAAATAAACAGAATGAAAACACTTAAAGCGATTCTTTAATGACATAATCTTTTTAACGATTCCTCTCTCAGTTTCTTTTGATAATATAAATTTGTATTTGAAAGTACAAGTCACTGGGTTATACATTAACAACTATTATTTAATATTTTGCTTGTTAAATAATTTAGTACCACACACTTATATGTTTGCAAACACTAAATTTTTCTTATTTTACTAACCGGTGTGTTTTTAAACTTAGAAAGCACGGTGAAACTTTTTTTTGGAACTACATCAAGTTTTTTTCAGCGCTCTGGAGTGAATGTTCGCACCTTCTTTTAGTGTCAAAGAGTTGTGCTTTCTCTCTAAAAAAAAGTCAGCTTTTAATGATTTTTTTTTTACTTCTTGCCAAATACCTTCACACAAGATAAAGAGATTTAATATGCTTTTTGAAATCTCTACTACATCAAGAATGCTTTGACGGTATATAATTGAACTGAATTGATTATTTACTAAATATTTTACGTACGTCTATATATTGTGTTTTAACATAGTAGAATACATTTTATAGATGGATCAAATGATAAATATTATAAAAACAGGCTATTACATTAAAGTGAGTTCCATTTAATTTTATTCCAATAGTAGTAGTAGCTTATTTGTATTGTGAAAACTATTTGTTACTTATTTGAAAGAAAATGTAATTGAAGAAATGTAATTTGAACAAAATGATGATGATTAAATGATTTTTGTGATCGAAAATTATTTAGATGAAAAAGAAGTTTAATCTTTTTAATTGGAATTGTATGAAAAATTAAATTAATTAAAAATAAAAATATTTACTGAAAAAACAAAATAAAAATATTTACTAAAAATAAAAATATTTACTAAATATATATTGCGTTTAAGTTTAAAAATTTGTACGCTTAAAAATTTTTTTACGTTTAAATATACATTTTTTAGATCTTTTAAAAAATAAAAATAGTACATAAGGCTTTATTATTTGGAAAAACCGAGGTTCTTATGTTGTTATGGTTTGAATATTTTAATTTCTGAAGTTCTTTCCTTCGAATTAAAAAGAGAATGAATTTTGAAATAAGAAGATAAATACAGTGCCCCACAAATTCAATATTTCAATAATTTATGTATCAAAAGTATAAAGTACTATTTTATGTAAACATTTTTTCAATCAAAATAATCTCCTACTATGTACGTGGAACCGATTAACTTACCATTGCAAGTTTTCCCATTTTTTTTGTCACAGCTAAAATTGTTACATTCACAGTATTTACCATACGTCTTTTCATCTGGATTCTAAGAATAAAAGAATGACGTAATATTATTTTTATTATCTTTATGCTTCTGTCCATGGCATAGTTTATTGAAGACAGTGCAATTTTTAAAAAATAATTAACTCATATTATATAAACCAATAAAAATTTTAAAGAGTAAATGAATTGAAATTAAATTGTAAATGCAATTAAAGTGTAAAAACATTCATTAATTCAATTTATTTTAAATAAATCGGATTTTCTGTATTTTTCGATGGAGAAATACTTAAGTTACTTTTTTACTTACATAAATTTTACTTATTACTTTTATTACACCATGTTATTATTTTATTTTACATAATTGAAATTTAAAATCCAATGAAAAATAGAAACATTGTAAAAGGTATTAATTATTCATTTTTCAAAATGTTTAAAAAATTTAATATTGATTGCAGAAGTGCTAAAAAAAGATGAATAACTATTATCATTAATGGGTGATAAGCAATTTAAATATGCTAATAAATTTTATTAGTTTAATTTTAATTCTATATACTTTTATTTTTAGAAAGCTTCTTAAAAAATTCCAAAAAATTTACTGAACTGTAAGGAATCTATAACTATCTAAATTATATATAATAGCATATAATTAAACGTAAGTACAAGCATTAAAATATATTTTACTTTGGTAAGATTTGTAGAGAAAAATTCTTCACATCTCTAAGCAAATAAATATTGATGCTATTAGGAATTTTGTTATAAAAATTACATATTGTAACCTACATACTGGAGGCTTTATGTTCGAATCGTGGTAGTGGTATGGATGTTTTGTTAGTGGTTCGGAATCCACGTTAAACTGTAAGTCCAGGTCTAATTAGCCTGAAATGTGCAAAAAATGACCGTAGAGCGACAAACTAAACCTACTCACTGGAAAGAGCGGCCGCTGTGGAGAAATAGTCAGTAGGCCTCGGGATTCTCACTGAGAGGAAGTACTGCACAACAGACCCTCCGGCCGAGAAATGTTCAGTTTACAGTCTCTCACCCCGAAAATAAATTTATTTAACCCAATCCTGTGTATTTGTTGGCCTACAGACTCTCACCCGGAGAGGAAGTATAATTCGTGCATCTAGTGCGTATGAATGCTGAATGGCCGAGTGGCTAGCGCTCTGGCGCTCGGTATTACAGGTTTCGGTTTTGAGTCCCGGCGGTGCCATGGTTGTTTGTAGTGGTTCGGAATCCACTTTAAAATGTAGGTCCCGGTCCTAATAGGATCGTAGAGCGTTGCGGGGGCATTGTTACTCCGAGTCCGTGGCTTATCTTCAAGTTACAAGCGCCCCCTGGGTAATGCAAAGTGAGTACGTCTCTGCAGCACTTGCCTTAAGGCATCCAAAGACCAAGCTGTCTGTGTGTTGCCAGCTGTATTAGAAAGAAAAAAAAAAAGTGCGTACCTAAGTATCTTTATTTTCGTCTTAGAAGTGGAATCATTCCATGAATGTCTAGTTACATATTTTTAAATGTATTAAATATTGCATGTCTCTAATTGTATTTGTATCAATAAAGCTGTGAGTTATGAAACCTGTGTCTCAAGTCTCATCCCAACCATACCTAGTTACAATCCAGCTGCACAACGACAACAGTACAAAATTTATTTAATCAAAAGATAACCAATCAAAATTTTGATAAAAATTAAATGGACTCAAATAAAAATAGTTGTACATTCAGTTATAGTTTCAAGTTATAAAGAATAAAACACATATTTCAGGTAATAAAAACTCGCTTTTATGTTTATTCCTTTCAACTAAAATATTTAATTGACTACAAGCTTTAAAGTATCAGCAGTTCTTTTCCAAGTCTGTCTTACAAGGATACGTTCATTCAATTTTACAAGTCTGTTTCCTTTCGTCTTCGTCTGTTCAAGTTTTCTTCCGTGCATATTTTTCAGATTCTCGAACTTCACAGTTTACTTATATCTTGAGTCTGAAATAGATCGTTCCTTCCCACCAGATGTCACTCATTCGCTCACTTTGTAAGTTAGGTTAAAGAGACCCTGCATTTGAATGACGTTTTCAATGCTAATGAACTTTAAGGGGCGCAGTTTCTTTTCCTTCTCTTTCTCATTTGTATGCAAGAAGAAAAATGTGCGTATCATTTTCAGAAATTCATTACTTAGTTACTACTTCACAATGATATTATATTTAGCACAGAGATGGCTATCTTTAAATTTAACATTTTGTATTTATTTAAGTAAGTTTAAACAAGTAGAGTCTAAAGAAATTTGGTGAGTTATTTAAAAAATGTGAAATGCTAACTAACAAGTAATATAATAACAAATTTTTTAAAGTCAATTCCTTCTTTTTTTTTCCCTCTATTGCAGAAAGTCCTTTATAAATCATTTTCATTCATTTTTTTAAGTTTATCTTGCGCCATCTATTGGTAGATGTATGCAACTTAAATTTAAAAAAAAAACTAAAATTGAATAATTAAATTTAATTACTGAATTAATATTTGAAAAAACTGTATTAACATCAAGTGTCATACACTATAAGTTAAAAAAACTTATTTGAACTTGAATGGATGAATAAAAAGTAATTTATTAACGATTGAAAATTTGAACAAGATATATATAGGGAGAGTGTGAGCTAATAGAAGGAATTGAATTAAGCCTAGATATACGAATTCTTTGTATCGTTCGTGATTTATGAATGTATCTTGTTAAATGAGTAATATTTATTGCAATCTAATAAACCAAACCCTTCATATAATTATTTTTTATATTTTTTTTTAAATTTAAATTTATTTTTATACGCAATTTTTTTTTTTTACATTTTACATACAAATTTTTTTTTTTTTACATTTTATTATAAAGCAAATACTTTTATGTTTAAAGGAAATGTATAAAACTTATTTTTTGTATAAAGCCCAAATCAAAGGGAAAAAAGTGAAAATGAAAAGTATATATATTTATTTTTACACAAATTACGAAATGTTGCAAAAATACAATGTCAGTCTGAAGCAATACATGAAATTTTTAAGCTATATTATGTAAAGGCTTATTACATTTTCTAGACATAGTTACAGTTCGTAGAATATATTCATGAATTTTTTTATCTGGTGATCAATAAAAACTCAAAAGTAAAGAAAAATATTATGCAAAATTGTCTAAAAAAGCGACTATAAGTATAACAAAATTATCTTGTGAGACCAAATATATTTTTTCTTGTAATCAGAGAAGCCACTATACCACGAGGTAAATTTATCACAGAAAACAGAAAAATAAAACAGTTTTTGTTAAGTTCGCAACGGATTCCTTAAATGGATTAAGAGAAATGACAAAAGTAGCTTACAGCTCAGAGCTTAATTTTTGCTTAAATGGCAAATAGATCCATACTAAAAATAACTAATCTTGATATTTTTTTAGTTTATATTTGTCTGTATTTCATGAAAGAAAGCGATTGAAAATAAGAAAAATGCGCACGAATTTTCTCATCTGTATTTCATGCAAAATATTGATAAGTTTTTGAACTTCTGAAAAATGAACATACATTTGCTGCTAAAAAAAAAAGCGATTGAAAATAAGAAAAATGCGCACGAATTTTCTCATTTGTAAATATGCTTTTTTCACTAGACTGTAGTAAATAATGAAAGACAGCGGTTATATTTCAAAATATAAATTCACAATAAATATATATATATAGTACATATATTGAAATACAGTAATAGTGATTGAATTTGAATTTTTTACATTTTTTTAAACCAAAAAGCAAATAATAATCACTATATTATAGGAACACCAATTCAAATCAATAGCCACAGGTATATTACAATAACAAGCAGAAATTATAATATCATTACAGTTTTCTATTAATAAACCCTCACAACTATCATTCACTCTATATTTTAGTTTGTTAGTAAGTGAGTGATTAAATAAACCTTAAGAGAAAATCCACCAGTGACTTATCCTAAGTGACCTTAAAAGAAAATCCATCTATTCTGTTTATTTATAGGCTACATAACTGTTACCAAACTTGAATTATTGAATAAATCTGATTAATTATCCATTTCATTACTTTCCTGGACTTTCTTGTCTTTGAGGATTATTCTACCTTTGTACATATAGGCAAATCATAATTATTAAGTAAATAAAAAAGAGACATCGTTTTGTTTTCAAACTGAATAGATTGAAAAAAATGTCACTCACCGCTCGGGAATCGCAGTAACAACGCCCACAGCGACATTGTCCATTTCCTGAACAGGGTCTGGAATCATCACCACTGTAACAAACATCAAGAATCATTCCTGACAGTAGTTTTATTTTTGGTTTATTTATTTTTTCGTATGGAAAGTACATTTTTATTTTATGAATTTTCTGATTTCTTTATTCATAAATCATGCACTTTAAATTAAATGAACATAATTTTGCTACTATTAAGTGAAAATTACTAAAATGCGAAAATATTACTTATTGTATCGAAACGGATTCGCAAATTTCTTGCTGGGTGGAATTTTTAATAAAAAAAATATTACTTTCAAAAATAGAATATAATTAAAATTTTGATTTTTAACTAGCAAACTGCAGTTAAGAACCCAGAAAATGATTCTCGCATTATTTTCATACGAAAACAAATAAAATATTACCAAGTTCACTATATTATCGTAAAATCGCTCGGGATGTCTACATAGAATATTTCGTTTTTATAAACTTTAAAATACTTTTGTAATTATTAAATGACTGCTATAATTACTTTATTAGGTCCTGCTTTATTATGATTGTAAGAGCGTTGGTCATAGAGCTCACAACCCTACTCCGTAAAATGGAAAATCTCCTGTCTCGAAATCTACCAGTAGGCAGACAGCCTTGGGCTCACCATTGGTTGTTGCCCAATGAAGAAGATAATTACTTTATGATAAGGGTAAGCAATTTCCATTTTGTACAATAAGCCCAGGACTAACAGTTTTCATTCATTCATTTTCCTATTGGCCAATTAGCCAGCGCTCTGGCCTCTGGTACCGCGGGTATCAGGTTCGAATCCTAGCAGTGGCATGGATGTTTGTGAGGGGTTCGGTGTGTAGGTCCCGGTGTAATTAGCCTAAAGTACGCAAAAAATAACCGTAGAGCTCTTAACCAAACCAATTTTCAATATCCTTTAATTAACAATTGTCAACAATCTTTTCTGTGCATTTGAGCGTACATAACTGTTATATCTTATTGTACATCATAATCGCATATACATCATTCAAAAAAAAATTAAGTCCCGGTCTAATTAGTTTAAAGTGTGCACAAAATGACCGTAGAGCGACAAAAAAAAATCATTTTCCTGTTAAAGAACAAAGTAATAATCGGCGTGTTCTAAAAACAGCCCATCGAATAATTAAAAATAATAATAAAAACTTATAATTTACTGAAATTAAATGAAATCCAAAAATTAATAAGCTGTAACGATTTTATTGAACAATAACTATAACAAAAATCAACTGAAGCACTTGGAAAAACTAAAAAGGGATTTAGAAAATCGAATACGAAATTATAAAAATGTGTGACGCTTCAATTATTACAACAATCGAAAGTATCGTGTGAAGTGAATTTCAGAATAACTGTTTTATCAGTTATCTAATGGAAAGGTAAACATCCGGCAAAAAAGCGGAAACGGACGAATCGATTATTTGTTAGGGTGTTTCTTCAGACATGCGCAGCTCAAAACAATTTTGAAAGAAAACAATTTCATTAGTTATCGCATAATTTTTTTCTCTTGGTATTATTTAATTAAAATTTTTATTTTTCAAAATCAAAATAATTTTTATTGTAATAATTAAAACCTGTACCGAAATTCTTTTCTAATACTACAGCACTGTGTTTGAATCCGTCTGCCTTGGCCGCTTGCCAATTTTCAATGTTTTTTTCCAGGGTGTATTTAAATAATATTACAACATTCTGGGAGATAGTTTTATTTGGTTTGTGAAAATCTAAATTTAGCGTTTATGATTCAGTTTGAAGAATTTTGGGTTTGAGAGAAAATCGAATCAACAGGTGGAATGACAAAACAATTCCACTCTAGTTTTGTTACGATGACGTTCATCATTATGAAGATGGATTGTGATGACATGGAAATGATTTTTTAAAATAAAAAGCCTTAGATTCATTGTAGATAAAAAGTGTAAATATGTATATCTAGATTTTAATTTCTAAACTAAATTCTCTTGTTAGTTATAATACCGTATTTTGAAAACATTTTTGTATTTCAGTACTTGGTATTTCTTAGTTTCCCTGGCCTTTGGTGCCCCAGGTTTTAGGATCGAGCTCCGGCAGGGTCATGGATGTTTGCAGTGGTTCGGAATCCACCTTAAACCGTAGGTCTTGGTCTAGTATGACTGTAGAGCATTGAGTTGACAGCCCTACCCCGAAAAAGACAATATATCCAGTCTTGAAATCTGCCAGTATGCGGACGGCCTTGCCCACCACGGGGCTGTTGCGCCGATGATGATGAAATACTATACAAGACAATTAAAAATTCGTTCCATAAATAACCAAAACGCTAATAGAAACCCTATTTGAACCTCCCCAAAAAGTAAATAAATTTTTAAAAAATGTTCCAAAGCATCATTAATATATCATCTAACAAATTTCTGATATTTATTTCGCGCAAATTATAATTCTATGATTATTCTGTAGTTATATTCTATATTTTAGATTATAATAATGTTTTACTTCTTAATTGGCTGATCATAATACAGACTGAAATTTTAGACAACAATTATTATGGTATTTTTATTCCCTTTTGTTAAAAATATTTCATACAACAGTGATGATTAGCAATAGTGTAACAGTTTTAATACATTATAATTTGCTTTCTTACGTTATTTAATTTCATATTTTGCTTGGAGCACCTTACAGCGACTTCTTTTTCCCATTGCCTCACTGAGTATATACACATTTTGTAAAACAAAAACAGGAGCACGAGAGAAAAAATAACACTCAGAAGCTTTTTCGGTTTAGCATAAATTTACACCCACAATTTTTTCTTTCTTCCTAAGTAAACCACCGTGTCACGAATAATTTAAAAGTTCAGTGCCTTCTAGGAACCGACAACTCAAATTCTTTCTGAGCGTCTGAAATCTGGAGCTGGCAAATTGCCAAAATAGATCTTGGCTTACGGATACGAAATCCATTAGTGTGAGACTCGACTGATGTAATCTCTTAGTTGCGAAAGCATTGTTCGGAGGGATCTTAAGTAAGCTGACATTAGGTATTACCTCTGTTATGTAATGCAAGAGTTCTATTTTCAAAAAAAATAAAAAAAAAAATAACAAATCGTAAGTATCAGAGTGTAGGAAAGAAACAATATTGCAATATTTAATTCAAAATCAATCGAAAAATTTCGGTTTAAATTTTTAAACCATAACCATTGTCATAGAGATTATTGCAATTTGGTATAAAACTATTTCCTTCATAGTTACTTTATAAATGTAAATGTCGATAAATTTTCTAAATATTATTGTGCAAATCAAAATTCATTTAATATTTAAAGTTGTATTGTTATAATTGCAATTAAATGGCAGTATTTCTGCATGATGCTTAAGAATAAGGGCCTCGCTGAAAATAATCATCTGAAATAGGCTATAAAGATATGTTCATTGTTACTGCTTGATGCTTCAATATGCCGAAGCATAAGCACTTATGAATGATTACATAACATGAAATTTTATTGAGTACAATTTATTCGACAAATTTTCGAACATATTTCTGCTGCTCAACTCGTGTCCCAGTGGTAATCTCCTCAGCTAGCATGCTCATATTTGAATCTGCTAGCTTACTGTTTTCAAAAACGATGAGATTCCATGTAAATTTATATATTGTTTTTAAACGTATCGCATCAACACTCAGTCTACGAAACTGATTTCAGCTCTTTTCTCGATACACAAATAAGGAGCAATTACCCCTAAGTTCTCCCGGAAGTCAATGTCCTCTCCCCGTCCGTCAGTGGGCTGTTCGTAGCATACATAAATGGAACACGAGGTTCACCCATGTATCAAAAAATAAATTATTATAAAGATTGTTATAAATATGTTTTTTTAATCCTACGCCCGTCCATGGTTATTGAGGCATACGATGTCGAGCCTCCCATTCTACATTAGCGTGCTGTAATGTCATCAGGCATCTTTAAATTCAGTGCAATTCCACAGGTAATAGCCATCCATATTGGCTATCCGCCATAATGGCATATCTCCTCTGAAGCCAAACCAATGCTGTGGAGATGTGCCTGCAGGTAGTTATGGTCAGTTTTACGACGGTAGCTTTCAAATTTAAAGGCCAAGGTCTTTAGTTCAGAAAATTTGCTGTTGCTCAACCTCGCGCATTCCAGAACAGGATGAGAAGGTCATTATCTGCTCCCTGAGAAGGGGGGACTTTTCTTTCATGTAGCGATCGCTGATTTCATTTGGAAGCTCACTAAAGTCGATCACAGTAGCAGATTTTGCATTACCCAGGGTGCACCATGAGGAGACCTACTACTTTACACCCTGTTATAAATATGTGGCTGTATAGGACATTCTACATTTGAAAATTACTGAATTTGTATCCTCCATTTCTGTTTTTTGTTTTGGATCCAAAAAAGGATAAAAGATTATATGATAAAATTAAGGGAAAAAACTTACTTAAAGCATCCTTTGACTTCTGAGAAAGGATCTGCGTCGTTGGCAGCACATTCGCACTCTTTTCCATATCGCTGGGCGTTACAGTTACAGATGCCACATTCGAAGGTTCCGTTACCGTCACTGCATTTGGGACTGAAGCGTTCCTGATGAACAGCACAAAAGGAATAGTCTTAATGGATAATTTTATTTAATGAATACTACTCGAAATTAAACTAAAGCATTTTATATAAATTAAGAATTTGCAACATTATTATAATGTTCATAAAATCAATGCCATGAAATATCATTTAAAAATTATCGAATACATTAAATTTAAATTTACAGTGATTGTGTCTTAAGACAAATTTGCCCAACAGTAGCAAAATTATGTTAAAACATTTACAAAGTGGGGATTTTAAAGTTGCAATTATATATATTAATAGCATTTGTTTTTATATATATTGGAGTGGTAGGTTTAGGAATTTTATTTCTTCCTGTGACTTCTTTGAATTACAAGAAAGTTATTTGACGGAATCTTTCTCATTTATTGGAATTTGCTGAAATTATGACTTTCAGGAATTGGATATGATAATATTCTTTTCTACAAACACCTTAAAAATATTTTTGGTCTCTCTCTCTAGGTAACTTCTTTTTATAAATATATATTAAAAATAAAATGTGATTTACTTTTTGTAGGAAACTCTTCAAACATTCTAGTATAACAATGAAAAAAACTTGTGTTAGGGATTAAATAAAAATTTTGTTTGATATTGATTAAAATTTAGGAGTTGTCTAAGTGACTCATACCTTTTAAATGGCATGGTCTTAAAATGTATCGTGTCATCAATTAAAATTACTAGATATGTTTCTTGGCTATTTTCAACCTAAAATGTTCCTATTTCAAAGATTGTTTTTGTAACAGAGGTTATTAAAATTCTGTAAAAGCCATGAAACTTGACTTGAAAACGAGGAAGTGTGATAACCTCCAATTATCATACGTTCATTTTAAATTGCTGTTCATCATTATAAGTTTAAGTTTGCAGACTGGAATTCCTATTCATGATCATTCTAGAAAGCTGTGCTGAACCAATTACATATTACATATCTGAAGTTTTAGTGATAAATGATCTTAAGTCAAATCGCCTTTAAAAGTAAATTGTCTTCCGTGGCAAACTATGATGGCGTCAAATACAACTATAATTTTTGTCACGGTAGACGAAGCTATTTTTAATGGAAAATAACAGAACAGAACAAACGGAAAATAACAAAAAAACAAGAAAACAAAGTATAATGCATTTCAAATTGAATGATGTTAAACTTCTAATTCATCATTCTTCTGAATGGAGTTTTTTTTTTTAAAAGTATAAATTTTTTTGACTACTTCTACGAATCGTTGTCACAAGCACTCTCATTCAAAAATCCCATTATTCTTCGCTATATTTTTTAATAATATGATTTTTCTACTTATATTTATAAGAAAAGTAATGCATTTGAAAATTAGCTAATAAGTTTTGAACAAAATTTAAGAGAAATTATCGAACTTTTGCATATGGGAAATTTCTTGCATTTAAGAAAACCTATTTGTATAAAAATCAAAAAGTTGATACACTTAAAGAACCATGAAGGAGATGATGCAGTCAAGAAGTATAAAGAATATGCTGTAGTGAAGAAAAATGATGACTCAATTAAAAAAGTATGAAGAAATTGATACATTAAAGAAATATGTAAGAAATGATGAATGTGAAACAGCATAAATAACATATATAAAATATAAAGGGAAACAGTATAAAGAAGGTGATAAAATATATTAACCTCTTTTAAGGCATTTTCACACTCGCATTCGCACATCATTTCTAAATGAACAGTCAGTTGGTCTTGGAGGCCCACGGGGAAGATATGGAAAGTCTTGGTTCTTTCCCTCTCTTCCTGAGGACAGAATGCGTATTCCAAATTGACTTCGAAAGTTACCTAGAAGGGAAGGATACATTTTAATCACTGTTAGACAAAGAAATAATATTCACTGTCGATTGATGAAACAGAAAATAAATAAGAAAAACAATTAAGAATCCTCATTTCACTAATTAATAAAGGATTACATCACCACCAAATCTCAACTATACATTTCGTTGACTTGATAATGGGGAATGAGATGGTGGCATTTATTTTTAGTTTTAACAATAGTGCAGAAAATTCGGAAAGTATTACTGCCACTTTTTAAATTATCTGTTTCAGCATATTGCACATATATTTTTTTACGAACAATGAGAAATGGTGAATTGGTAGGGCATTTGAAATATTGTAAATCTATATCCTGATCTGCAACTCATTCGTGCACAGTTGCAGCTAGATCGACGACAGTGCAGTTGTCTCGTTATAATCGATCGTAAATGCCGTCATCTTTGAACAACTACATATGGCAATATCTTGTTTAATACACAAAGCTTAATCCAGAAGTAAAATTAATGTAAATCAGAGTTAATAAAGAGTTTTTGCATACCGTATTTTGGACGCCCGTTAGCTTTTTCTTCCTAGCGCACATGCTGATAGGAAATTGCGCATGCGTATCTGTAATAATGTTTCCTATGAGCATTTGGGAAGTTTAAAAAGCACTAATGTATCTAAAATGTTGATGCAAAAATTATAATTATCTAATTTATTTGGGCTAAAGAACCCACCTCAACATTGAAAATACACAACCCAACAGCATGAAAATTTTGCTCGAAATGATAATATTCCGTAGTTTATTTTATTTGGAATGTTTACAGTGGCACTAATGTATCAAAAATATTGATAGAATTATAATTGAATAAATTAACCCTATTGGCTTTTATAGGCGCATTCAATTTAACAGAAGATATGAATAAATTCAAATAATTTTATAATCGAAAATGAATATTTAATTACAAAAAGTAGATACATGACATCTTAATATAATGAGACAACAACTTAACATATGAGATTATGATGTACAATAAGGTGTAACAGGTGTATGTGCACAAACGCACAGCAGAGATTGTTGATAATTGTTAATTAAAGGACAGTAGAAAGGATATATCCTTCCCTATAATTTAACTTAAATTTTTATTTGTACTAAAATTGTGTAAAAATAACATTACTGTTTTAAAGCACTCGCCAAAGTCAATTGTTTTTCTTCTGTTTTGCTACGTTTGCATCGATTTTTGTTCCTTGTAATGGCTTTAAAAGAATCATTTAAGTCATCGTTAATATAAGCCTTTTATAAATCAATGATGACCCTTCAGTCAATTGCGTAAATTCTTTAAATGTAAATAATAGCTATGAAACTCTTTTTACATACAATATGTTTCTTTGAGAGTGCTTACGTTTTGTCCAACTTTAAGACCTCGGCATATATTTGTTTGTTCTTGCTTTCCTCTGAAAATAAAAAGTGAATTTTAGATCAAAACACAGGGAATGCACAATCATTAAACATTTAAAAGTCATTAAAATCTGTCAATGATGCAAGTCCTTTCATAATTTAATTAGCATTTTTCTCTAATTAAACCTCGTATTTCTTATGGAAATTTAAACTCTGAATTTTGATATCATAAGTGGTTATAGATATCAGCAATAGAAATAATATAGTGGGCAGATTGGGAAATCTGACTGTAACTGGGTGTGGTTGGGTTGAGATTCTTGAGGTACATGTTGGAGAACTCACAACTTTATTGACACACACACAAACACCACACATACTATTAGAGACATACAATATTTAACATGTTTAAAGAAATGTAATTATATATTCGTGGAAGGACTTCACTTCTAAGCCGAAAATCCGATACTCAGCTGTGTGCAGTGTTCGCGAAATACACTTCCTCTTCGAGTGAGAGTCTGTAGGCCAATTAATACGCAGGGCTGCTTAAAATATATTTCCTCTCTGGATAAGAGACTATAAACTAAACATTTCTAAATGTGAGCGCAGGTTTCGGTATACTTCTTCTCGGAGGAGACTCTCAAACCTGACTGGCCATTTCTCTTGAACGCTAAAGGGGAGGTCAGTGTGTAGGAGGAAGAATGGTTACAATACTGGATTGTTTTTCATCAATTTCGTGCAAATTAATTTCATTAAACGACATTGATTAATCTGCAACTTGGATATATATCATTTGAATTACTATATGTTTTATAATGAATTTTATTATTACTCAATGTTTCTAGGAAAGAGCTGAAGCATTTTTAGTGAATTAAATTTTTTAATGGTTTTTATTAAAATTATAATTGATTGTAACTAAACTATAATTTAATTATAATCGAATTATATTAATTTATAATTATATTATAAATGAATTATTTTAATTTTATTTTACGCATTTAAGAACATAATTGTGTTGTTGTTGTTTCTTATCCCACTTGGCTGGCCAAGCCCACGAGCCCATATGGACTCATGATTGAAGGGGAAGGAAGCAGCTTCTGTTGTGATGGAGCACCCGTAGGTAGAAGCCTGACTTTTGCTCCGTGACCCTCTTACAGTCATAGAAGACCGGGACCTACGGCTTAAAGTGGATTCCGAACCACTACAAACATCCATGGCACCGCCGGGATTCGAACCCGAAACCTGTGGCACCGAGCGCTAGACACTCGGCCATTCAGGTCCCAAATTTGCCAACGGCACGCAGTGTTCCCAGGTGGTCACCCACCCAAGTACTGACCGCGCCCAATGATGCTTAACTTCGGTGATCTAACGAGAACCGGTATATTCAGCATGGTACGGCCGTTGGCTAGAAGAACATAATTGTGACCAATAGTTCCATGACCTTTATTTTAATTACAAATCAAATCTATGAATTTGGTTTCGTTTGTCGCTCTACAGTCATTTTGTGCACACTTCAGGCTAATTAGACTGGGATCTACAACTTAATGTGGATTCCCGAACCACTCACAAACATCCATGCCACCACCAGGATTCGAACCTGAAGCATGTGATACCAAAGACCAGAGCGCTAACCAATTGGCCATCAAGCCGTCAGATCCATGGAAGAAAAAAAGCTAAGAACTAAAATGTTAGAAATTTTTCGATAGTTTCTTAAGACGTGCAGCTCCCTGTTCTATGTACTAGTTCATCTATAACTAATACTGGTTATAGATATCAGCAATAGAAATTACTTATAAACTGAGTACAGACATAATTACATAATTTCCCTTACGACAAGAGACGTTTCAAACCAGGTCTAAATATAAATCTCTAAAACAATAAAATAATTGTTAATTAGGAAGATTTGTGAACCTCCATTGAGGATAATTCTCACGTACACAAAAGCTTTGTTTGTTTTCTCTCCTCATTTCCTATCCAATAATTAGTCCTTTACTTTCTCACGTGTCATCTTACAAAACACTAATGACGCACTCGACATTTGCTGCGCTCACTTGAAGCAGACACAATGAGACACTCTGGGACAAAAAGTCAGACACATAAAGAAAAGTCTTATTACTATTAAATCTATGGAACAATTCATACTACATCATGTTAATAAATCAATCGAGTACACAAAGACAGTCATTGGCTAATTCGTCCAAGTATTATTGACAGCAGAGATAAGATTATGTGTTTAAGTATTCATTAATTTACAAGTCACATTGATATTTTCTGTTTCTTTTTTAAATAATCTTCAAATATCAACAGTTAAATTATTGTATTGTATATAATTGTTTCAAATTAAAAAATTTCCCACTGAAGTAAAAAATTCCCCCTAAAAAAATAAAATTATTTGACACGAGTAATGAAAACATACGTAAACATTTATGATATTTTATTATATTAGTAACATTGCTTTGGAAATAGCGTGCGTTAGGGAGCGTAGGTCATTGATCTAAAAAGATCTAACCAAAAAATTCAGAAAAAGAATTGTAAATACATAGAAACCGAAAAGGTTGCTTTTTTTAAACAAAAAAAGGTAAAGAATCTGTAGATCATGAATATATGAAATAGTTTCAAACATTAAATTCACCCATAAATGTCGACATTTTTTTGTATTTATAGTTTTTTTCTTTTTCTTACTTTTTTTGTGTCATTGAATTGTTGCTGACATAAAATGAATAAAATACTACAATTTTTTTTAAGAAAGTATTCTTTTTTCACTTTAAATATGATTGAATATACAATATATTAAATATCATGAGATTTTACAGTTGTAAATTACATTTTCATCTTTTTGTTTATATCACAGTGTTTTTATTTTACTGACATCGGTTTTTTTTTCTGATTTTTTTATAATTTAGTTGATAACCTCGAATATTTTTATAGTGTATGTTGCATTGGTTTATTCACAGAAGAATGCTGGATTTACTGTTGATAAACTTCAAATCATTGTATATTTTGCAAGATTTAAGAACATAGAAAATTTGAAGCATAACATAAAATACAATTTGAAAGATGTAATCTTGCTTCTCCCTAAGCACTGCAAGAGCGCCCCCTGTGTCGATCAGGAGAAATTTTTAGTAGGCCACGAGACTCTCACCCTACAGGAAGTAGAGCGCAACCGCCGCTGCTGCTGAGAAACGTTTAGTACAGCACATCACGCGCTTCTGTGGAGAAATGCTTAGTTTACAGTCTCTCATCCCGAGAGGAAATATATTTAGCACAACCCTGTGTATTTGGTGGCTTACAGACTCTCACCAGAGAGAAAATATATTTCATGCATCCAGCGCGTACCTGAGTATCTTTATTTTGGGCTCATTCATGGAATCCTTCCACGAATCAATAATTAGTTGTCTTTAAATGTATTAAATATTGTATGTCTCTAATTGTTTGTGTGTGGTGTTTAAATAAAGATGCGAGTTCTCCAACCTGTGTCTCAAATTTCTACCCAACCACATCCAGTTACAATCAAGCTGCTCCAATCCACAACACTACAAACATAAATTTAAATAATTTAAAATATACAATAACACAACATAAAAAATACAACAGTTTAAAATAATCAGCACGAAAAATGACTTTTTTAGAGGTAAATTATTCACCATAGTTTTGCTAATTATCTTATCAGTTTTGAAAGAAATCTATTAAAATTTTTAATGGATTCCAAAGGTCTTAAACAATGGAGTTTGAACAATTAAGTTGAGTAATTAAGTTTGAACTGAAAATAATGCATTCGAAATAGATTTTTTTATGATGCACAATTCTGCATTTATTTTGTTCGGGATTTACACTTTAAAAAAATATTATAAAACAACAAAAATAATTTTTTTCATGCAGGAATTTCTTTCATTATTAATAATCAATATTTTTATGTAAAAAATAAAAATTGAAATATTATATCAGACAGGTTTACAATAAAATGATGCATATCTGATATCACTATACGTTTTTCTTTTGTAACAACTTATTATGAAAAAATTATATTCATTATTTGAATTATTGAGAAAATTAATATACACTCAAGAGCCAAAACATTATGACCACCCCTACATTTTGCAATGAACTCGCCTGGATGACGTGGAAGGCACGTGATCAGGTGGAAGTGGTATTTAACTGGTATTAATCCATGCCAAGGCGAGTTGAAGCTGTGTTGCGCGCCAAAGGTGGACCAACTCGTTATTGACAGGTGGTCATAATGTTTTGGTTCTTGAGTGTATATTTTAAACCTACTGTGATTTTCGTTAAATCGTGAGTAAATTTTTATGATTTGCATTTTTTATCCATTAAAATTATAATATTAAATTTATCAGGATAATTACTTTATTAACCCTATAATTAACGTTACTATGGAAAAAAGAAATAATTTTTATGAACCGTTTTTAGCTATTTATTGATTAGGTAATTATCTTACCCAAGACAGCTGGAAAAATACGAAAGCCGAATATTTGTTCCATCCAAATCATCTGTCATTTCCACGGCAGATGTTATTTTCTGCAAATATTTAAATTCCTTAGAAATGAATTAAACAATATTTCTTACAAAAAATATTCAAAGTATTTCTTATTATCAACAATATTTCTTACAAGGGAAAAATTCATTAAAGTTTTTATCATTTAAAAAATAAAGAAATATTGATGTCGTCACAAAATTCCTTATAAATATGTAAATAAGTTCTGATTTTTAAATGATTTTCAGATTTAATAGTAATTTGTTTAATTTATCTGATTTATTACACAAATGCTTTTGTTCCAGATAAATCATCAAACTCATTAAAGATTAAAAAATATCACTAAATTTGAGATCAATTTGACAAATCGATTTTCTAGAAGCTATTAATATCGTGAGTATAATATGTAGAAATAAAAACAAGCATTATAAAAGCTTCAATAGCAGTGGTGGAATGAATTATGACACAGCTCTCGTATAATGAATTTTGTGTAATTATCTTTATCAGCAGTTAGTTTTATTTGTTGTTTGTCTTGCTTATGTTTATCGTAAAATAATTGGAGTTCATAATGAACTGTTATATTGGAAGTACGCCAACTTGGCCTCGTTTCTTAATAGGGAATCATGGGATGTCAGAAGAACTGTCCAATGATATGCCTTTTGTGCCAGACGACGACAATTTCAGCCAATCCTGAAGTTCTAGTTATGCTAATGCTATTTTTTTTTTACTTTTTAACCATTAAAATATGAAGAACAAATTTTTAAAATTATCTTGGAACAAGCCAGCCCGTTAAATGCAATTGTATCATAAATTTTAATAAAATTTGTTCTTGGTCTCTTAATAAAATTTATTCCTGATTTTAATAAAAAAATTTCCTGGTTTTAATATTATTTGTTCTTGAACTGTATTTATTTTATTTAAATGTCTGTACACAAATAAAAAAAATCAAAGGTTTGGTTTCATTTGTCACTCTGCAGTCCTTTTTTTGCACACTTTAGGTTAATTAGACAAGGACCTACAGTTTAAAATGGATTCCGAACTATTAAAAAAACAGTCATGCCACTACCAGGATTCGAACCTGAAGTCTATGGTAACAAAGGCCAGAGCGCTAGCCAATTGACCATCAGGCCACAAAAAAATCTAAAGAGCTGCGGATTTTACTTACATTATTCAATTCCTTCTATTAGTTCACACTCTCCCTATATATATCTTGTTCAAATTTTCAATCGTTCATGAAATACTTTTTATTCATCCACTCAAGTTCAAATACATTTTTGTTTGAACTTGTAGTGGATGGCACTTGATGTTAATACAGTTTTTTCAAATATTAATTCATTCATTAAATTAAATTAATTAATTATTTTTATATTTAAGTTGCAGGTATCTACCAATAGATGGCGCCAGAAGTAACTTTATTTATAAAGGGCTTTATGCAATGTAGTGAAAAAAAAGTAGGAATTGACTTTAAAATTTTTTTTTAATATTACTTGTTTGTTGTACATTCCTAATTAGCATGAATTCATAAACTTTAAAAATAATCGAAATTATAAACCACTTTAAGTTAAAACCATAAAACAATTGCTTCATAAAAGCTTTAATGAATATCATACTCACGTCGTACTGCTGTCTCACAAGATCAACAACATTGGAAGAGTCGTTTTCCAATTCGCCAGTACTGGATCCAACCAGTCTCTTGCTCAGTGTTTCGTACAGACTGACCTGGTCTTTTGTCACGGCAAAAATCATGTTGATCTTATGGTCTCTGATCTGGCGGTTGATTTGACTTAGAGAAGGGTAATCCAGTTCATCGCTCATTGTGTAGTATCCTCTGTCGTCAAGGTGGCATTTTTCATCATTGGGTACTATTATACCACCCAACTATAACAACAAAGATTCTTTAGTTATAAAATTTTTAACATGAAATTGATTAAATTCTTAGATTTTAAGTACTGAGGAAATATTATAAATTATTTCCATTGTTAAAATTAAAAGCAACAACTAATATATTTAAATAATAGATTTTTTTTGTAGAATAATTTCACAAAATTTCAGTATTAAAAAATTATCTACTGTTCTTTTAGTATACTTCATTAAAAAAGCTCTTCTTTAATGGTATTCTAAAAATGTCAGTTATTTTATTTGACGTTTAATGGCAGGTTTGTAACCGATTCAGTCCTGTTGATTTTATGTGGAACTCAGTGAACAATTACATATAAAAAAGTAAATAATGTTTTTCTAGAAATCTTTAATGGGTAACTGCTCCATATATGTGTTTGCACATGAAAAGTTTGTGCTTAAGTTAACAACAGGAAAAGATCCATATATTTAGAATGAACAGAATGAGAATCAAGTAATCAAAACGAATTTATATTATTGCTGTAATGTATTGATGCATATCATACATTGGTGAGTTTCAAGTTCATTTATGTACGCTACGAACAACCTACTAGTAATGGTGGGAAGGAAGAAGAACATATTGCTTTTTGAGAGAACATTTAGGGATAACTTTTCCACTTTTATAAATTATGTAGCAAAAAATATGGAAAATTTCCATCATGCAAAATCTATCAATGCAAACTATCAATGCAAAAGTTTTATAAATATTGGTACAACTATCATTGAGTCTCCTCATTCCTGAAAGTATTGATTGCAATGGACGTCGAATGCTCATAGTAACTTACCCTTGATTAACGCTAGATGGAAATCGATGTATTGATCAAATATATAGATTATGAATCGATGTATCGATCAAATGTATAAATGAATCGATGTATCGATCAAATGTATAAATGAATGAATAAATCGATGTATCGATCGAATGTATAAGAAACGAATAAATCGATGCATCTATCAAATGTATAAATGAATCGATGTATCGATCAAATGTATAAATGAACGAATAAATCGATGCATCGATCGAATGTATAAGAAACGAATAAATCGATGTCTTGATCGAATGTATAAGGAACGAATAAATCGATGTATCGATCGAATGCGCAAATTTACGAATAAAACGATGTAACGATCGAATGTATAAGTAAAAATAAATCGATGTATCGATCAAATGTATAAATGAAAATAAATCGCTGTATCGATCAAATGTATAAATGAATGAATGAATCGATCAAATGTATAAATAAATATGGGACAAAATTTTAAAGTAGTCATCTGTCAAACATGATGAAAAAACTCTCCCTAATTTCTATATGTAATGAATGGCGAGAGAATAAAGAAATAATGAATGATTAAATTTGCTCAAAAAATTATGCAAAAATTATGCATTATAAATTATTAAAATTATGCTGCATTATAAATATCAAATGGTAAACGTATAAATAAATAAAGCAAATTAGCATTACAACTACAAAAAAAAATTACTTAAAAAACTAAAATCTTACAAAAAAGTTATAAAAATTACTAAACTTAACTTAAAAATTTATAACTTATTAAACTTAGCTAAAAACTTACTACTTAAAAACTACATTTATTTCTACAAAAAAAAAAAAAATTAACAATTTTTAATTCAAAAAATTAGATGCAAAATATTAATCGTATAATTAAGAACAGGTAGACAGATATATAATAATAATAATCACACTAAAAATAAGATTCTAATAAAAAACATTATGTGAATTATAATATTTCTTATAATACAAGAAACTTTTTTGAGAATTTTGAAATGAAAATTAAGATAACAATATGGAGATATATCAAATTTTTCCTTTAAATTAAAT
This sequence comes from Caerostris darwini, assembly GCA_021605075.1. Taxonomy (NCBI): domain Eukaryota; kingdom Metazoa; phylum Arthropoda; class Arachnida; order Araneae; family Araneidae; genus Caerostris; species Caerostris darwini. Next base: position 227,602 of record BPLQ01009398.1, read on the forward strand.
AAAATAACAACTATAGAATAAATTATTTTTAGAATAAATAAAAATACCCTTCCATCGCCTGCATAATGGAAAGCGTTATCCGTTGAAAAAACCAGGAGCTTTCTAGATTTGTTTCTCCATCCAATATCATCCTAAAAAACAAGTAATATAAAAAAAAATATTTTTAATATTTTTATCAATTCCTACTTTTTTTCCTCTATATTGCAGAAAGTATTTTATAAATAATTTTCTTTCATTTTTTATGTTTATCTGGCGCCATCTATTGGTAGATACATGCAATTTAAATCTAAAAAAATTAAAATTAATTAATTAAATTTAATTACTGAATTAATATTTGAAGAAAACTGCATTAACATCCAGTGTCATCCACTACAAGTCCAAAAAAAATGTATTTGAACTTGAGTGGATGAATAAAAAGTATTTTATGAGCGATTGAAAATTTGAACAAGATAAATATAGAGACAGTGTGAGCTAATAGAAGGAATTTAATAATATTGAAAATATTTTATAATTGATTTGCTACAATCTTTTATGATTATTTTTAAACCTTTCTTTTTTAATACTATACCCACTGACAGTTTCACCTTCTTCCCTCAAATGCATTTTGCCGGATGAAAAATAGTATTCCATTGATTACAAAGATTTAGCACACAATTAGGATCCAATATTAAACATGAGGAAAAATATAGTTTTCTTGAAAAATGAACAGATCACTTTTTTTCTACTTTAAAAAATATATATTAAAAATATATATTCGTTAAAAATATATATGATTTGGTCTCAAGAGTATATTTATACCTTTTTAATATTTTCAATCTGCTATTTTCTTCTATTATTATTTTTTTTCTTTCCTGAAACCGTAAAATAATGAAGACACTACACAAAAGACACTAATAAAAGCTCAACATTTTTTTTTCTTCTATTAATTTAGTTATTCAAGTAATTCATTAGTGATCTATTGTAAGTTACACTAATAAATACATCTAACAATTGGCAAAAGAAAGAAAAGAATTCATACTTTTTTTGGGAGGGAGGGGACTTATAGAGATAGTTGACAGCATTTGCATGTCACATGATAGGAAAACTCAAATAATAACCACCTGGCAGTTTGACTGTTAATGCGATACACTAGTTCTCACAATTGCCATAGTCTTTTCGTTTAACAAACATTCAATATACGCCATCAAAGGATTCGAATCACAATCTAACTGCATATCAGTTATGTTCATTAACACGCTCAATGGCAACTGGTGATCATTAGAGCGGTGGTTCCATCTGCTGGGGTCTTTTTTATAGAATCTGTTTAAAAAAAACGAGAAGGCTCAATGTCTTTTGTGATGTTCAGCATCCTGTCTCGTTCGTCGGACTACCTGGTGGGAATTTTTCGGGTTTTGTGGTACGCAAATGTGGGTTGTTTCCTCTAAAATTCCTCCCTGAAAGCACGGATGCAAATTAGCTAGCGATGTGGCCTTTGATGCTTCAGGTTCGAATCCTGGCGGGGGCATAGAAGTTTATTAGTGATTCGGAATCCACGTTAAACTGTAGGTCCCGGTCTTATTAGAATAAAGTGTACTCAAAATCAAACACCAAACCAAATCCCGGAAAGCACTGTCCTCCTCTCTTTCAGCGACATGGAGCAAGGCAGACTTCTACCTACAGGTGCTCCATCACAACAGACGCTGTCCCTTTTTTCTCCATCCATGAGTAGACTACTCATGGGATGTCTGTCCCACGCTACAGGACACTGAGGATTAGACACACAGACTCGTTAAAACTGAGCAACGAGTCGAACAGACATGTGCATCGCAATGCATAAATTTAATTGGTCGTTATTTTGAGAACACAGGGTTCAAATCTGTAATTAGAAAATTTTTGCATACCGTATTTTTATAATACGGTATTTTTTTCTCCCTAGCGCGCATGCTCATAGGGAACATTATTACAGACACGCATACGCAATTTCCTATGAGCATGCGCGCTAGCAAGAAAAAAAAATACTGTATTATAAAAATACGGTATGCAAAAACTCTCTATAATTTCAGGAATCAACGGTTGTTTGGAGAATATATTAAAAGTTTTTGCTAACCTTAAATAAAACTTTATTTGCTGTTTAATTTATTTTACCCAGTAGGCTAACGTTTTTATACTAATAAATAAGAAACAAGTAACATAAAAAAAATTTTAAGTCAATTTCTACTTTTTTTTTCACTTTATTGCAGAAAGTCCTTTATAAATAATTTTCATTCATTTTTTTAAGTTAGAAAAAATTCTCTGTCTCTCTCAATATGCACACTTTCTATCTCTCTCACTAATTTATTCACATGTTTCCTTTTCTATTTTGTTCCCTCCTTGACTCAGACTAGAACCCAGAATGAAGAAAGAATCTGAAAAAGAATTTTTTTCCAGCGATCTACACGCTTCGCCACTGACGGTATTTATTCCTAAATTTATATCCTGTTAAATGTCTTATATAAGAGAATTTTTTTTCTCCCATATAAAACTAAAATTAATTAATTAAATTTGATTAATGAATTAATATTTGAAAAAACTGTATTAACATCAAGTGTCATCCACTACAGGTTCAAAAAAAATGTATTTGAACTTGAGTGGATGAATAAAAATATTTTATGAACGATTGAAAATTTGAACAAGATATATATATAGGGAGAGCGTGAACCAATAGTAGGAATTGAAAAATTTCTAAAAACTGATATTCTTACAACAATTTTCTGTATAGTTACTTGAAAGACATTCTCCCAAAATCTCTTTATATCGAATCAATGGACATTTTCTGGCATTTGAATTAAAATAAAATATAGGGGTATTTTATTGTCATCTATATTTTATTGCTTCCTGTATCCGACTACTGTCGGTGAGATAGAGAAAAAAAATTTTTTTTTTTCCACTCCGACTCTCCTGCCATAAAGACGTCTTTATTGTGTCTTAGCTGAAAGTATTCCAAATTTTGTGTTGACGACGTCTTTTTATCACTTCGTCGATATTTTTGGAACAATATCTTGTTTTTAATCCATTTCAATGGCAAGCACACAACATAACAGTAAATAACTCTTGAAAAAAAAATGAACGTTGACATTCTGGTGGTTAGAAATAAAATATTTATAGGTATAAAACTTTGAAGTCAAACTTAGTTAATTAGATGGCGAATAATTCAGACTGTTTAATATTTCGAATTTCAGAAATCTTTATACATTTCTTATTAATAGTATCAGTTTAATGCAATTTTTAAATGGTTTGAAATTTTATTCAAATGATATTTGAGACGATAATAAACAACAAAGATATTATAGTACGAAGAAAGATCCCACATTTTTGTTTTGTTAATATTTAGACTCACTAAGAAAACAATTTATTATTATTATTGATTTTGAATTAATAAAAGCACTTAAAATAAACGTTAAAAATACACAGAATAATTGCAACAGAATCTCTCAGGTAATAGATTTTATACTAAGAGTAAAACTAAATTTACCTTGTCCTTCAATAACGGAGAAAATGATAATACATACATCGACAATGTATTCATTTAAATGAAAGAGGAACAGATACAACTTAAATGTATCTGTTTAGATTTTATTCTACTTAGTTACTGTAGTAATATGCAAGCAAATAATTTTTAAATACATTAAAGAATTTTTATTATAAATAAACTATATATGTGTAATTTATGAATTTCCGTCTGCATTATGGGCTTTCAGTATATTAAAACAGAAATTCTATTGAAAATATATTGTATTTACAGGTTTAAAATAGATTCCATAGAAACGTACTACTTGGTTCTAGAAGTACATAAACTAGAAGTTTCGAAAAGCCAATTTGATGATATTCTTAATAAATATCACCAAATACATTTAACACTCGGAAAAGAGTTTACCAACTTGGGAATATTTCTAATCTAATGTGTTGTTGTTGTTTCTTATCTCACTTGGTCGACAGCAACATCTAGACCCAGTCCATGAACACATGTATTCTCAAACAACGAAAAACAGTTTCAGGATTGTGCACAACTGGCTCTTCTGGCAACAATGCAAGTCAAATATGGGCAGCATTGCTTGAGTCAGGATACATGTTGGGCAAAGGGGTTAAACCCTAAGGCCCGACAAATGACCACTGCGGAGCCTAGCAAGAGCCTTCTGTATGGAACTACCGCCACTTCCACCAAGATGGTTACAATCATACCACTCATGTACCGGGACCTTTCTCCATGAGGAGTTGATAACTAATTTGATCCTAGAGGCAAATTCAGAGAAAGAGAGACAGCCATCATCAGTAGAACTTTTAAGGCTGCCCTCCTTGGCCAGCTCATCTGCAATCTCGTCGTAGTAAACACCTGTAATTAAAATACCGACTACGCATGCTTTCGGAACCCACTGAAAAAATATATTATTATGATGGGCCCTCAAGTAATAACCCAAAAGCTGAACAATATTCATCGCCGCTCCATCACCATGTTCACCATTCAGCCAGGTACTGAATAGAGCTTCGGTTATCGTTCAGAATCCAAATGTTTGTATAATACACAATACAATGACCTATTCCCCGACTTGATGCAAACTCCGCTACCCGAAATAGCGCTATCACCCCTACTGCCATCAGTAAAAATCTACAAATGCAGGAACGCAGTCAGGAATTCCATGTATAGTTATAATATATTGTTAAACTGCAATGTGCTTTTGGAGTATTATTAAAACAAAAAAAAAATTTCAACAAGAAATAAAATAAAATAAATAATTGAACTAATAAATAATTATACTACTGTGCCCAAAAAAATAAGACCAATTATTATTTTTTTCAAAAACTCTTTATTTGTTCTTCCAAATTTATTTCATCTCCTTCAAATCAATCCCCTCCAGACACAATGCACATATGCCCACTTTTGCTCCAATCCTTAATGCATGTTAAAAAAGTCATCGGCTGAGATGGCCTTCAAAGCGCACGGCGATTCACGTTGAATCTCTTCAATCAAATCAATACGGTGTCCCCGGAGTGGTCTTTTGAGTTTAGGGAATAGCCAGAAGCCGCACGGTGAATACGGTGGTGGTTGTAGAACGCTATGGGTTTCATTTTTGGCGAAAAAGTCACGAAGAATCAATGCAGCGTGAGCTGGCACATTCAGTGTTTTCGGTACCAATCGAGATTTGATGCGTTGAGGCCCAAAATGGAATTGACCCACTCTTTTGAAATTCCAACATCATCAGCAAGGTCTCTAATTGTAAATCGACGGTGTGCAAGCACCAAATCTTTAATTGTTTGGACGTGAGCTTCGTCGATTGAGGTTGATGATCGAGCAGTGGGCTCTTCGTCTTCAACGAGTTCTCTGCCTTCTTTGAACTGCTTATACCACTTCTAAACATTTCTTTCCGATATAGGAATGCTCACTGAATGCCTTCTTCAACTTTCTATACGGTTCCGCAAACAAAATTGAATGCAAGTTCTTTGCTCGATTAATTCAGACATTTCAGAAATCGCCGGAATCAGTTTGAGCGTCTCACAAAGCCAAGCGTATCTCAAACACTAATGAATAATTTGATGTCAAATTTCACACAGATGTCAAGGACAGTGCGAACAACCTAAAAAACAAAAAAAAAATGGAAACTCCATAGGCCCCGGGAATTTTAAATTGAAAATTGGTCTTACTTTTTGGACGCAGTGGTATACAAGAAAAAATATAATTATGAAAAAAAAATTTTAATGTTTAGAAGTGATTTTGTTAACATGTTTACTTGTTTGTCAAAAGTATACTGTACCTTGCAGACGATCGCCTGCATGAGGGCATCGAAGCCTCCCTCCGGAGCATCCAGATTTCCTGACACTGGTGCGTTTTCGACTTTGGTGGCGAATTCGAGAGTCTTAGAGCTCAGCGGCATGTTGTTGTGGAAGCCATAGGGAGCGGCGCAGCTTGGACAGGGTTCCCTTAGTCTGAGAACAAAGAAATTCTTATATTCTCTTACACATTTATGTTTGTATTTATACACAGTTAATTAACACTGTACGTATACACAGAAGAAATATATATATATATATACTTAGATGTTTTAATGTCAGAAATAATCAACCACACTGAAAAATTATTTAATTTTGGTTCTTTTTCTTCAATTCTTCTATTAGCTCACAATCTCCCTATATATATCTTGATCAAATTTTCAATCGTTCATAAAATACTCTTCATTCTTCCTCTCAAGTTCAAATACATTTTTTTAACTTGCAGTGGATGACACTGGATGTTAATACAGTTTTTTCAAATATTAATTCATTCATTAAATTTAATGAATTATTTTTTTTTAGATTTAAGTTGCTTATATCTACTAATAGATGGCACCAGATAAACTTAAAAAATGAATGAAAATTATTTATAAAGGACTTTCTGCAATACAGTGAAAAAAAAAAGGATTTTTTTTAAATTGCTTGTTTTTTTTTTTTTTTTTTTTTTTTTTTTTTTTTCAAATTTGAAGTTCAAAATATCCACGATGTTCTAGAAGTATTCCAAAGTGTAAGTAAAAAACAAAACAACATCGAATAAGTATCTAAAACAATTTCGCAAGAAAATTATGAATTCTAAATAGGTTTGTTTAATTAATAAAGATTACAAAGATTGAAATGTAGTCCATTCACTAGCAAATCGATGCTGATGCAGACCTTCATATTTTACATTTTAAAAAAATTTTCGAAATTATTTATATTTCTTTAAAAATTTATTTAAGATTCAAAATAAGACTTTAAAATTGCTTATTCTGATATAGAGAAAAAGGGAAGAATTATTTACTATTAATAATCAAAAAATATTCTTTTCACGTGAGTTTTTTTTTATAGAAGTATTAATTTCTAAATATTAAAAAGTGTCTATTTCAGTCTTTATATTTTTCCTTCATTTATAGATATAAGAGATACTTAGATTTCTTGAAAAAAATCTGCGTTTAAAAAGGAAAAGGAAATTAAATATAAAAACAGATTTGGATCTATAAATCTGGTCACAATAAAAAATAAATTGTAGTGTGCAGGTTGGGCAACGCGATTGTAACTGGGTGTGGTTTGATTGAGATACTTAAGGCACAGATTGGAGAACTCACAGCTTTATTCATACACACACAACTACTACACACATAAAATTAGAGGCATAACAATATTTAACGCATTTAAAGACATATAATTATAGATTCGTGAAATGGCTCCACTTCTAAGCCGAAAACCCGATTCTCAGTTATGCACAGGGTGCGCGAAATATACTTCCTTTCCAGGTGAGAGTCTGTGGGCCATCTTACCATTTCTCTTGGACGTCTCAGGAAGCAGTATCGCCAATGAGTAGGAGGAAACAGTATCGCCAATGAACAGGAGGAAGCAGGGTTACAAAATAGATATATCTGCTAATTTATTCCTGAATATGAATCACCATTTGTAAATGTTCTACTCATTAGATATTTTTCAAATTTTGAAATAATGCAACGTAAAAAGTAATATTAATGTATAATTATGTGAATATCTAAAATGATTGTAGTAAAGAGAAAACAGGCATGCTGCTTAAAGATAGTAAGTCATCAAGATCTTCGATATTTAGCAAGTTTTTGTTTATAGAAATTGATTGCCTAATCATATTTAAGATCAATTCGATTTGAATGACTTGCTTCTGATCATGTTAATGATTTCAAATAATTTTTGGTTAATTTTTTTTTTAAATGAGAAACATAAAAATTAACTGCTTTTATGGATTTATCAGATTCGTTTACCCTATATGTTCTGCTTTTGAATGCAGAAAAAAAATGTCAAATTTCTCACATTTGCAGCTCATTTGCTCACATTTTTTAAAGCGTAAGCTAATGTAGGATTGAGTTTTACTTTAATCCTTAGATGATTTTAAGACTTACAAATATGTGGAACTGACTTGATGTAGATTGAATCAAGCGAGATCTATCAGAACTAAAAAGAATTAGCATATCGTGTAGCATTTTTCCAATGAGAATAGATATAGCATTTCCCATCTCAGGGGAAAGGAATATATATTCTTTAACAAGTGCATGATAACAACCTCTGATCTGATCGCAAAATCTGACAAGATAAGCAATGTTGTGGATATTTATACTACATCCAGTTAGTGTTCCTGTTCTAATGAGAACAACTTATCATTCAAATCTGACAGCAGATAATCAGTGTCATGGATAATGATACATCATGAAATTAGCGTTTGTCTGTGCGACCTGCATAGGCCGAAACAATTACAGATGGAATATGGACTACGTCATGAGTTGCTGCAGTATGATGGGTTATAGAATATGGGTTGAGGAAGTGTCCACTTCAATGAAAACTGACTCTTGACAGATTTTCTTGGAATGATTTTGGAGAAAGAGAGGGTTCTGTGACAAGTCAATAAAAAGTATTGTTTTTCTCTTTTCTTATAAAGTGACTGAACAGATCGGATTTTTCGCTTGTTTACAAAGTGTGCCCTTATGATTTCGTGTATCACGCCGTGTGATAATTAAGGTCTGCCGCAGACCGAGGGCATTAAATTCGTCGCAGACTCGAGAACTCTGAAAATCTCCGTTTTTCGAGTGAACTGCACTTGTGATTCAAATTTATATCTTTAATTTCCATTTCTTTGTAAATAGTATAATAACCATATATATATATATATATAATGCTTGTAAATAAAAATTAAAATGTTCCTACTGTTGTGGCGCTGCCATCCACCCCCTCAGTGATTGAGACGTAATTAGGAAATTGATGGGAAATGTGTAATTTTAAATTTATGTAATATTAAAAATTAAATTTATGTATTTTATAAATTTGGTTGCAAATTATGTCTTTTTTTTTCGTTTGTTTTGTCATTGTATTTTGATATTCATAAAGTTGCATTATGTTAAATTATGTGTGAAACATTTTCAAATCCTGATTAATAATAGTGATAAAAAAAAAAAGGAAAAGAGGAAAGAGAAGAAAGAAAACTGTCTTAAATTGTGCCATTTTCATTCAAACTCAGTTCTTGGTTGGGGTTGTTGTTTGACTTCCGGTGGTCTGGGTAGAAGATGGCGGACCCCATGAATTACGAATTGAGCCTCAGGCTCCGTTCTCTCCGGATGGAACCGGGATCTCGACCAATCAAGGCCTGGAATGACGTCAGCTATGACGCGGTCATGGTTCGGGCTTATAAGCGGTGGTGGGGAGAGGTTGTGGCTTTTTGACTGAGACTGGACGATGGAGATATAGAAATTGAAAACGGAAAAAGAAGCGTTAGCTGCTGCACCAGGTGATGGATTCTGCTGCAAGACAGTCCAAGATGATCAGGGATTGATACATCACAGCAGCAATGTGCGACAGAAATTGTGCTTAGTGAGGAAAAGCACAATCTGTTTTTGCATTTATGACGAGTATGCCATTTGGGATTTGCCGTTACACTCGAGGTTTTAGCGGGCGAGAGGTTCAACGTTCCAACGAAGAACAAGAAGAGATGAGTACTCGTTTGAATGTTTGATTTTCTTTACAATATTTTATCTTTTCCTTTGAACATTATATTTTGAACGTACTCAACGTTCCAAGTCAGATACTGCTTAACTCTAAAGTGGAATTATTCCTCCTTCTTAATTGTGTATGAACTCACTAGGTAGAATTTAGAGCCTCGTCCCTTTTTGTATTTAAATTGCTTGTGCGAGTTATGTGTGTTGGATAAAATTACATGATTTGATTTATTTTCTGTTTAATTTAATGCAGTATGTTAAGTGTATTGTGTGTATTTGCAATTGTATGATATTGGTGGGGCCCCTGTTTGCATTTAATCAAGATTAATTCATTTGTTTATATCTAATTTTATTATAATAAATCTAATGTTTATTATAATTTTCCTGATTATTAATTCCTGCAGACATTACACGCACCATGCTGATTGTCGTTTAGGTAAAATTTTAATTTCCTGGGTTAATATCTATTGAACACAACGCAATTAATTCAATAATAGTATCTGATTTGTTTTGCTTTTGATTCGTGATTAGAGGTAATAGTTTAATTAATTAAATTACTAGATAGCAACACAACACTATGAACCTGAAAGTTGCCCTCTTCTTGAAGCCGTTATAGGTCTAATATAGATCGAGATGTTACAACTGTCATAGAATCATATTGACATAGAATAACTTCTGCAATTTTAATGTATTGAAGTTAATAATAATATTTAACTGCAAAGCAAAAGGTGAGAAAAAGAATACAAACTTGTCAGGGTGCGAATTCACATAAGGGGCCACAGTTTTATCGACGAAAGATCCGAATCCTAACTGGAAGTTGGTGGTGATCGTCTTCATCTCGTCTGCTAACTTATTTCCCAGTTTGGCTAATTTTGCTTTATCATCTGCCATTGAGTTTGATAAGTCCATGAGGTAATAGAGGTCGATCGGGTAGTCGACCGCTTGGCGAAACTCTACCTTGAGTTTCTGGACGGAATCTAGGGTAGTAATCATAAAATAATAATTGTTAACATGTTTGTTAAAAATGCTGTTCACTTTTCATAATTCTGTTATTAACTTGTCATATATCATTATTATTAAGTTACCATAATCAGTAACGAGAAAGTGTGGCGTCACAATCTGGCCTTAAAATATTTCGTTACAGAACGAACGTCGGCTATTATATTTTTTTATTACCCATAAAATATTTCTTTATTGTTTTAGGGAGAGAAGCTTTTCGTGTCCTTGATGAAAACTTTGTTTCCTGCAGAACAGGGAATTTTTCAGGATGATAATGCTCTTATTCCTGCAGCGAGACCTGCCCAATCATGGTTTGATGAGCACCAGGATAAAATGAAACATCTATTTTGGCCCACACACTCCCTGGCCTCAATATCATCCAACCGTTATGGTCTATATTAGAGTGATTAATCCGGAATCGATATCCTCCACCTTGCATCTCTCCCGGAACTTTCTCAATATCTCCATGAAGAATAATTCAAAATGATTGCCTCTAAATACTATTCAGCACTTATATGATTCAATTCTCACACGAATTCAAACCGTATTACATGCCAAAGACGTAGTATATAGTCCTGCACTATATTAGTAAATGATTCCTTATAACACTAGGGTGTTTCCAATATTTGGATAACCACCTGTATATATACAGGATGATTATAATTAAAGTCCCACTTTCAAAATGCTGTAAAAAAAGAACCACTCGTTATAATGAGTTTAAATCTGCACTGAAGATACTTGAAGAAGGGGGAAACAGTATGGCATCAAAAAAGAGTTCCATCGATTTTTCCCAGCCAATTTGGTATGATCTTGCTGGGGTTTATGGGCTTTCCACTAACAGTGTCACTACTGTTGAATGACTTAGAAGTCATTTTTTCCGTCAAAAAAATCGAAACAATCAAGCACATTGAATATTACAGTTGGTTTAATGTGCAACTCATGCCAAATACGTTGTAATTTCGATTCAAAATATCACTGGGAGCCGAATTCACTTTCTTTACAGAGCCATCTAATAATACACACTTTTTTTGATGTCCTACCGTTTCTCCCTTCCTCAAGTATCTTCATTGTGACGAGTGTTTTTTTTTTTTTACAGCATTTTGAAAATGGAACTTGATCACCCTGTATATAATGTGTTATATTACATATAGATATTATAGATAAAAATTATTCATTTTATTTTAATTAAAACAAAAACAATTCTCCGCGTAATTTTATCGATGTCTATACATTATTTTAAATAGATGAGTTTGATTAAGACAAAAAAAAATTAACTAACTAAAATACTAAAGTATAGTAAAAATTTTAGTTGAAAAAAAGTCATGAATTTTAATTTTAATTTTCCATTTATAAAATTTCCATTCAACGTAAAAATTGTTACAAAGAAACATTGTAAAATTTTACAAATTCATATTTATTATTCAAAACATCAAAGAGATGTACTGAATTTACCACGACCTTTTAATATGTTTCTAAAATAGGACTATTACTATGCTACCCTTCGCCAGGTGATACCGATAACACATTAAAAAATCGATGCCGTTTTTCTCTCTCGTGACCAAATTCACTTTAGAAATGCGGTCAAGGACAAAGAGTCATGAAAATAGTGAGGGAAATGGTTCTTTTAAACTGAATTTCTTTATTCTATAACAGAAAAAAAATTGCATAGTATGTTTCATATATGTTTGTTTGGTACATATATCACGAAAAGGGTGATTAAATATGTTTTAATAATAATTTTTATTGAAAAATATATACATAGCGTGCGTAAAAATATATTCAATCAGAATTATTGTTTTGTTTTATACCGATATGGGGTCTGAATGGCCGAGTGACTAGCACTCTGGCGCTCAGTACCACAGGTTTCGAGTTCGAGTCCCGGCAGTGCCATGGATGTTTGTAGTGGTTCGGAATCCACTTTAAACTGTTGGTCCCAGTCTAATATGACTGTAGAGTTGACAACCCTACCCCGTAAAAAAGAAGACATCTCATGTTTCGAAATCTGCCAGTAGGCAGACGGCCTTGGCCCACCATGGGGCTGTTGCGCCAATCATGATGATTATATCGATATGCATATGCGCACCCCAAACAATCCTCTGATGAAAGATAAAAATGGAGGATTTTTGTCTGAGATGACATTTAGAGGTAAATGTCCCGCATTTATATTATTATACGGGAGAAAATCTGAAAAACCTTCACTAGACAGCTTCGACGTTTCCTGTCCATACAAGACGCTTGCATGTAAACACCCTCAAGTTTCCACGTTTCTAAAAGTAGCGCCACCAGCGAATTGGGCTCTACTGAAAACTAGTTGTATGGAACCCACTACTAACAAATAGTGACAGTTTAACTTATTTAGAAATTAATCGAAAGTATTTATAACTATAATAGTTTATAAACTATTTGCCAGCTGCATTAGAACAAAAAAAATAGTTTATAACTGTTTATATTATTTTTTTTAAATTCTTTCCTTTTCTTACTCTCAGATTGGTTGAAGAATGTTAATTCTCTATATTTGAGAGAAATGGCTGCTTAGTCTTTTAAATTCTCCATAAAATTTTTTTTTATCCCTCACTTAAATAAGGGGCATGATGGCCGAGTGACTAGGGCTCTGGCCCTCAGAGCCACAGGTAAAAAGAAAACATCTCATGTTTCACAATCTGTTAGTAGGTAGACGGCCTTAGCCCATTATGGGGCTGTTGCACCAATGATGATGATCACTTTAAAAAAATTTTGTGCTTTTTCAATTCAAGAATTTAACAATAATTAAACAGACTCAGTAATTACGATTTTATCTATTAATTAGTATTAGTAATTTTTCGTAAATTAATTTACACAGGTACTTCAAAACTGTCTTTTTATGTTTTTATACATATATTACCATATTTCTTTCAGTCTACAGTAACTGGTGACAAATCTGTGCCATTTTTTTAAATCCAATTCCAAAGTCAAAAGAGAAATAGAAATTGCCATTAATTTTCTGCGACGCTTTTCCTCTTAACAAAGGATTCAAATGGTTTTCAGTATTTATACTTTGGTATGGTGGAAAATGTTTTATATGCAAGATTACGATGTTGTTTTCGTACATTATTATGTCCAATTGCCATTCTGTCACATCTAGCAAAAACATTTTGAGATAAATAATCATGGACCATAAAAAGGAAATGATCTGCACCATAAACGAGTTTATAGTTTCTCAATGTTTTCTCCTTAATATACAAAATCAATTTCTTACATGTGTGTTTTCAGTTTCTTTTTTACTTGTAAAGGATCACATAAGTCATAAAGCAGTTAATTTTTCTGCTATTTTAAAAGTAATATATTTATAACAAATAAAGATACCACATAAAAAAATAAATATGGTATATCCTTAAAATCTTAAACTAATATAAAAGTTGATTTATATTATTGAGAAACACTTGACCTGCAAAATTAGTGCTAGCTGAACTTACTGGGTCTAATACGAATCCTTATTTCCTGCGGTTTTATCTGTATTGCTTCTCCTTCTTTAGCACCTTTATCACTCAAGCTCATGTCCTAAAAAACAACATTTGGATCTCGGTATCAAAAAATAAAAAAAATAAAAACAACATCATGATATATTTAATTATGTAAAAAATAAGAATAATACACACACGCACTGTTAATATACACACAATATTATTCGTATTCACACATACTGTGTTAATTAAAAATATCGTTATGTACTTTTAATTAGCTTAACACATAGTAATTGTTGGAAATTCTGACAGGAATTCATTCCCAACTTGAACCTGCAGCTGTATAGCAAATTCAACTTTACCCAGAAGGTACCACGTTCATTGTACTCATACGGGCATCACAATGTTGGATCATGTCATCAAGACATCATGTAAGAAGTTCTAACCCTCTTTTTCTAGGGTAACGGAAGGAACAGTCCGTTCTACGGGTTTTTCTTAAGCATTTCAGTCATAGATCTGGTAATTTTCTATTTGGTTCCAATTTGTTAGACACTCAAGCTCGTAAGGTCTCAAGTAGTCCATTTGGAATTAGACTACTCAAATTATTAAACACAATTTGCTGTCAAACAGGCAACTAAAGAACATCATGTTAACGCTAATTACAAAACATTAATTTAAAGAGAAGATATGAATGAGAATTTAAAAAATAAAATAATGTGTTATACATATTTGGTATCCTTAAAGGTAACATATTTTTGAAATGGGTAATATAAATAATGGGAATTTCATGAAATTAGAGGACTTTTTAGGTTAATTGCCTCGCATTATTCGGTCGTATGAGAAGAATCTGGAAAACTTCCATAAGACAGTCCGCATACTTATATGAGATACTTTACACATATTGTCTAGAGTTTCATCATTTTCATGCACAATTATGCATCTGTAAGAGATGCCTGTCAAAGCTTTTACCAGAGACTGACACTTTATTCTCTTTAACAATCAGGCCAATGTTTCTTGTTGTTGGCTTCAAGGGACATAAAAATTTCGATTGCAGGTTGTTTGGATCTTTCAATGACATCCATATTATCAGAATGGATTAAAACTTACATAGTTCTCTAAAAGATGCTACACCTTGTATCCCATATTGTCTTTAAATGTAAGAAAAGGTAGTTTTAAGAGTCGAGTGTAGAGTTCCAGGCAGTACGGTGGGTACAAAGTCTCTTAAACAAATTGACTTTTAAGATGATTTTGTAAATATTTGTTATATAATTCCTTGTGTGTTATATGTTGCAGTTGTGCAGTGCTGTCTTAGCAAATTTTAATAAATATGACAGCTAAACATAGTGATTTTATTTTGAGAAACAATTTAGTTTGTATCCATTAACAACCTGAATCACGCATATCCAGCCCTAACTTGTAGCATATAAATATTATCAGAATGTATTAAAACTATATACACCAGCATCTCTTATATATGTATGCCAGCAATTCTTACTGGTTCATCTCTGATTGTCTATATATGAACATCCTATTTTCTTTATATGCCTGCAAACAACTGTTACTGTATTTATAAGTACACCAACAACTGATTTCTTTATACGTATCCCATAAACTTTTATTGTCTTTATATAATATTCTAGCATCTCTTATTAACTTTTCAAGGACAATATTATACAACATGAAGGGGCATCACCTCGCCTCAAGCCTCTCTTAGTGTAAAAGACTTAATGTATTAGTTTCATTCATACTTCTCTCTATCTCTTTGTCTAAAAATATAATTGTTATTGGATATTTTTACAGGAATTTTAAATCCATGCATACGTACAAATAGTTTTTCTTTGTTATTTATGTTGCTCTGGCATCAATAAAAATACAATTTTAAATGCTAACTTCAAATACTTTTACATGTACTCATTGAGTTCCTACTAACCTTAACTAAGTTCAATGAACCTTTAGGGGCTTCTATGAAGTTTGGTTTGCACTTGTTCTTCAGATTCGTCAGCAAATCGCATCTGGGTGCACCGTTCACTGAGAACTCCTTTCAACAGAAAAGATGTTGTCATAATGCAATTTGCACATGATACACATACAAAGTTAGCTATGTTTACTTTAATGAATTAGAGGTCAGAGCCCCAAATAGCAGTATACTTTTTTGAAAAGTCACCAATTAATCAATGTTTAAACAGTAATATAAAAATAGTAAGATACACAAACCAAAAAAAATTATTAAAAAAAATGAAAAATATGTATTAAAATTCATTGTTATTTTGCTTTAATATTTTACTCATGGCATTCTAACTAACTAACTCCCTGGCACTACGGCCCATGGTGGGCCAAGGTTGTCAGCCCTACGCTTAAAGCTCTACAGACATATTAGACCGGGGCCTGATGGCCGACATGGCTAGCGCTCTTGCTCTCGGTGCCAGAAGTATCGTGTTCGAATCCCGGCGGTGCCAGGGATGTTTGTGGTGGTTTGGAATCCCCTTTAAACCGTAGGTCCCAGTTTCATAGGACCATAGAGGGTCACAGATCCCAATCAGACTTCTTCTCACCCACATCATCCCCAAACTGTAAAAGGGCAACTCAGTTCTAGGCACAGTGATGTGGTGTAGTAGTAGTAGTCATATTAGACCGGGATCTAAAGTTTAAAGTGGATTTCGAATCACTACAAGCATCCATGGTATAAAAGAGATTAGCCGAAACCTATGGCGCCATAGCATTCATGATATTCAATAAATTCATTGTTCATAAATTTGCAAGATTACATATCAAAATAAAATGTTGCATTAAAATGAATAATAAGTAATAAAGGCAAAAACATGTTAATTTTAGAAGGTAGACTGAGTGAGATTAAGTGGAAAAATATAAGTGTAATATATTAAATTCATAATTTAAATTATAATTTTAATATAAGATTAAATCAGTTTATTAAAAATATTTTCAATTATCTTTTTTTAATTTATTAATTCATTAAATTTTTTTTTTTAAAAAAATTGTAAAATTATCTGAGTACAGAACTCTGAATAACATCTTCTTCTAAGTAATAAAAGATTTTTAAAAAACATTTATAGAAATATTGATTATTTAAATTACAGAAACATTATCTTTACTTTAATTTCTGCCAGTGCCGAAGTTTAATTTTGCAATTTATCATTTAATCTAAGTCAGTGGCAGACAAAGTAGATCCTATCGGCCCTGGGGCTCAATATAATATTTCTTACGGTCGAATTGAAATCAATTTTTTTAAATTTTATACAAGTTTTTATTAATTATTTCAAGGAAATTATAGGATTTTTTTCCTTACGTCTTGAGTGCACCATGCGCAGAGATCACTCTCAGCAATGCATTGACCGCACGTCTCTTTTGAAATACAGTTGTTGCATAAAACTCCTGGAAGGAAAAATTTCAACATAGAGCAACAAATAACACAATTAAAGCAAACGATTGATTGCCAAGATGTGTCTGATTTAGCCTGGTTTGTGATTTGATTCGTCGCAATGCGGTCGTTTTTCACCAAGACGTGTCTAGACATATTCATGTTCTACTGAGTTGACCAGCTACTGAGTACGTGCGAAAAAAAGGACGATATTTTATGGAAATGAGCAGTAGCTGGTAGATTGATATAAAACACATGGCTCAATGGCAATGGCACCACTGGTGAGCCTTAGGGCTAAGGTTCAAGCCGCTGGCGGAATTGTTGTAGACACTGTTTCAGAAAACGAGGAGCCTCTATCACAATTGGGATTTTCAGCACCTTACTTTGTTAGTCGGACTACCTGGTGGGAGTTTTCCGAGATTTATCCCATAGCATACGCAAACGCGGGGAAAATCCCCTTAAAAGTCCTCTCGGAAGGTACTGCCCTCCTACTTCAGCGACACGGAGCAAAGTCTCCTACCTACGGGTGCTCCATCACAACAGAACAACAGAAGCTGCCCCCCCCCCTCCCCAATGTGAATGTACATGTTCATTGGTCTAGATGTTGTTGTTGACAAAATGGAATAAGAAACAAAAACAACAAACAACATCGGGAACCAATCGTATAATAGCCATTTCACTGCTAATGGTGAAGTAGTCCGTGCGAAAATATTGCGATATATAAGTACATAGTATCTAGTGCCTGCAAAGCCGTGCCCAGCTTTAAAATCTTGGAATTTGGCCGAATGGTCACTTGTCTTTCAGACTTGCAAGTTGAGCTCGAAAAACAAACCTCGTTATCTCCTTACGAGCGTCTTCCAGTTGTCTTTTTGTGGGCTATACTGGCAAGTGGATCAAGTTCAGATACCACTAGTTATCGCGTGGAAAACAGGCAAGTGGATCAAGATCAAGGCTTCAAACACATCAATGTAACAGGGAAGAAGGGTAACTACGAAAAGGTTTTAATTATACTAAAATATTTTTAAATAACTAAAATTTTAAATTACAATATATGAAAAGAAAAATTAAGGCGAAAAAAAATTTCGCAGAAACTATTCAACCTTTTCTTTCAAGCTTATACTTTTGCTCCTCTTATGGTTCGGAATCCGCGTCAAACTGTCTATCCCGGTCTATTTAGCCTAAAGTGTGCACAAGATGACCGTAGAGCGACAAGCCAAACCAAATCTGAATACTGACAAGCAAAACAGCTCGTTGTGATTTCCATCAGAATTGCAACTAGAATTGCTTTCGGTTATCATCAGAATTGATGAGTAACTTTTCAAAACTCTCGTGCTAGCTTAAACACTGTTTAACATTAACGAAAATTGATTATAAGATACAATTTTAATCATTTGTTTTTAAATAGAAATTTCAAAACATTCAAAATTTAGAAAAGATTCACGTTTAATTTTTTTTTTAATATGTAGTCATAAGCCTTTACATTACAAATAGAAACATTTTTAAAAATATTAATAACGAAATTTTAATGAAACCGATTTTGTGAACAATAATTGAAAAAACATACCTTCAAGAACTATATGAATAATAAATATAAGTATGAGGATGTTTTTGTACGGAGGAATCTGCAAAAGTAAAAACATTTCTATTATATGCATACATATCTGATTAAGCAATAAAAGCTATCCAAATAAAAGTTTATTTCTGCTTTTAAAAACTCAGTAAAGGCCTAGTTTTTTAACTCGAAATTCGTCTGAAAAAATATTTTTCATTGACAAAAGATTATTTTTAATGCATTTAAAATTATATATATGTATATAAATTTGAATTGAGTAAAAAATAATTTTAATAATGCCCTTAGAAAAACATGTTAGTAAAGGAATTCATGTTATAAAAAAAAAAAACGACACATAAAAATTCTAGACATAAAATTCAGAAATTATAAAAGTATTATTGCATATTGTTAGTGTTTTTAATTAAAGAATTTCTGCAACATTTAATAAAAGGAAACTATGAAGATTTAAAAACGTATAATTAATTAAAATGAAATTCTAATTTTTGATATTGACAGCTTATAATCATAGAGATAAAAGCTGTTTTGCTTTTGTTCTGCAATGCGAAGGAGACCTAACTTGAAATATATTTTTTTTTTTCTAATGCAGCTGGCAAACACTTAGACAGCTTGGTCATGGATGCCTTAAGGCAAGTGCTGCACAGACGTTACTCACTTTGCATAACCCAGGGGGCGCGTGTCCCTTGAAGATAAGCACGGACGCGGAGTAACAATGCCCCCGCAACACTCTACGATCCTATTAGACCGGAACCTACGGTTTAAAGTTGATTCCGAACCACTACAAACATCCATGGCACCGCCGGAAATCGAACCCGAAACCTATGGCACCGAGCGCCAATCGAAGCCACCGGCCAAACAATAGCTTATAGAATCTTCATACAAAATTTTTAAGATTAAAAAGATTTTTTAAAATTATATGACAATTAATTTTATTTTACTTTCAAGTGCATAATTCTAGTGATAAATAGTCCATTTTAACACACAGCCAAATATTTGAATTTTTTTTTTTTTATTTGCAGTATACAAAAGTGCGTTTTATTTTAAATTATTTTTTTTTAATTTGCACACAATAGCTTAACGAATCAAAATATTAAAAAAGTTTTAATTATTCTTAATTTTTTTTTAATTATATTTAGTTAAAATTGTTAAGTTACATGCATGAACTTTCTTTTTAAAAAGTTTTTAACCTGGTTACAAATTTCAGATTTCATACTTTTCCAATTGGAATGCGAAAAAGTTTTCTTTCAATATATTTGAGACACTAAAAACTTTCAACTTATTGGAAATCATGTACAAAATCATAATGGTTACCTATGGGACTTGGAAATAAATCTGTTCGTATATTTAATCTAAATAATGTTACGAACATTCAAACAATGGGAAAAATTTTTAAAAGCTGAAAGAGTAGTGAAATATATCAAAGCTATTCATAATATCTTTGCTAAGCTTTAAGAAAAAGCGAAATGAAAAATTAGGAACAACACAGCAATATCTCCTAAAACTGCCATGTAAAAACAGGGTTAGCCGCTATAATTATGTTTGAAAGCTTAAGAAATGGGAAAAAGAGTCTCTTTAAAAAATTGCTTTCATTTAAAAATAGATAAAAAAAATTCACCGCTTAATATTAAATAAGGAATATTTTCTGGTAGCAGCTACATCAAATATATTAAAGGCCATTGCTTCAACTATAACAAAATCAGTTGCCTTAAATTGGGAATACTGTAGTTGATGTAATAAATGATACTTTGTCTGCTTCACCTTTGATTTCTCAAGAAGAAAAAAAAACTTGAGATATTTTGATTAAAAGAAAATTATTTCGTTTCCCAGTCAATACATGCATCCACAAATGTACTAGATCCCCGATATGAAGGACATTGTTTATTTGATATTGATATTTGGAATGATATTGACAACATGTCTATTACAACAAATCATTCGAAACTCAATGTTGAAAATTCAGTTTCAATTGGTATTAAATTTTCTTTTATCTTTACGCATGTTTTAAGATCTGTATTTAAATGAAAACTGTATTAAAATACAATAAATGACCTTCACCTAAAGTTATCGTAAAAAAAATTGTGTGCAATTGCATTTGATTATTAACAAAGTCTTGTAACTGTTTTCAACATCACAATTAGTTTAAAGAATAACTGTATAGATGAAAGATAATAAAATGTATATTTATGTTATGTCATAAGATGTCTACTTATTGCGATAACTTAAAGTATTATTTTGTTACTATTCTGTATGCGAGTCTACATTTCGGAAAAAAAAAAAACCTAATTATTTCTTATGTCGTATAATAATATTCATATTGAATTACGTGAATATTATTATATGACATAAAAAAAACAACCTAATTATTTATTAGAGAGTTTTTGCATACCGTACGTTAGTTACCGTAGGACGTCCGTTAGCTTTTTCTCCCTAGCGCGCATGTTCAGTTTCCTTTGAGCATGCGCGCTAGGGAGAAAAAGCTAACGGACGTCCTACGGTAACTAACGTACGGTACGCAAAAACTCTCTATTATGTATACAATTGCGGACTTTCAGAGCAGACAGATTACAGTCCACTGTAGGAACATCTAGTACCGTGTAATATATATATATATGCCTTGTAAATATTTTCATTGTGGAATTATTTTTATAACTGTATATTAAAAAGACACTTGAACTTAGTTACTTTTTATGAGTTTGAAGCTTCAGCATCCTTAGGGGAAAATGTTTGTAAATGAAAAAATAAATTATTTAATTTTTCTTCGGTTATATTTTATTCATTTTTAATCTATAACATTATAATTATCTAGAAAATTAGCTTAAAAAATATATAAACAAAAAAATAGTTATGGACACATATTCACCTGTTTATAGGTTTTATATATTCAACAGGTGAATAAGTGAACAATTAATGAATGAAATATTAATATTCACAAGTTCCACCTGTTGATTAATTTTCACATAATCACCTAAATAAATAATATTGATATATTCACCTGATGATTACAAACGGCAAATGAGTGAAAACATTTCGCACATTATTTCCATTTTTCACAAACATAACGAGTTCGTTTTACATAGTTTTTTATCAAGATATCTTGGTGAAGATTTTAATTACATTTTTAAAATACATCTTGATTTATGCAGAATAACACACGCTATTTACAAAGCAATGTCATTATGCTAAATAAATGGTTATCAGTGATTGCATACTGGGAGTTCCTTGTTTAACTATTAAGAGTTTTTTTTAATAAGTTGTCCAACATTTTTTTAAAAATATTTTTCAGCTAAAATAATTTTTCCTTCAATTAATGAATAAACGTTCTTTATATTTTTTTGGCTTAAAGAGTTGGTTCTTCTATTGTTTTTTTTTTTTATATGTATATATTTTTTTACTTAAAATTTTTGTCTTTAACTGTTTTTATGTTCTTGGCTAAAATAAATATAATTATTTTTTTATTCTTCTAAAGTAAAGAAATTAAGATAATAATATGTAAGTTATTTTTTCTGCTGAAGTAAATAGTTCTACAACTGTTTTGTTTTTTTGTGCAAAAATAGTTTTAACTAAGAAAATATAAACGTAAGAAAACTTATAAAGTAAATACTTTTTGTTGAGAAATAATACGCTTCACCGATTAATGTGTATCAAATTAAGTAAGAAAACTTAACCGGAGCAATAATATTTCAATATTTCATATTTCACTCCCCTATTTATCAAATATTTATACTAGCAAATAAAATACTATACTTTCTTCAAAGAAATATTGACAGATTAACAAGTTCAAAGGGCCAAAAATTTTCGATTAAAAAATTTATCACTTTAAAGAAAATAATAATTTACCATATTTTAACAAAACAAAAAAATATTACTTTTATATATAATTATTACTACATCAGATAAAAACTTCATTAAAAAAAATTCTGTTTATTGATCAAAATTACGTTGGCTTTGTGCCAAAAAGATATGTTGTTCATCAAATTATTTTGGGGGTATACAATAGAGGTCAATCTCTTTTCCGATGAATATCTACTAAAAAAACTTTACTAATAAAGGCTGGCCCCCTTTCCCACTATCCATGAGTAATCTACTCATGGGGTGTCAATCCCACGCTGCCACGATTCTGAGGATGAATCACAGCAACAAATTTTTCCGTGCGATGGGCCTAAAATATTTGCAAAATAATGCACAAATTGAAAAATTGGATTGAAACAAACTATAATTTGCAGAAATTTGTTTTGCCCTTAACCATTTTTATGTTTTCAGCACTGTTGATTAATTTAACACTGAGGATTAGTCACAACAACAAATTTGTTCGTGTCATGGACCTAAAATGGTTACGAAATAACGGAAATTTGCACAAATTGAAAAATTAAGTAGAATTGAAAACAAACTATAATTTGCAGAAATTTGTTTTATCTTTAATTGTTTTTACGTTTTAAATGCTGAGGAGGAGACACATCAACAAATTTTTCCGTATGATAGCCCTAAAATGTTTGCAAAATAATCGCAATTTGCACAAATTGAAAATCTGAATTGATAACAAATTATAATTTGCAGAAATTAACTTTATCTTTAACTGTTTTTATGTTTTCAGTACTGGCGGTGAGTTTAACACTGAGGATGAGTCACAACAACAAATTTGTTCGTGTCATGGACCTAAAATGGTTACGAAATAACGGAAATTTGCACAAATTGAAAAATTAAGTAGAATTGAAAACAAACTATAATTTGCAGAAATTTGTTTTATCTTTAATTGTTTTTACGTTTTAAATGCTGAGGAGGAGTCACATCAACAAATTTTTCCGTATGATAGACCTAAAATGTTTGCAAAATAATCGCAATTTGCACAAATTGAAAAACTGAATTGAAACAAATTATAATTTGCAGAAATTTGTTTTATCTTTAACTGTTTTTATGTTTTCAGTACTGGCGGTGAGTTTAACACTGAGGATGAGTCACAACAAAAAATTTTGTCGTGTGATGGACATAAAATGTTTGCAACTTAAAAGAAATTTGTACAAACTAAAAAAAATGAGTTTAATTGAAGACAAATTATAATTTGAAGAAATTTGTTTGATCTTTAACTGTTTTTATGTTTACAGCACTGATGATTAATTTAACATTGAGTATTAGTCACAACAACAAATGTTTTCGTGTGATGGACCTAAAAGGGTTCAAAATAACGAAAATTTGCACAAATTAAAAAACTGAATTGAATTGATAACAAATTATAATTTGCAGAAATTACTTGTTTATCTTGTTTTATCTTTAACTGTTTTTATTTTCTTAGCACTGTTGATTAATTTAGCACTGAGGATTAGTCACAACATATTTTTTAGTGTGACGGACCTAAAATGTTGGCAAAATAACAGAAATTTGCCCAAATTAAAAATTGAATTGAATTGGAAAACAAATTATAATTTGCAGAAATTTGTTTTATCTTTAATTGTTTTTATGTTTTTAGCACTGAGGATGAGTCACAACAACAAACTTTTCCTCATGTTGGATCTAAAATGTTTACAAAATAATAAAATTCGCACAAATCAACTTACCATCTTTTTGTGATGCATATTTCTCGCATTGAAGGTTCCCCTTGTAGCAGGACGGCAAATAACGGTGTGTCTATAAACACACCGAGACACACAACTCGGATTCCTTATCTCACCGGATATTGGAGCCACATCCCTTTCTATGACTGCAAGGAAACGTCGAGTGTTCAAAGTTGCCGGAAGCTCGCAAGTTGCCTCACTTTTTTTCTTTTTAATTTCTTTTTTTTTTTTTTTTTTTTTTTTTTTTTTTTTTTTTTTTTTTTTTTTTTTTTGTTCAATCGTTATCTAAGTTTCTTAGTTAAAGAATTTTACTTTAGTTTTGGTTTGAGGTTTGGGAATCAAACGCAAAGCAACGAACGCGTGCGTCAGTTTATTTTTCGAAATGGGTGCCTTAATAGTGAGGTATTTAATAGAGACTTCATCTTTTCTTTTGTTCTAATGCAACTGGCAAACACTTAGACAGTTGTCTTTGATGCCTTAAGGCAAGCGCTGCACCGACGTTACTCCCTTACCACTACCCAGGAGGTGCGTGTAGCTTGAAGATAAGCTACGGACGCGGAGTAACACTGCCTCCGGAAAGCTCTACGATCCTGTTAGACCAGTACCTACGGTTTAAAGTGGATTCCGAACCATTGCAGACATCCATGTGAACCCGAAACCTGTGGTACCGAGCGCCAGAGCGCTAGCCACTCGGCCATTCAGGCCCTAAAAAAGATTTAATCTAAGTTTGAAATATTATTTATTTATTTATTTTCCAAAAAACAAGATGTGACATCTTATTTTTAGAAAGCACCCAAAAGCTTTCAGATGCAAACAACAACAGGATAAAGCGCACTACTAACATATTTGAAAGGCAATCAAAGCTTCTGTGTCTATGTCAGAAAGGCATTTTCGTTAAATACGTAAGCCAGAAAGTCCTTTCGTTAATATCGAGAGAATGGAAAATGGGAACCCCGACATTCTACTCTTAAGACGATTCGTTTCAATTTGTAGTGACTTAATATACATGCAGTGTAGCAAGATTATTGTGGCAGAGAAATAGCTTATTCAGGACCCTGAGTAACGCTGAAACAGCAACTTGTCAAACGCTAAATGTTTAATGGTTTAGCGCTCAACTAACTGATTTTTTCCAACAACAAATTAAAACATTCTACTGTGTTCAAAAAGTAAGCCCAATTTTCAATTTAAAAATCCTGGGACTTAAGAAATTTCAATTTTTTTTTTCTTCTTTTTTTAGGTTGCTGGCACTGTCCTTGATATCTGTGTCAAATTTGGCGTTAAAATATTCATTACTGTTTGAGTTACGCTTGTCTTTGTGAGTCGCTAAAACTGATTCCGGCGATTTTTGAAATGTCTGAATTAATTGAGAAAAGAACTTGCATTCAATTTTGTTTGCAGAAACGTATAGAATGTTGCAGACGGCATTCGGTGAGCATTCCTATATCGGAAAGAAATGTTTAGAAGTGGTATAAACAGTTCAAAGAAGGTAGAGAATGTGTTGAAGACGAAGAGCCCTCTGATCGACCATCGACCTCAACCGCAGAAACTCACGTCCAAAAAATTAAATATTTGGTGCTTGCAAACCGTCGATTTACAATTAGAGACCTTGCTGCTGATGTTGGAATTCCAAAAGGATCTGTCAATTCCATTTTGGGCCTTAAACGCGTCAAATATCGATTGGTACCGAAAACACCGAATGCGCCAGCTCACACTACATTGATTCTTCGTGACTTTTTCGCTAAAAAATGAAACCCATATCGTTCCACAACCACCGTATTCAGACCGTGCGACTTCTGGCTATTCCCTAAACTGAAAAGACCACTCCGGGAACACCGTTTTGAGTCGATTGAAGAGATTCAACGTGAATCGCCAAAGGCTTTGAAGGTCATCGCTGCCGATGACTTTTTAGCATGCATTGAGGATTGGAAAAAAAATTGGCATAAGTGCATTGTGTCCTGAGGGGATTACTTTAAAGGCGATGAAATAAATTTGGAAGAATAAATAAAGAGTTTTTGAAAAAAAAAAATAATTGGTCTTACTTTTTGGGCACAATAATATTTCGTTATTCTGAAAGTTTCCCTCGAGTTTTCGATTTAAGGTTTTAGATCCATAAAATCTGAACATAAAACCTAAAAGGAATTTTAGGTATTAGAAAATCTATAAAATATATATTTTCATATTTATATTTACTATAAATCTTTTTAAATGCATAAAAAACTGTCGATTAAAAAAAATTTATCAAAAAACGCAATATATAATTTTCAGAGTAATTTTTTTTTTTTTTTAATATTTTCTGAATTAAAATATATCTACTGCTGCCATAAACAAAACATAAATTTCAAAAGGATAACGGTATTTTTTCAATTCCTTCTATTAGCTCACACTCTCCCTATATATATATATCTTGTTCAAATTTTCAGTCGTTAATAAAATACTTTTTATTCATCCACTCAAGTTCAAATACATTTTTTTTGAACTTGTAGTGGATGACACTTGATGTTAATACAGTTTTATCAAATAGTAATTCATTAATTAAAT
The DNA here is from genome assembly GCA_021605075.1 of Caerostris darwini. Classification (NCBI taxonomy): domain Eukaryota; kingdom Metazoa; phylum Arthropoda; class Arachnida; order Araneae; family Araneidae; genus Caerostris; species Caerostris darwini. Next base: position 254,532 of record BPLQ01009398.1, read on the forward strand.
TTAATTAATTAATTTTAGTTTTTTTTTAGATTTAAGTTGCATATATCTATCAATAGATGGCGCCAGATAAACTTTAAAAAATGAATGAAAATTATTTATAAAGGACTTTCTGCAATATAGTGAAAAAAAGTAGGAATTGACTTAAAAGAAACTTTTTTTATATTAGTTGTTTATCATGATGCTTGTTTCTTTTTAAAAGTGGATTTTCATTGGATAAAAAAAATACTTAGAACGCCTGTCAATTGAAAACCTGAAAGAACGTGAGATCAGGCTTCTGATTGGCGCACGTTCTACGATGTTAGATTTAAGTATTTGGTTTAAACCTACCTTAACAATCAACTGAATGGTAGGTGAAGGTTTATTGTTTTTTTTAGTAGAACTATAAGAAATCTATTTCGAATTTGCGTATCATATGAGAGAAACCTTAAAAACTCTTATCAAGCAATCAGATTGTCTATGTAAGATTACTACGTGCGCTATCACAATCACCTACAAGTTTTGTTTTTTTTGTTTTTTTTTTCATTTCTCAAAGCAGTGACTGCAATGAGAAATGGTCCAGAGAATCAGCACTTTAATTCTCCTGCATGTTTTTCTAATTCCGCGCTTTAAAAGTAAACAACCTGTAGATCACAGAATGATAAACAAGTAATGTAAAAAAAAAAAAATTTTAAGTCAATTCCCACTTAGGTCAACAAAGAAAAATTTCATTTTAGTTACTTTTTATTACATAATTACAATGAATATAAATATGTAAATACATATGACAGAATCACAATATTAAGAGGCAAAAGAAATTTTTTTCCAGCGTTCTACACGCTTCGCCACTGACGGTATTTATTCCTAAATTTATATCCTGCTAAATATCTTATATAAGAGAAATCTTTTTCTCCCTTATAAAATTAAAATTGATTAATTAAATTTAATTACTGAATTAATATTTGAAAAAACTGTATTAACATCCAATGTCATCCACTACAAGTTCAAAAAACTGAACTTGAGTGGATGAATAAAAAGTATTTTGTGAACGATTGAAAATTTGAACAAGATATATATAGGGAGAGTGTGAGCTAATAGAAGGAATTGAATAAGGAAAGGTGCGGTTATATCAGTAATGAAAGTTTGAAAATTTTTTTTTTTTCGATTTCAGGTTTTGAAATCAATAGAAAGCAATTTGAGTTTTTTTTTTTTTTTTTTTAATCTGCAGAATGGATACTTTCAATACCTGGAATGATTTTCCTGTCAAATATCACAGAGAAAGTTTTTATCTAATCTAAAAAATTATTTTCAATATTTTTAAATTAAAAAAAATTGCATTCAATTTTCAGATAGTATTATTATTTTCAATATTATTTTGCATTTCTAAACTCATAATTAACAAGTAGTATATAAAAAAAAAAAAATTTAGTCAATTCCTACTTTTTTCACACTATATTGCAGAAAGTCCTTTATAAATAATTTTCATTCATTTTTTAAGTTTATCTGGTGCCATCTATTGGTAGATATATGCAACTTATATCTTTTGAACTCATAATTAAAAAAAATAATTTGAAAGACAGTGTTGGGATTTTTTGGCCACATAGATTTAGAGCATTCTCCAAAAATAGTTAATTTAAGAGAAGTAATTTTTATTGTTTCTTGATTATTCAAAGTGATGTAAAAAAAGGACAAACATACTTAGAAATAAACATAAAATTAGCAAAATGACCAAAATATCGTTAAATGCAAAATTAAATTTTACTGAATTTTTTCAGTTGGAGTTTCCGTTTGTATAACATAATTTCTGAATCTAGAAATCTTAGTTGGAAATGTGATGAGTGATATTTATTTTATTTTTCTTATCCCACTTGGTGTTTCAGTAGCAACATTTTACACCAAGTCCATGAACCCATGTGGTTTCATGGAAGGAGAGAGATGGGCAGCTTCTGTTTTTTGATGGATCACCCGTAGGTAGAAGTCGCTTCGTGTCACTGAAGAAAGAGGGCAGTGCCTTCCAGAAGGACTTTTAGGGGGAACTACCCCGTATTTAGGTATCATATGGGAAAAACCCGGAAAACTCCCGTCCGACTCACCGGGCAAGATGTTGAACATCCCAAACGCCATAGAGTCTTCGCGTTTTTGAAACAGTGTCTACAACAAAGCCGCCAGCGGATGGAACCTCAGCCCTGATGCTCACCAGCGGCGCACTGTAACACTGAGCCACAAGTCGGAAACAAAAAAAATTGTAGTTTGGGTTATTATTTGTTGCAAACAACGTTTTTTACTCAATGTACTTTGATTAATACATTTGTTACTTGAATAGACGACATTCATTAACATTTCTCTGAGTAACTTGATGGCAAATGAGCGTTTATATAAATATTCTATGCCAAAATTCTTATGCAAAATGTGTATAAGATGTTGCTGTTGTTTTGGAATGCCGTACACTTTGATATGAGTTCCATGAAAATTTAACATCTCTGATCAAAATAATATTAGTTCCAACTTCGATGATGATTTAATTTATAAATAGCAAATAAAAAGTATCAAAACAGGTAAGTAAAAACGTTTGTTTCATCGCAAGAAATTACAGAGCATATTTTGTGCTATCCACTTCTTCTTCACTGGCGCTGTCCCATGGTGGGCCAAGACCATTTGCCTACTGGCAGATTTCGAGACAAGAGATATTTCCCTTTTTGCTAGGTAGGGTAGTCAGTCCCAGGATCTATAATCATATTAGACCGGGATGTACGGCTTAAAAGGGATTTCGAACCACTACAAACATCCATGGAATCGCAGGGACTCGAACTCGAATCCTGTGTACCCCGAATATATCCTGTGTATATATATATATATATATATAAATGGAACCTGATGGCTGAGCCTGATATATATATATATATCACCTGAACCTGATATATATATATATATTTTAGATGGCAGTGGCCACTGAGGCATTTTTGGGAACGAGCAGGTCGATTGTCTAGCAAAAGGAGGCTCAAAACTACTTCAAATGAGATCTTCGTCACTGTCACTACATTCTATAAAACTATATATCAAACAAATAATGACTAAAAAACACAAGTTAAAAATTCAAGATGGGATTAAGTCAAAGAGTTGGAGAGCTGAAGGATATTTTGGCAAACCCAGCAATCGCCCAGTTCCGACTTCTGACTGGCCATGACTGTCTAGCGGAACATTTCCATCGCATTAAAATCTTTTCGAACCCTGGCTGCCCCCTATGTGGTTCAACAGACCCAATGAACAGAGACCACCTCCAACGATGTGCGGTACTTGACGGCGACTCGGAGACAGCGCTTTACTGGCGTGCGAGAGAAGTCTAAAGGCAATGACTTCGGTCATCTTTGCATTTTTTGGATGTTTATTCTTTTGTATTTTTTTTTTCCTTGTTATTATTATTATTTTTATTCTTCTTGTACTTGCCTTGCAATTGGATATAAAAAAAATTTATATATACGTGTGAAATTGTAATATATGTGAAATTATGGTATACTTGAAATTTGGAATTACAGCAACAGTTGAAAAAAAAATATTATAAAAAATTCAGAATACCTCAAGATGAAAGAATTCATTCTATCAGCAGTCATTTGACTTGTATGGAGAAATTGAGATGAACACTTTCACAATTCGTTAGAATTTCTGTCATGTTGATTAGTAATCCTGGCAGATGAGGCTTCGGTTCATTTGACTTTATATCACAACGAAACTGCGGCGGTTGTTAAAGGAACAGCGGAAGGATTATATAAAGTAGCAAATTAACCTTCAAGTCTTTCCCCTCTAATGGATTTGATGGACGACTGCATTGTTTCTTCGACTGTGACATTCGACCCCGATTTTAACTCCAACTCAGCCAAGATGAATTGAATCTTGTCTGGTGATGTAAGCATCGAGTTGTGTATAAACATTGTAACTAATTATGAATTTTCTTGCGACGGTTCGGAACCTACTAAACAGACTTTTATTTCTTTTGGCTATGTCTGACACCATGACACATTGTTGTTTGCCAACCCTAAATATATAAAAACTGAACTGTCTCACTCATTCTAAATCTAGATCCAGTATGAAATAAATTCCATTCATTGAATATATATATATATATATGTTGTTGTCGTATCCCTCATGGCAAGAAGGAAGATGGGTGCAGCTTCTGTTTTTGATGGGAAACCTGTAAGCAGAAATCTGACATCTGTTCCGTGTAGCTGAAGAAAGAGAATAGTGCCTTCCGGGAGGAAGTTTAATGGAGGGGGGACTACCCCACATTTGCGTATTGTATGGGAGAAAACCCGGAAAACTCTCACCAGGTAGTACGACTCACGAGGCAAGATGCTGAACATCCCAAACGCCAACGTGTCTCCTTGCGTTTTGAAGCAGTATCTATAACAAAGCCGCCGGTGGATATACACTCATGTCCATAAATTAAGGATAATTCAGAATCACACAGAAATTGAACTCTAAAAGAAAAATTTCACCTGTAGAATATCACACACATCTTGAAGAAGAATATCAAATTACAGAAACCACCAGATGGCGCGGATAGTACGTCACAATGACGAGAGTGTAAGAGAGGGGTATATAAGGAATGGTGGCAAAGGAGTGAAATTGTTCACGTGCACTTTAAAAGCCTTTCAGTGCAATAACAGCATAGTTATGGTACAAAGGAAGCATTTGGATGATTTTTTACGTGGTAGAATTATCGGACGACTGGAATGTGGACGTACCCAGCTGGAAGTATCCGAGGAACTTGGATTCGCCCAGAGTGTCATCTCCAGGCATTGGCAACGATTCCAAGATGATGGTAATATGTGTAGATGTTACAGCAAAGGTCGCCCCCGAGTTACAACGCCGAATGAGGACCGGTATTTACTAGTTACTGCCAAAAGAAACAGACGGAGCACAGCATCAGATCTGTCTCGTCAGCTCTCTTCAGCTGCTGGTACGACAGTTTCAAGGCAGACCGTGTACAGACGCTTAGGGCACATTGGTCTATATGCTCGTAGGCCTGTCAGATGTGTTTACATTACGGTGGTGCAGGATGGCTCGTTTGGGGGGGAATTATTCTTGGTTCCAGAACTGACCTGCATGTTCAGAGTGTAACGATGACAGGCCACATCTATCGGGATGTCATTCTGGAACAACATGTACGTTTGTTTCGGGGCGCCATGGGTGCTGAATTTCTGTTTATGGATGACAACGCCCGTCCTCACCGTGCAAACATTGTAGACGAATGCCTTCAATTGGAGGATATCATCCAAGTGGAGAGATAGAGTGGATGGCACTCGGTGCCACAAGTTTCGGGTTCAAGTCGCAGTGGCGCCCTGGATGTTTGTAGTGGTTCGGAATCCACTTTAAGCCGTAGGTCCCTGTTTCATATGATTGTAGAACGTCACAAGAGCCCAGTCATACTTCTCATCCACATCATTTTCAAACTGTACTATATAGTGCCAACAGTGCTCTAGGCACAGTGATGTGGTGTGGTGTAGTAGTATATATTTATATATCATTTTATTATTGTATATTTTATATGATTGTGATCTAATGAATTTCAGCTTTGTTGCTGTAGTTTATGCGTACTTCGGACCTTAAACAATTTTACTCTTTTTTTGTTATCGATAAAATATATACGCATTATTTTGCTGAGTTTTTCGAGTCCTTCGGCACTTTCAATTTTGGACATTTTCACAGAAATCTGTAATTTTTTTTAAAAAAATTTTCATGTTTTTTTTTATATATATAACATTTATTTATATTTTCCTTCTTTGAAAATATTGTCGTGTTGCTATCTAATAATTTAATTATTTATACTATTACCTATAATCTCGAATCTAAAGCAAAACAAATCAGATACTATTAGGGAATTAATTGCGTTGTGTTCTTAGATATTTAACCCAGGAAATTAAAATTTTACCTAAATGACAGTCAGCATGGTGCGTGCAATGTCTGCAGGAATTAATAACCAGGAAAATTACAATCATAAACATTTGATTTATTATAATAAAATTAGATATAGCAGAAGAATTACTAGGGATGGGGCCCCACCAATATCATACAATTTCGTATACACACAATACACTTAACACAATGCATTAGATTAAACAGAAAATAAATCAAATCATGTATTTTAACTTTCACACATAACTAGCACAAGCAATTTAAATAAAAAAGACGACACTCTAAATTCTATCTGGTGAGTTCATACACAATAAAAGAAGAAGAAATGTGCGCTGAACTCGCACTGAGTTTTTTAATTACACAAAATGAAAAGATTTTGAGTTAATCAGTATCTGTATCTGAACGTTGAATACTTTCAAAATATAATGTTCAAATGAAAAGATAAAATATTGTAAAGAAAAATCAAACATTCTCCTTTGAAGCCTGCAAAAACCTCGACTGTAACGGCAAATCTCAAATGGCATAGTCATCATATAGACAAACAAGGATTGTGCTGTTTCTTACTAAGCACAATTTCGGTCGCACTTTGCTGCTGCGATGTGTCAATTCCTGCTCATGTCGGATTGTCTTCCAGCAGAATTCATCACCTGGTGCAGCAGCTACCCTCCTTTTTTTCAGTTTACAATTTTTATGTCTCCATCGTCCAGTCTCAGTCAAAAGGCCCCGATCTCTCATCCACAACCGCTTATAAGCACGAGCTCTGACCGCGTCATAGCTGACTTCATTCCAGGCCTCGATTGATTGAGATCCAGGTTCCATCCGGGGTGAACGGAGCCTGAGGCTACAATCCACACTTCATAGGGTCAGTCTTTTCTTACTCCTCTTTTTCTTTTTTTTTTTATTATTATTATTCAGGATTTGAAAATGTTTCACACATAATTTAACAAATTGCAATCTTATGAATATTGAAATACAATGACAAAACAAACAAAAAAAAAGACATAATTGGCAACCAAATTTATAAACACACAATACATAAATTTAAAATTACACATTTCCCATCAGTTTCCTCATTCACTGAGTGGGTGGATGGCAGCGCTACGACAATATAACAATGAATCAGTTTTGTAAAAAAAGAAAGTTGAAGTTCTTAAACAGATCTTTTAAGGAAATATTAAATTGAAAATGACATTTGTAGTAGTAATGATACATATATATATATATGTATATATATATATATATATTAGGTGGGCTGATAAGTCCATAGGCTGACACATAGGTGGCGCTACTAGTATTAAATCCATATGATTTTTAGTTAGCCCTAACCTTCCAAAGACACGTGTATAAATTTGTCAGCTGTTGCACTATTAGTATGCGAGTTATATTTTTTTTTTTTTTTTTTAGTGAAGCAACTTTTGTTAGTTTGAAAAAATGGATAAAAAGGAATTTCTTATGTTAATAAAGCATTGGTTTTTGGCGAAAAAAAATACTATTGAAGTCAAGGCTTGGCTTGATAAACATTATTCGGACTCTGTACCAGGAAAATCAACCGTAGAGAAGTGGTTTGCTAAATTTAAACGAGGCGAAAGGAGCACCGAAGACAATGCACGTAGTGGATGCCCCAAAGAGGCTGTTACCGACGAAAACATCAAAAAAGTCCACAAAATAATTTCTGATAACCGTAAAGTTAAGTTGATTGAGATAGCTGAGACCCTAAAGACATCAAAGGAACGTGTTGGACATATCGTGAATGAATATTTGGATATGCGAAAGCTCTGCTCAAAGCGGGTGCCGAGTGAGCTCACAATCGATCCAAAACAACAACGAATGGATGATTCTAAGCAGTATTTGGAGCTGTTTAATCGTAATAAACCCGAATTTATGCGTCGATATGTGACAATGGATGAAACAGGGCTCCATCATTTCACACCGGAGTCCAATCGACAGTCAGCCGAGTGGACTGCACGTGATGAACACTAAAAATTCTATAACTCACATACTAATGGTGCAACAACTGTCAAATTCATACACGTGTCTTTTGAAGGTTAGGGCTAACTAAAAATCATATGGATTTAATACTAGTAGCGCTATCTATGTGTGACCCTATGAACTTTTCAGCCCACCTGTTATATATATATATATATATATATAAATTATGCAAAGCATCTAGCAGAAATAAAACTTGTACAAAATATTGGAATAATTATTAAATAATTCTGGGTAACCTGTACATCGGCCCAGGCTATTATTGTTACTTCTTTTTGTTAGAAGTTGATAATAGTTAATTAATTAAGTCTGAACGTGAGACATTTCAGGGTTTTTATATAGAGAATGTTATTATGGCTTTGTTATATAATTTGGTTGTGTGTCTATTAAGCACATACAAATTTGTGTGGGGCGTATACTATTGTGGATTTCGCTATGCAAACTTGTCGTGTCTCTAGCTCATTCCTTGTCAGTTCTTATTAATTTTTATATTTATTTGCTTGTATATATATATATATAGTACATGTACAGAAGAATATATATATATATATATATATATATATAATTCTTCTGTACGTGTACTAAATGGCTTGGCCGATTTTGATGAAATTTTTTGTGTGTGTTTGACAAAATAGGGAGAGTGTTTTTATGCCATCCCCTTTGTTGTAAGTCGCCATCAGATGGTGCTGCAGTATATCAACTTCTACACCTTTCAACCAATCGCTATGAAAATTGGTAATAATATGTAATCGAGTATGGAAAATATGCTCGCGCTATCCACTTAATTGTTACTTGCCACCAGAGGGTGCTGCAGCATTTCATCTTATATGCCGTTCAAACGATATCCATGAAAATTAATATGCACATATATTGGAACATGGAGTATATATTCGCGATATGTAATTTTCTACAATACATTGTTTTGGGCAGGACAACGTATACCACCAGGTTCTGCTAGTAATATCTATATAAAGCCTTTATATACACTCAAGAGCCAAAACATTATGACCACCTGTCAATAATGAGTTGGTTCACCTTTGGCGCGCAACACAGCTTCAACCCGCCTTGGCATGGATTAATACCACCACTTAATACGAGTTAAATACCACTTCCAGCTGATCACGTGCCTTCCACGTCATCCAGGCGAGATCATTGCAAAATGCAGGGGTGGTCATAATGTTTTGGCTCTTGAGTGTGTGTATATATATATATATAAAGGATGTTCCAAAATTCATAAAAAATATCAATTATTAAAATTATTATTTATTATTAGGACTTTACATATCTTTAAATTTAGATATTGGAATAATTTAAAGAAAATCATAGCTTGGAATAATTATTTTTTTATAAAGCTACAAAATCAAATAACTGTTTCAAATACAAACATTTTATTTGACTTTCTAAAGAGATAACTAAATTATTTCTAAACTCTGGTTATTATTTAGAACCATAGCCTAATGCATCTTGAGGTCCAAATTTAATTAGTAGAACCCCATTATGAATCAAATTCAGAGTTTTCTTTTCGAAAATGTTCAACGTGTATTATCTCTGTCTCATTGAAATTGAGTCATTCACAACCCATAAAAAATAAATTAATAGTTTAAAAAGAACTAAAAAACACGCTTTTAGAGTAAATCAAACTAAAAAGTAAAAAATAATTGTTAACATAAGAATAAAATGACTGACGAGAAAATGAATGTCACTGTTCTAAAAGCGTGGGGTGCTCGATATTAATCGTTATAATTTTTCATTAGTTTCATTCCGAAATGCAGAGTTAGTTTTAAAATGTCCTACAAAGCACCCCACGCTTTTAGAACAATGACATTCATTTTCTCGTCAGTCATTTTATTCTTATGTTAACAATTATTTTTTACTTTTTAATTTGATTAACTCTAAAAACGTGTTTTTTAGTTTTTTTAAACTATTAATTTATTTTTTACTTTGATTAACTCTAAAAGCGTGATTTTTTAGTTTTTTTAAACTATTAATTAATTTTTACTTTTTAGTTTGATTAACTCTAAAAGCGTGTTTTTTAGTTTTTTTAAACTATTAATTTATTTTTTACTTTTTAATTTGATTAACTCTAAAAGCGTGTTTTTTAGTTTTTTTAAACTATTAATTAATTTTTTACTTTTTAATTTGATTAACTCTAAAAGCGTGTTTTTTAGTTTTTTTAAACTATTAATTTATTTTTTACTTTTTAATTTGATTAATTCTAAAAGCGTGTTTTTTAGTTTTTTTAAACTATTAATTTATTTTTTACTTTTTAGTTCAACAAACAAACAAACATTCAGGTGAAACTAATAGCGTGTTAAAAACAATCAACTGTTTTCTTTCTGAAAGATGCCTGTAAATGTTTCTTTGCAGCTTAAATAGTGCATATGAGGAGAAACAGATCTCCAGGGGAAAAAGTCAGTTACAAACTTACAGGTGAAGCTAATAAAAGCGTATTAAAAAATAATCTGTATCTGCATTGAAAATTTTGTAGTTAAATTTTATGGTGCACCAATAATATGAAGGACATATTGAAATGTCCGCCAATTGATTTTATTTCCTTCTATCACCTCTGCAATAGTTTCGAAAAGAATCACTGATTTCAGATTACTGGGAGAACAGCAGTCATTATTTTGAGAATGTTTTAAAATCTTTCATCACTATGGTCTTCTACTTAACATAGTAAGTTCTCGGAATATCAAAATGTGAACACAGAAAACAAGTTACGCTGTCCAACTTGTTAGCAACGTATAAAGTCGATTGCAAAATGGTGTAAGCTAATGAAACATCTTATTAAAAATTTTAATTCTACATATACCATTATAATTGTGAAGGTAAGATCTTTGAAACAAGCGAACGAAAAAAAAAAAAAAAAAACTTGAGGACACTGCAGAAACTGAGCTTCGGATTCCATGCGGTCAGCGCGGCCTGATTGGTTAGCGCTCTGTCCTTTGATGCTCCAGGTTCGAATCCTTACGGCGACATGGATGTTTGTGAGCGGTTGGGAAATCACTTTAAACTTAGGTCCCGGTTTGTTTAGCCCTCGTGTGCACAAGATGACCACAGAGGACAAACCAATCCATATCACTAGAGTGTCATCAACTGGCCATTAGTAATTTAAGAGAATTATTGTCAATATTCAAGATTTGTTATGGTTGATCGCTCTACGGTCATTTTGTGCACACTTTAGCTTAATTAAACCGGGACCTACAGTTTAACGTGGATTCCGAACCACTCACAAACATCCATGATTATGTTTCTTGAAAAAAAAAATTATAGTTTAAAAATACCAAAAAACACGCTTTTAGAATTTAATCAAACTAAAATGTAAAAAATAGTTGTTAACATAATAAAATGACTGACCAGAAAATGAATGTCACTGTTCTAAAAGCGTGGGGTGCTTTGTATGACATTTTAAAACTAACTCTGCATTTCGGAATAAAACTAATAAAAAATTATAACGATTGATATAGAGCACCCCATGCTTTTAGAACAGTGACATTCATTTTCTCGTCAGTCATTTTATTCTTATGTTAACAATAATTTTTTAGTTTGATTAACTCTAAAAGCGTGTTTTTAAACTATAATATTTAAATGAGGTCCCAGTACGGAGGACTGGAACTATAGTTCTTACAATAATTTAATTGTGAGCAAAACAAAGGTTAAATGCGAATATGTCGAGCCAGCCAGGATTCGAACATGGAATCTCCTGATCTGTAGTCAGGAGCGTTATTCATTGTGCCACTGTCCCATGTAGGTTTGAATGACTTAGGTACTTTCATTCTACATGGGTTAAATTGCTCTTCATAAGCTGAAATACAATCACTCATCCTGGCGATCCTAATCATGATGAGATAATAAACGTATCAAAATATTTTATTGTCGTCGGTCCTTGGTAAGTCTACAACGTTTAAATTAAATCTGATCGCTTAAAGTAGGGCAAAATCGAGCCCAAAGAGTCACTTACAAACAAGCAAACATACAGGTGAAACTAATAAAAGCGTATTAATATAGAAGTACTTCCCACCTGTTACTTACAGGTAGTAATTTTTTTTTTTTTTAGAATAAAAAAAGTCCTTCCATTTTTCTTTTTCTATTTCTCCATGACGACTTTTGTAAAAGAAAGATCACAAGCATCTTTTCTTTCGGCCAAGCCCCACCTTCATTTAAGATGGATTAGAAGGGCAAAAAAAAGTTTGATAACTATCAGTTGATACAAGGACAAATAAAAAAAACTGCCGGCTGTTGAAAATAAATTCAAAATTAAGTTCTTGTAAAACAAAATAAGAATGTTTGGAACCCATTCAAATAATGACATTGTAAAAGTGCACCTGGCCTGTCCATTAAAATAGCTACGTAATCCTAGCAAGATGGAAATGAATCCAAGGCAAGGAGAAAAGAAAGATACTTTTTTTTTTTTGCCTCTATTGATAGAAAGAAAAAGTACAAGGTGTTTGAAAAATATCTGTTCACTTAGAATTGCATCTTTTTTTTTTTTCCTCGGAGATATTTACAAACATTTCCTTGTGCGGTTATGTACCGGTTGAGAAATTTAATTTGAGACCAATGACGTCGCAATGTTTCAAATGCGACAACTTTCATCACAGTGCTAATAACTGGGGTTTAAGCCTCGATGCTTAAAATGCGGAAAAAGCACTCCCATAAGGAGTGTATTATTGAAGGGAAAATTGATGTTCCCAAATGTAATAATTGCAACGCTATCTGTCATCTTGCAGCCTGGAGAAGCTGTCCCAAATTCCCGAAAATTACCTGTAACTCCAATAGACAAGCAGTTTATCCTAAGATCATGCCTTCTAGACAAGTTACCCTCAACGTCAGCTTTGCTTCTATTCTAAAAAATTCTACAACTTCATCCGCTCCTGCAATTGTGACTCAGAACCAACAGAGTGCTTTAAACCAGCATTCAAGATATTAACTTATTCCAAAATGCAATTTTCTTCATGAAAGAATTTACTTCTTTTTTTACTGACATCAAAAATCTTCCAAATTTAATTAATCAAATAAATTCCACTAAGAACAAAGCTGACAAAACGCAAATTGTATGTGCTCTAATACTTCTATTAATGCCCTCCTAATGACTCGGTTGGTTACAGGTCTTTATATAAAGAATTGCTATTTGAGTGCTATTAATAATTAATAAGTTTTTTATAATAAATGAATAATATATATATTTTACTCTTTTTATATCTAATCAATGGGCTTAAAGTTTAAGAAACTTCTCTCATTCACAAAGCAGGAGATAGAGGTTGCTAAGGCAACCAAGGTTCTCTGTCAAATTGTCGTCGGATTATGCATCGCACGCAACATATCCTGTCATGGGCACACGTCGTTTTTAATACACTTTTATTAGTTTCACTGTATGTTTGTTTGTAACTGACTCTTTGGGCTCAATTTTGCCCTATTTTAAGCTATCAGATTTAATTTAAACACTGTAGGCTTATCAAGGACCGACGACACTAAAATATTTTGATACGTTTATTATCTCATCATGATTAGGATTGCCAGGATTAGTGATTTTATTTTAACTTATGAAGAGCAATTTAATCCATGTAGAATGAAAATACCTAAGACATTCAAACCTACGTGGGACAGTGGCACAGCGGATAACGCACCTCACTACGGATCAGAAGATTCCCTATTCGAATCCTGGCTGGCTCGACATATTCGCCTTTGTTTTACTCACAATTAAATTATTGTAAGAACTATAGTTCCAGTCCTCCGTACTGGGACCTCATTTAAATATTATAGTTTAAAAACACGCTTTTAGAGTTAATCAAACTAAAAAGAAAATAAATTATTGCTGAAAAAAACTAAAAAACACGCTTTTAGAGTTAATCAAACTAAAAAGTAAATAAATTGTTTAAAAACTAACACGCTTTTAGAGTTAATAAAATTGTTAACATAATAAAAATGACGTGAAAATGAATGTCACTGTTCTAAAAGCGTGCGGTGTTCGATATCAATCGTTATAATTTTTCACTAGTTTCATTCCGAAATGCAGTTAGTTTAAAAAAATCATACAAAGCACCCCACGCTTTTAGAACAGTGACATTCATTTTCTCATCAGTAATTTTCTTATGTTAACAATTATTTTTTACTTTGATTAACTCTAAAAGCGTGTTTTTAAACTATAATTTATTTATAAGGAAAATTATTGTTGCTAACAGTTTAAAAAATCTTTTATAAAAGGAATCTTGCTTTTAAAAAAAAAAAAAAAAAAAAAAATCTGGAGTAAACCATGTTGATTTCTTGCCTATTGCTGTTTTGCCATATTGTTGTTTTCTTGCAATATAAATGCTGCCTGATGGTTATTTGGCAACCACTCTGGCCATTCGTATCACAGACTTCAGGTTCGAATCCAGGAGGTGGAATGGATGTTAGTGGTTCGTAATCTAAGTTAAATTGTAGGTCCCCGTCTAATTACCCTAAAGTGTGCAAAAAAGGGCCGTAGAGCGACAAACCAATTAAAAAATTCAACATTAATGTCCAGAGATATTAGTTAAAAATTAAAAAATCGATATTTTAGTGGGCTATCATATCTTTTTTTTCCCCTAATGCTTAAATTATTTTTATGCCACAAGCAAAGACCACCGCTATAACTCATTTAGCACTACCAAGAGAGACGTGTAGCTTAAAGATATGCTATGGACACAAGTAACACTTTCCCCAGGGGCTATCATACCTGGGAATCGATTCGAAAAAAAATACAAACCTACTAAATGCCACTCCTGAAGTTCCCAATTGTGGTGGCAAAGTGGTTGCATATAAAGATTTTTCAAAAAGCATTCAGGATTCTTATTTTGTTAAAAGAACTTAATTTTGAATTTATTTTCAACAGCCTGCAGTTTTTTTTATTTGATAATTATCAGTTGATACAAGGACAAACTTTTTTTTTTTTTTTTTTTGCTCTTCTAATTAATCTTATATGAAAGTGAGACTTGGCTGAATAAAAAAGATGCTTGTGATCTTTCTTTTACAAAAGTTGCCTCATGGAGAATTGGAAAAAGAAAAATCAAAGTACTTTTTTCTAGAATTACTACCTGAGAGTAATGGGTAGAGAAGTACTTCTCTATTTTTCAAAGAAACATAATCTGTGCTGTTGTTCTTATCTTGCTGAATATTGATAATTTCTCTTTCTGAAGGTTTAAATTATTAATGGCCAGTTGGTGACCCGCGGGTCATAGAATCTGCAGTTTCTCCCGTCTCCTCAAGTTTGTTTTCAAAGATTTTACCTTCACAACTATAATGGTACAGAAAGATAATTTAATAAGATGTTTCATTACAGGGAGATCACGAATTATCTCTTCTGATTTTATCTTAATTTTGAAGGTTATTTATCAATTAAATGCATAACATTGGAAATGAAATTTATTTTTCAAGTAGCTGGAAAATGAACATGAGTTGAGTAGAACAGAGGAATATCACATAGTGAGCAATTCCGTGCACAGCTTTTTCAGTGGTTAAAAAATATAGGAGACTGTGTACTTATGAAGTGAAAACAATATATGTTAAATTAAGCCTATCCATCTTGTCGCTATTCTTATAACATTCTTAGACCTGCGAGGAATTGACTTGTCTGTTGTTAAGATCAACTTTCAGTAAACATTAATGAAATTTCAAATTATATTGTCAGACCTGATGTTTTTCATTAGAATAGAACTTTTTTTTTTTTAAAAATCAGTTTAACCATTTTAAATCGAAACAAGACCAAACAAATGAATAAATTATCTTTGGAGTAGTTCTGCATAATTTGGCAACTGTGTTATTACTTCATATCAAAAACTGGTACACTGTACCAACTATCTTTTAACTAATATTTTGTATATTAAGTAGATACCTTGAAATTATATGTGGCATACTAATTAAGGATTTTGAAGCCAATCTTAGTTAGAAGCATGCATTAAAGTAATTCTATAGAATTCTATACCAAAAAAAATCAAGATTTTTTTTTTTTTTTTTTTAAATCTTATGAGACATAATAAAACAACTCAATTTTACAAAAAAAATTTTAGAAGGATGCCAAGGAAAAAAAAAAAAAATTTCATAGATATGATAAATTTGTGTTTTTTTATTATATAAATGCATTCTAGATTACAGGTTAAAGAAGTGACCACATACATTTGAAAATACATAAAAATTATGTTTTCCAAAACACATATTGGCTTTCTTAATTGTTGTTTTTTTCCTTCAAGTAACCGGATATTTTATTATTTTTACCCTGTAAATTTATACATTTTGCATAGTACAACTAATCTAATTCAACAAATAGCACTCTAATTTTGTACAACAGAATTTAATATTCTAAATTAAATTCTTAATATAAAAATTATCAATTTTCTCATAAAAAAGATTTTTACTGAACAGATTATAGCAAACCTTCAATCTTTTAACTACCTGTACACTAAAAAATTTGAGATTTAATCTTCCCACCTCCAATTATATTTAATTGCAGAAAATAGAGTTAAAATGCAGAAAGCTC
The DNA here is from genome assembly GCA_021605075.1 of Caerostris darwini. Taxonomy (NCBI): domain Eukaryota; kingdom Metazoa; phylum Arthropoda; class Arachnida; order Araneae; family Araneidae; genus Caerostris; species Caerostris darwini. The sequence continues at coordinate 270,898 of BPLQ01009398.1, forward strand.
TATAAAGATATATATGAGTGAATTATTTTCTGAAGCCAAGCATTGCAGTTATATAAAAATCAAAATAATGAAAAAGGAAAATAGTTTACAATCAAATATTGAGATGAGTGAAAATTTGGAATTACTGTACAACAAAAATTTTGATACAAAACACAAATGTAAAACTATTTCATTTCATATAATAATCAAGGGGCATTTCCCATATTTAGAGGGAGGAATAATTGCTATTGCTAAAAAATATTAGAATCAAACAATTCATATGTAAATTTAACTACAGTATTTTAACACATCTATAATACAAGCCATGTTTCTATTCACATAAAACATTTTAAGAAAGAATTATTCAGAAATAAAAAAATCAGATTAAATCTTGCATTTATAAGTATACATTAATTCACATAAGTGGAAAAAAAAAAAAAAAAAAAATCGCATGAAAAATTTATAATTTCTTCTTACAAACATAAGTTTATGAAAAAATATTACATTTAACTATGATAAGAAATTTTTATTTTTAAATATTTACACACATTCAACATACAAGACAAATATACAATGTAAGAAAAACGTCTACAGGAACAAAAATCCACTAAATATATCAATGGGGAAAACAATTCACTAAAACTGGATAATTTCTCATGTGTCACTACACCACAGCAATGTAGAGAGTGGTCATTAAAGCATAGTCTGAAAAGGTAAAAAATTATTAAAACTAGACTATTTATAAGTAAAAATGTTATTTAAGAATTAGTTTTACTAGCATACTTTAAGTGTTTCAGATAATTTTTCAGCGTCCTTTAAGATACTTCGTAATTGGCTGTTGTCTGCTTCAATAACTTTTACTTGATCAGAAAGCTAAAAAATAAAAAGTAAACATAAAACCATTTAAACACACACAAAAAATTCAAAATTGAAAAAACAATGCAAAAGTTAGCAATTTGGATAGGTAAAAAGCTACGCTCAAAAAAATGTATATATAAGTATTGTTCAATAAAGAATGGCCATATTTTAAATGTATTTAAATAAATCAAGAAAACTAAATTATTATATGTGTACCAGATAGATAGTGCAAGTTTCACTGTGGGCAATGGAAAAACTGGATGCAATACACAATAAGCAAAACTCAGTGTTAAAATTGTTTTTGCCTTAAAATAATATCAACTGAAGTTTATGTAAAACTTAGCTTAGTTTAAAACAGTTCTCCCTTATAGGACAGTTAGAAGATGGTTTAAAATGTTTAAAGATGAGAGAACATATTTAGTAAACATCAACACAGCTTGTGTGATAGTGAGATAGCTATCCCATAAAGAGACCTATCAGAGAAAATGAACATTCCAGTGGATGGCACTCGCACATCGCTTACAAAAAAAAAAAAATGCACAAAATCTGTGCACTAGATTTTAAGATAATTTATTCCCAAACAAAAGGATGTCCTTGTAGAGGTTTGTTTGGAGTTTAAATCAAGGCTACAAAATGGCATGTTTCTGTTGAAAATTATATGACATTTGAAAGTTAGTTTCCACGTCTTGTTCTTGAATCTAAGCAACAGAACTCTGTACAAAGGAATCCATAATTGATACCAAAGAGAGAATCATTGCTTTTGCTGGGAAAATGACAGTGCATCATTTTTCGATAATCAAGGAATGATGACCAGCATTTCATACCATTACATACAACTATAAAGGTAATGTGCGATAGAGATTTTAACTCCAACATCTCTATAATATACTCCAAAAATAAGTCCATTGATAAGACTACATTAGAAAGCATCAGGATGGACACTACATCATAATGCAAGGCCCATGTAGCCGAGTATCTTTCAAAACTAAATGTTGTGTATCCCCCATCCTTCGTTTAGCACGATTGAATGCTATACATTCCCCCCCCCCCCCCTCTTTTCCAAAATTTGAAGAAACATACCAGGGAAAAGCATTTCTCATCATCATATGTAGTACTGAAAGCTGCAGAGGTGATCATGAAGGGCCATCAAAAAATGGCTTCTAACTTATGTTTAAAGACTGGATAAAAAAGGTAGGATACATTGGTATAAGGTACATTGCATGCAATGAGTAGCATTTTAAGAAAGATCAAAATTTAGTAGATTAGTAAAGATAATTTTTTGTTTATGTATAATCAATCTTCATAGAGCAGCCTTTGTATTTGTCAATAGAAGGCAAGTCAGAAGTCTGATATTTTAAAATCTAACATACAGACAAATAAAATACTCCAAAAAAAATTTTAGTTCCAAATTTTACCTGTAAAAACATAGAAAAAACACCCTAAAGTCGATAACTACTTGTCAAGTTTTCATTTGCAATTTTTTAGGTTCTAGTACTATCCATGGACAAAATATGGGAACCAAATTCATTTGCTTAAACAAAGCTCATTACTATTAAAAATATTTTAATACAGACAGCATGTTCTTAGTTTAATTTTACAAATTTTTAATTGCATCAAATCCTATCCCATATAAACAACAGCAAAAAAAAAACCCTATTCATTGAATATTAGATGATACAACAAACACAACGTACATTAGAAATTTCAGGCATGCTGTCTATAATCAGTTAATCTTCAATGTAATACGAGTTTTAGCATATCATACAATACGAGTGTTAGTAGTTAATATGCTAACTACTTTAATCTGTATCAAAAACTGATTTCTGAATGTCTAATAACACTTACAGTTAGAATTAATTTTGCTTACAAAAAAATTATTTATTTTAAAAAAAAAATGTAGCAATCTATGATCTGAACCCAAAAGTTTTTAAAGTATAATTTTTATTATTAGCCGGAAATTGTAGTAACAAATTTTAGAATGCAAATTTGAAAATTAATTTCTACAATGAAATCTTAAAATTAATACTTAAATATAATAAGGTACAGATTAGTTAAATAAAGTATTCACAATCTTTCTTTTTAATTTCTAAAATAGAGTAATTTTTCTTACAATTTCATTTTGTCTTAATGCTTCAGCTAAGGCTATACGTCTCTGCTCAGCCAATTCTTTCCAATAATTTGCAGGAGGATTTTCTAAAATGAGAGTAAGCCCAAATTTTAACTTCATAAATGTGATAAAACACCATCCTAAATCTCTATCTTTCCATCAGAAATTTTAAGCATGTATCAATACATAAGCTTTATATTCACTAAGTGAAAAAAAATTAATAACACACCAGGCAATGCAATTTTAATACATGTTTCTATAGCCATATATACAGCAAATGTGTTTCAACTAAGTATTATTTAATTTTTAGTTGATTAATAGAGAGAAATTACGTTCTAAAAACAAACAAAATTACTATAATTATTTTTAAATAAACTATTTGCACAGTTAGTAAAATTATTTCCAGTTTTTTTTTAATTCATTTATTATTTAATTTTAAAAACTTGAAATATTTGTTAATAATAAAAGCAAAATTGAAAGAATTATTATATAGCAAACTATTAGTATTGCTCAATAATTTTCCATATTTGCATTGCTACTTTAACTGTAGCAAGTATAATTTAAGTTTCAGAAACATTTTGCTGCAGAGCCTTTAATGCTTCCTTTTCTGAAAGGACATGGTTATGCATTAATGATAATTCTTTAAGTTTGAATTATTTAGCAATTTAATAACAAATTTAAATTGAACACTTGAATTGTTACTTATACAAAGGCATTTTTTTTTTTTTTATCACAAACAGCTTACATTTGAGATAAAATTGCTGATAATTTTAGTTAGGAATTCAAGTAAGGTTGTTGATTCAATATTGCATTGTTACTTTACCTGTAATAAGCATGATTTCAGATTCAGAAATACTTTGCTGTGGAGCCATTAATGCTTCCTCCTTTTCTGAAAGAACACATTTAATGCATTAATAATTCTTTATATTTGAATAATTTAACAATTTCATAAAAACAAATTTAAATTGAACACTTCAGTTGCTACTTCTATGACAGCATTGTTCTTTGTCAAAAACTGCTGATAATTTTAGTTCCGGATTCGAGTACAGTTAATTATAGTTATTTGTTCTAATAAAACAATGAGACGTTATAGATAATACAAAAGAAAAAGTGCTTTTGCTTGGATTCTCAACCAGATTTAACAAAATTTCATTTATTTTTTAGAAAATAAAATATTCATTTGAAATTTAAAGTAATATTTAATTAAAGGAAAAATATTTCCTTACTTTCTTATATAGCAATATAAATGTAATTATTTTTAAATTTAGAAAATACAATAGAATAGCTTTTCGATATATAAACTTCAAATATAAATCAAATTTATAAAAAAAAAAAAAAAAAAAATCAACCGAAAACTGTTTCTTTCATCAATTTTTTTTTAAATCTAAACGTAACATTTTTATAATCAAAATATTAAATAAATTATTGTGCTAAAATATTTAACACTACTACTTTAATTATTTTTATGGATTATCATATCAACACTAAACCAATGGATTTTTTTTTTTTTTTTTTTACCTCAGAAGAGTTTAATTTCAATAATATGAGAACCCAGATGAAATTCGGTTTTTATTACATGAATATAAATTTTCCTTACTTTACTTTACGTTTACTTATTTTACATAAAATATTATACATAACATATTTACTTATTTTACATAAATATTATACATTATTACATAAAATATTATAATGTAATGTATGCTAAACAAGTATAGATTTTGCACTCAATAAGTCATTTAAACTTACTGATTTCAGCAGTTTCCAAGATACTTGGTAAGGAAGGCATAAAGGAATCTATTTTAGATTGCTTTAGATCCGTTGTAATTTTCTTCTTAGCTGAAACCTTTTTAGATTTTGAAGCTACTTTATGCACTGTAATTGAAATGTTTTCAGTTTTATTATTAGATGTTTTCTGATCAGGTTGATTTTGAGTACTAGGTACTTTTCGTTTAGAGCGCCTAAGAGGTGCATTTTCTTTACTAGAACTATCCTCTTCCAAGATATTAAATGGTGGCGGTGAAACCTTTTCAGTTTTCTAAAGCACAAAAAAAAAAAAAAAAAAAATTTCATTAATCAAGAGTCAAATTGTTCATCAATCATGAATTAAATACAAGTAGATATAAATACAGATTAAAGACAATATTTAGATTACCTAATTTATAAATGAATTTAAAAAGGTGAAAATTTCTGAATAAAATCAAGTTACAAGTTAAACTTCTAAATGATTTATACAAAGGGCTTTTAATCTGTTAAAATTATTATTTAAAAAAGAATATGTTTTTAAATATATTTACTTAGAAATATTTCAAAAAAATTATTGAAGATCTTGATTCAAAATACTGTTTTACAGAAATTTTTTCCTCGAAAAAATACTAGTAATTTTTTTTATATATATCCAAACTGATCTATAATAATTCTATATTAAATTGTTAAGATTAAGATGTTTTTAAATTTTTACTGTTATATTACAAAATATCTAGTTAATATGTGAATACAAATAACTTCTTTATATCACCCTTTGTTAAATTATATATTTGAATGTTTTATGTGTTTATATTGAAAGGGGAGAGAAATCACAATAGGACATTTATATATTTTTTAATGTAAATGTCAGTAAAGATAAATTCTTAGTAGGTATAAAATCGCAATACTACAATCAATTAACATTAACATAAAATCAGAGAATAATTAACTGAAAAAGGCTGCTGAATAGCAACAATTCCCTTAAAAAACAAAGTATTTAAGGATTTTTTTTAAAAGAATTCAATGAAAGTTTCTTTGCCCCACCCATGAACAAACGAGAAGATAGCCCCACCCTCAAGAAGTGTCAGCTCAACATCCCATTCACCTGTATTACACCCAATTTAAGAATGTTTTATCTTAACTGAATTCTTTTATAACTAATTATGTTTTTTGGAGGCAACTCAACCAGTCTAACTATACCAATTTTAAATTTAACTTTTAAAAATCTTTCGTTTTGTTTTCTTGCCTCTCAAATTTACCAGAAATGTTTTATGTTATTTTGACTTCGATTTTAAGCTATTTTTATTCCTTGTTTAATTTTATGCAGCCACATGGCTTCTATTTCTCAACATTAATCCTGGTAAGGAACGTAAGGGGACTTTGTACTCAATGGTATGATCCTATATTGCAAAAATAGGAAAACTATACAATGTTCGCAACAGCTAATAATATTTACAGTACTATTCAAATAAAAAAAAATATATTTGAAGATTCAGTAGTTTTGACAAAGTACAAAATTTACCTTTTCTGTTTTAGGCATCAATTTTGGAGATGGTACAAATAAATCTTGATCAATAGCTGAAGGTTGTAATTCTTGAAGAAATTTCCTAGCTCGGTTCTTTCTAACCTATATTAAAAGTTGTTTTAAAAAAAAATTCAAATTTTATTAACATTTTTAATTTTTAAATCCAGATTTCAAAAGAAATTAAATTTTCTCACTTTTATAATATTAAATTACCACAATTAAAAATTTAAATAATATTAAAATAAAAATAATTTAGATCCTGTGTTTTGTTTATCTCCGGACATAAAAATATAACTAGATTTACTATAATTAGGTTATTGTTTTCTTATTACAAAAATAAGAAAGCTAATTATATTCACAATAATATTATTCAAATAATGAAATAGTTGAAAATTCAATAGTTTTGACCTGGTGCAAAACCTACCTTTTCTGTATTAGACATCAATTTTGGAGATGGCACAAATAAATTTTGATCAGTAGTTAAAGGTTGCAAAACTTGAATTTTCTTGGATCGATTCTTTCTAACCTATATTAAGAGTTTAAAAAAAAACTTTAGTATAGATTAAACTTTAAAAAAATTCAAGTATATTAACCTTTTTTTAAATTGAGATTTGAAAGAAATTAAATTAATGATTATTTTAAAATCAAGACAAAATTAAAACAGAATTTTAAAAATTGTAAATGTTTTACTAAATTTATTTTTTTATTAAGTATTGTTTAAATACTGCATGCTATATGTTTAATATGTATAATTATAAAAATAATCACATTTAGAAACAGGAATATACCCAAGTGCAGTTCACCAGTTAAGAAGGGGAAGGACATATACATAAAATAGAAAAATAATTTCTTTATAACATTTTATTAATTAAACTAGAATTATGTATATGCCCCTTCTCTCTTCTTTACTGGGGTTATGGACTCAACTTGAATATATTCTGGACAACTTCTGGTGGACTAAACTTGGATATATCCCCTACTCTCACCTTTTTAAATAATAATAATAAAAAAACCGAATTTGTAGAATAGTAGTTAAAAAAAATTTCAGTGTAAACATTTTTGAAAAGTTCTATTTTCCAAAGCTTTCCTATCCATTAATTATATCTGTTGAGTACAAAAAACATTAACTTCTTCTGCTACTTATTTTGGAATTGCAAAAATTCTTCAATTATACATAGCCACCTAATAAAATTATGTGGCTATTTATAAATATATGAATGCATTCTTAAAACTGCAAATCAAAATAATTCAAGAATATTTTCATCTTATACAGTTTTGCAAATAACAAAATAACTACTGTTATAAGTAGTATAAACTTCATATTCGTTAGCACATAGAAAACGTTTCGTGTTTGAGATATTAATTAAATAAACTCATAAAAAGTAATAAAAGTTAAATTTTCCCAAAAATGAATATCATTAAATATATGTATAAAATTTAATCAACAAAGATAACGTAACGAAATTGGATAATTATTGGAATATTTATATAATTAATATTTGTAATAAAAATAATGATATTAATCATACTAACTTTTGTGCCGATAGCAGTTTTTGATAAAGTTTCCACGTTCATAATTCTAATTATATTAAACTTTAATAAACCAAGCACGCTATTTTCAGTTACACTCTATAATTATGTCTAAGTACAGCTGTTGAACAGCGCGCTCAGTAATATAATGTACTGCCACACATCCTAAAACAACATGCAATGCAATGTGGTGTTGCGCAATTTATTGGAAAAAAATTTAAATTATTCATGGAAATATGTTTTCTATAAAAATGTGCTCAATATAATTGCAGCCGCCTTCCAATAAGGATATAGAAAAATTATTTGGGTTCACTTGATGACTAAAATGTAAATGTTTATCTAACTTTCGTTTCAGGTAGGAAAACTATCTTAATATACTTTGAATCTAATCATCTGTTTCATACTTCGTATTTAATGAATATCTGTGCTTTTTCATATATATTTCAAACTTATTTTGTTCTAGTGAGGCAGTAATTCATCATATCACATAAAATGAGATGTGTATCTGGCATCATAAATAACCGGTAGTTTTAGAAAAAGTAAACATTCAAATTGTTTAGAACTGACTTAGTGTATATTGTGATTTTTTTCGTAAGTATTATATCTTTTTATGTATGTATTATTGTAATTTTTCATTAACTTATTCTGTAATAGGTTTTTTATTGTTGCCATTGCTATTTTACTGTGGGCTCAGAGTATTGTGAGATTTTGAAAGTATTATAAATTTACTCAGACTTTTAAAAACCTCAAATGAAAAAAATCAAATGCTACAATTTATAAGAAGTAATTTATGTAAAGAGTTTTATAATCCAAACTCATGCTCTCTTTAAAAGAAACGATTTTGTTATTTTGAGACATGAAATAAATAGGAACAATATTATACATACAGCCAACAATAGCTGTATTTTTAATATGACTTAAATAATCCTGTAATGTAATAGTTTCATAAGAGAACTCTCTATTTTGAAAAATTTAGAAAAAAAAAATCTATTATTTATTTTTGTATTCTGTAAATTTGATGGCTTTCATATAGAACAACCATAAAAATTTTTGATGAATAAAAAAATTTCCTCCATCAAGCATTTTAAAATAAAAAATTACATGAACATTTAATTTTTTTATCATTAAAAAAGTTTCGCTTAAAATATCCAATATATCAAGATTTTCTCATTTTTAAATGAAAAAAATTAAATCAAATTGTTTCTTAAATATTATATAAAAACTATTAGCTTTGGAAAAACAAAAATATACTTTTCATTAGTGTTGTGTCATTTCTCCTTAAACATAAGTTTCCCAATAACATGAAATTATGATTGAATATGACTATAAATAACAAGTTGTATTGTTCTGCATGTGTTTAATGTTAATGTAATGTCAATTTATGTTAAATGGTTGAATTTTTGGCTCTCATGCAAATATTTTGATCTGCTGACTCCCAAAAGGAAAAGTAGGAAAAAACATATTCAAAATGTATTTCTGGCAAGAATTTCATGATTATTAAAACGATAAAATAATCTGTGCAATAAATAATAAAATAATTTTGAAAAGGAAGTACTGAAATAATCAGATATTTACATTAATTCAAATTATTCATTTACAATGAAGATATGTTATATTAACTATGCTATAAATATTCCTAGATTTTGAGTATATTTAAAATTGATATTTTAAATAAGAACAGGAGCAAATTTATGTACTTTAATAATTAAATATATTTCTTTACATTTCAGTCCTTAAACTCTTGCTGTCTTTTATTAGATAAATGTGATATCATTGTTCACTTTACCTCATATGATTTTGAAACTATTAATATTGCTTTTTCTATTGATGCTGAACAAAATGTTGTTTTTCAATGTTCAGATTGCATGTGTAATGCTTCTAATTTATATGAAAAGCTTTCCAATTTTTATTTATTTATTTTAATATTTTATCCAATTGGAAGAAAAATTTTGTCATTTCAAAATAATTAAGAGAAAAATCTTATGTATACCAACTGTATATTTTTGTTCTTCTTTTAAGACTACTAGTGGCATTAATCATCCATGACTTAGGGAAGAGTTTCCTAAAAAATACATATAACTTGCCATGTATTATTTATTTATTTTATTTTCATACTTTATTAGAAGAGAAATAATTATAAAGCAATTGAAAATCATGCATCTATTTTGACATTTGTGTAATATCTGATGCATTTGCTTAGTAAATTGTAACATCAGCAAATCTCTGTCGCTTCGATAAGGGTTGCTGTAAATATTGTTATGAAGGTAGAGGAAGAAAGACTGCTAGAAAGCTAGTTTCACCTGGTAGAGGTGATGTTTGCACCAAGTTTGAATATTAAGAGAGTTAAATAACTTTTTTTGTTGTTTTTAAATAATTGTCCTGATTGTTTATAAAGAAAAATCTTAAAATTTTTTTCTTTTTATAGTAACCAAAATACAAAGTTGATTCTTAATTTTCATTTATCTTCTGATTATATGCTGATAATTTAATACTTAATGTTTAGCATCATCAGGCTATCAAACTGGTGATGATTAATTTGGCAAATTTTAAATATTTCAAAAAAATATGATGACTTTGTTCAATTTATATGCGCTACATTTTTCCATTCACCTTTTGTTCAACAAGCTGTAAAAATAGAATTTTTTTTAATTTTTGAGAATTAAGAACCAAATTATAAATTGCCTTTAACTGTAACATTAGTAAATTCATGATTTGAATTTATACAATAAAGCTAACAAATGCTATTCCGATTGCTTATTCATATAGTTCAATGAACATGAACCTCTATAGTCATATAGTAATTTTATATCTTTTCTTAGTGTTATTTAAGAATTTATTAATTACATGTGCTCCAGCTGCTTTTCTACCTAGGTAGATGTCATTGAGTTTCTTATGATTGCTAAGATCAATTACTGCCAATTTAACTGCCTGTGAAATTTCATCTTTAATAGCATATTTTTGTACTCAAATGCTGCTGTGATTGAATATAAAATATGCAATCTTTATACTCACTGAAATTTGTTATTCAATTTATTTATTTTTTGATATATATATATATATATATATATATATATTGTAAGAATAGTAACATTTTTACAAAACCCTCACTTAAGGTTCAGAACATCTTGTTTGCTTCGTCAATTTTGTTTATGATTAGATTTGGAAATACAACAACAGGACAGAACATTTATTCAGTATAGTTGAAGTAATATTCTACCTGGATAGTCATCTTTTTTTTGAAATGGAGATGCTATGCAGTGACATAATAGAGTAAGTAAGAGTATAAGGTCTACATAAAGTACTTGAGTAAGGGTATAAGGTCATGCTGTCTTTTGCTGCTTTTTGAGTAAGGGTAAGATGATGCTGTATTTTGCTGCTACAAGAAAAATATGCAGTAAAAAACGCTTCGAAATATGGTAAAACATTGATAGCATGGCAGGCATATAAAGCAAGCAAAAATGACAAACTCATTCCATAATAAAAATCAATGGAACATCATTTTTAACCAGTTTCTGAATACCACTTTTTCTCCCATTATAGAAGAGAAATTGTCAATTACAAATCCTATTACATTTTAAATTGGAATATTAACCCTATTTAATAATGACTTAACAACAACATTAAGCAATTAAGGATTCATACCAGCAAACCATATTAATAAATGAAATATTATGTTCATCTAAAATGCACAAAGAACAATATTTGGTTCATGCTTTTTATTCACTTTCCATTTTGTTTTAAAAATTGAGTAATATTAGTACTTATTTTAGCAACTTCAAAATTTCTTTTATCCTTCATAGAATCATTGTTTTGATTTCATGAATTTATTTCATGTTTTAATGTAAAAATGCAAGTAAATTCATCATATCATTTTTTGTCTTGTTTTAGCCTATGCTGAATTCTGTTTTAGTAAGCCATTTCCCTTGGAAACACTGAGCATATTATTTATCTTTCTTTGTTATTGTGTTTTATTTAATATCTTGAATTAGTTAGTATATTTTATTCATTATCTTCAGTAGCATTCCCCAATTTTAGCTAAGTGTAAAATTTATCAACACAATTTAAGACAACAGTAGAAGTAAATGAAAGAAAATTGAAGCAAATGTAGTAAATAGCATCAGGATTGCCAGATTAATATTTTTATTTAAAGCAAAAATTAAACAGAGAGTATTATAGAAAATATATTTTCACAGTATAATCAAAAAAATTTATTGTAGAAAATCTATAACATAGATTTAAATACATGATTTTTTTTTCACCTTAGAATATATATTTATATAATATTTTAAATAAAATCCAATGACTGAGGCCTTCAAGTAAAAATTTAAGATCTTGTGGAGGGCGAAGCATTGGCAGCCAATATATTATTAATTATTTTGTTTTATTTTTACATTTCTAGACTCATTATATACATTCATTTTCTCTAGAATTTAGGTACAATATTAATCAAGTATAAAAATGTCTGACGATGAAGAAATTTCCTATATAAAACGCCAAAACATTGTACATTATGGCAGTTTGGAAGAACAAGAACGACAAAAGTTGGAACAAGAAAAATTGAAAGAAGAGGGCAGTGATGATGGTAAAGAAAGTAGCAATGAAGAAGAAAATGAAACTGAGAAAGAAACAATAACTTCAGGGAATGTTAATGTCAGTGATGGTATGCAAGTTATTAAATTATTTTGAGAAAATAATCCAATGAATATTTTGCAATGAAAAATTGTACAAAATTAAATTTATTTAATGATTATATTATACTTAATTGATATAGCTTTCTAAATATTTTATTAATATTATTTAACTGGTAATTTATCTTTTATGAAAATGCATTATATAAGCATAAGTAATTGTTGCATTTCTCTCAAAGTACAAATTTTATTGCATGTAATATACAGAGAATTGCAAATAACTTTTTAATAATAAGTATTATATAATAATATATAATACTTTTTAATAATTTTTAACTATTATAATTTTTGAAATTTTTATATTTTGGTTTTGCTAGTAACAAAAAAATTAATTATTGTTTTTTATTTGTCACCTTATCATTAGAGCTTTCATTTTGTTCAATATAAATTTGCAACATATGGTTTAGATTCCTTTTTTCAGCATTTTGTTTTTTATTTTTATTCATTATTTTTCCCACCCTTAAAATTTGAATCTACAAAAATAAATAATGTGGTACCTGAAATATTTTAGAGTACATGGACTTGGAAGAAGAAGTCAATAAAGAAAAACAGATGCTATTAGAAGAATTTGAAAGAAGAAAAAAGGTATGTTTCCCCTTCCCCTTAAGTACTTGCTGCTTTCACTACATTTAAAATAAGTTAATAAAAAAAATCTGTACATTTTTATACTGATGCATAGTACAAAAATTATTTCTTTTAATTGTATGTATAAGTCAAAAAAAAAAAATGTCTAGTAAAAAAAAAGAAGATTATTTAATAAATATAATAATCGTGAGTGCTATTAATGTAGTTAAAAATTGTATTAAACCATATTTTACATTGTTGCACTGAATCTAGCATTTGAAAATCAAATTCATTTAATAAAGCAACAATTTTTTGTTCATTTAAGCAATTTCTTGTATTATAAAATTTACATCAGCTTGAAAACCATCAACATTTAAAGTTTTTTTTTTTTTTTTCAATTATAATTTTTTTTATATATGACATTAAAATATATTATGTATAAATGTAGATCATAAATTAAAAAGGAAAATAAAAAATTAAGTAAATCCATAATTTTATTCTCCTGAATATTTTAGTATTAAACTGAGTTTTGGAAGGTTCTATATATCTTCTTAAATAAATGAAATAAAAAAATTTTAAAAATAAATGAAATTGATGTATTCAAATAAATACAAAATTCTCTGTATTTATTAAAAATTTTTACATTATCATACAGTAAAGTTTTTTTTTTTCAACTAGTAATGGAATTATAATTTGTAAAATAGATTATTTTTCATGAAGATTATATGTTATACTATTTTATAATAAATTGCATGAGGCAAACTATTATTTTCATTATTATTTAAGTATATAATTAAAACTCTCTATACAAAATTGTATATTTAGTTTATAAAATAATTATTACACCATAAAAAATTTTAAATATTTTAAACATTTGATAAAAAATTGTATATTTTGAATTTAAAAAAATTTAGTTCAAATAGTTATATATTTCAAATAGAGATTGTTTTATTTTAAATTAATAAGCCAATGACTTGAGATTATTAAAATAAGATTTGTGATAAGAAACAAAAAAACAATATATTTAATTCTATAATAGTTTTTACGTGACAGCTAAAGTCTAAGCTTCTTAAGATTTAAAACTTATAAATATTGTTTATATAAATTTATTAAATTAGGATTATAATCATAATTATTTATTGTATTGTGTAGGCAAGACAAATTAATGTTTCAACTGATGATTCAGAAGTGAAAGCTAATCTTCGCCAAATAGAAGAACCAATCTGTAAGTAGTCTTTCTTATTTCATGTTTTTCTATATTTTATTATTATTTAATTATTATTATTTAGAAGACTATAAACAGGAAAAATTAATTTGTCATTTTTAATTTAATATATTTTAGTTTAAAGTATATGATTACAAGCAATGACACTTTTTCAAAATGCTCTAATTTTGCAATGTATACATATTTTTGATGTGAATGCTACTCAAAAATATGAAAAAGCATAAAAATTAATAATTTTTTTAATTAAATATTCAAAAAATGGCCAATTTTTTGTGAAGTTTAATGGAAATAACCACGAAATGCAAAACACCAAAATTGAAATTCTATTGTTAGTATTCAAACATCTTTTTATGGAATTCTTTTATGGCAAAACAGAAGGCAATCTACAACAAGCTGAGTGATATGAAAAATAAAAAAAATTCAGCTTATCGAAGAAGTTTTCATGTGAAATTTTATAAAATTAGCTGCTGCAGTACCATGAAAATCATTATAAATGAAACAGTATTTACATTATTGCCAAATCTGTAGTGTATTGTCTTTATTAAATTGCAATATATATCTCCAGAAAGATACATCAATAATTTTTTAAGATATTGTGTTTTGTGTATAGAATTTATGACAAAAATTCAATTTTTCAGGAAATGCATTTAAGGCATTCACTTATCTTTTTTCTAAAATAATTTATTGTTTAATTCACTTAAAAAACAGTATTATAATAGGTCCCACTCACTTTCTTACAAAATTGGAACCTTTGTTTGCTAGATGACTAGATGGCCATAATTTATTTCTTCAAGTTTTGTATTTGTTGAACACTATTGTTTTGAAGAATTAATGCATTCTCTATTGAAAACAACATAAACTTTAGCAGTGCAAGTATCAAAATTAATGTTATTAATTTAGTGTCTTCAAAAATCCATAATTATATTCTTTTCCAATAAGTATGAACTTATTGTATTGTTTGCATTTGCACAAAATCATTTTTTGGCAATATTTACTTAGAATACTATTGAAGCTTTCATTCATTATCATTTTGTGTCCTGCAATGGAGACATTTATTTAATAACATTTGATCACATAATGTCACACAAATTGATTTTATAACATTAATACTCTTTTGAGGAGACCAGCATTTAATTCTTTATGTAATTTTACCCTCAGCCAAAGCTTACTTATATTTATACCAGCTGTATAAATTTATAATGCTCTGTTATCCATTAAATTAATATTGCTAAAACAATGAACAAAAGCTGAAATTGTTGTTGTAATGCATTGTGAAAATAAATACAAATCTTGTAATTACTTCATTATTAATTTTATGCTTTTTAGATGTAGCAAAATCTTATGGAGGAAAATAAAAAACAATTATTACAAAAAATAGAAAACTTAAATCTAAGACCACATCTTGAAACTTCCACTAGATATAGAGTACTATTCTGGCAAGATGGGCAACGCACAATATTATAAAAAATCTTTACTAGTATTTCCATATTCATTCATCTAAAACCAGTGATTCTTTCAGTTTCAAATATGCCATAACTTATCAGAAGCAACTCAGACTTTTGCAGCTTTGATGCACTGACAGTTGTTGATTCATCCACAGCAGGTACATCTTTCTTGTTAAATTAATTACCTTTAAATTTTCTCTTATGAATTCTTTTAAAACGTCTTCCACTAAACAAAAAAAAAGGTTATTAAAATGTAACAGAAAAATATGAAAGTAAAAAATAGTAAACCAAACAGGAATATTGAAACAACACTCAAAGCAAAATGTAATCATCAGTTTAAAAGGAACCTGCTGTTGCCAAAATTTTTTAGATAAATACACTGAAATAGTAACATGTACAATAATAAAACCAAACAATCTAATTTTCTGTTCTCTTATTGGCTTTGACCACTCTTCTGGTTTGAAAAAAAATGTACAAGTTAATATTAAAATCACTATAATTTTGCTTTTATTTATTATAGAATAAAAATGACAGTTTTATAAAGCAAAATAACTGAGTTTTAATTTGAAAGAATAAAAAAAATACAAAAATTTGGTCAAAAATCATTTTTCAAACAAAGTCACATATGAAATACATCCAAATCAATTAAAATAAATTCATTCTCATAATGCAACACACTTTTCCAATTATCATAATTTCCATCCAGCAATTTATGAATTATATGTTAAAACAAACTTCAAAATTTTAGGTTTCAGATTATAGGCCACTGTTTTCACAAGTTTCAGAAAAATCAGTTGTATAAAACCATCACTTGAAAGTGCTTTTTGTCAAAACTTTATGTGAGAGAAAAATCAACAATCTTTTAAACATAAAGAAAGAAACGTTACAATAATGAATGATAAGACTGCTGGACTTTTATAAAGTTAGATAATATGGGCATGCAACTCAGATTAGCATATAGGTCTGTAATGAAGTTATAAATAAGAATAAAAAACTATTTGCAGAAGACCAGATTAATAATTATTTGTCACATTTATTAAAATTTTCATCTATCTTACAATAATGAAGATTGCAATTCATCTGAAAAATATCATCTAGTTTGTTTTCACCATAGTTTTTAAATGTGTATCTTCTTTCCAGACTTCGTTTTAAATTTACAACATAGTTTTTCTCATGTGATTATGGCATCAAAAATATTGAAAATGAAAAAAAAATTTTAACTTGACAGAAGTTCATTGTTATATGGTAAATCAAAGGACAGTCACGAATTGTTACAGATGATATATGAATAATACTGTGGATTATAGCAAGAAATTACAGTAATTTATAAGCATATATTTCTAGTATTGATAGTGGTTTATAAGATAGCATTGTTTTAATATTTACTTGCATGTTATTTTATGTATTTATTTAATCATGAAAATCATTTTATTCGGATTATATTAATTTAAGTACTTGAAAATCAGCTCAATACATGATTGTACATTTTTTCAATAAGGCTTATTTGGAGAGGGTCCAGCTGAGCGTCGAGAGAGATTGAGACAAATTTTAGCTAGACTTGGAAAGGATGCTATTAAAAAGAAGGAGGAAGAGGAAGAAGAAAAAGAAGAAATCAAAGAAAAATTGGTAATTACTCTAATATCTATTATTTAATTGGTTATAAATATTCTAAACCATATCTACCAAATAAGTACAACAATTATATTTCCTTATCTTTGCTATTAGACTGAAACTACATGGTATCATGAAGGTACTGAAAATTTGCTTAAAGCTAGACAATGGATAGCTGCATATTCTATACCAAGGTAATTTTCTTTCATTAAAGTTATGTATGAAATGTTAGAATATGTTATGTTTAGCATACAAATATAATAAATTGGCTTTGTATATGTAGCTAATTTAAATAAATTTTTTATTATTTATTAACAAAATAATTCAATTTTGAAAATTTGTGCCCTATATCTTATCCTTAAATTACCAAAAGTATTAAGTTTGAAATTTCTCAACTAATTTTTATGAATGAATTTTTAATTTATTAAAATTTCTTTGCCATACTATTCTTTTTTTAATATAATGCAATTTTTTTCTAAAAATTAAATTGATCATTTTTTTAAAATCTAAATTATAAAGATTATGTATTAATTTTACATTTTCAGAGCAAAACAAAGACTTCAGGATGCCAGAAAAGAAAAAGAAGAACCAGATTCTTTGAGACATGCCAAAAAACAAGAACAATATAAGAAACTTAGGGTATGAATGTAATTTATCTTTCTAGTTGCTGTTACTAAATTTTATTCTGTTATATATTGCCATTCAGGAAACACATATGATTTGAAATGATATTTCAAGTTATTTGATTTGTTAAATTTGATAATTTATGTAATTTGCCTTTCCATAGGCATAATGTTTCATTGTTAGCAGTTTGTAAATTAATATTTCTGTCATATTTTTATCTGACTAAAATAAAGTTTATCTTATTACAGTAACCTTTTATAATGCAATATGAAAAGACAAATAACATAATAAAGCTAATAATTTTTATCTAGGTTCTAATATTTGTTCAGTTTTTAATTATTGCAGTTGAAATTATGACTAAATATAGGATTTCAAAATAAAAAAAGTACCCAAGCCTGCAAAACTTAAGCATAGATGCAAAAAGAAGAAAGAGATTAACATCAACTATCGACAAACATTGCTCAATGACAACCAGATATCTAATTGTTTGTTGTAATCAGAGGCTTGATTTCATATTTTTTGTTTCTAATTAATTTTAAGTGCAAGCAATGTCTCTCAGGATAGTAATAAAAAAAGTTAGGATGAATAGGCAAAGTTATCGAAAAAAAGTGCCTAAATTTACCATGCTATTGTAATGTTTGTTAACAAAATTACAAGTAGAGAATTTGTGTAACCTGATAAACAGGAAATTGAATAATGATATAAATATAATTCAATTCCCAGTATTAATAAAGATTTACTATATTAATGTTTCTCAAGATAATCATAAAAATGCTTATATCAGATTATGCATTTGATTATAATAGTTATTTTTTCAAATTCAAAATTTTCAATTTAATATTTAATACAAACGGAGTAAATAAACTGTGTTTACAGAATGAGATTATCTTTAAGAGCATCAGTTATGTAAATATCAGTATTTAAAGATTATTTTTGTATGCACTATAATATAAAAAGTTATCTGTTCCCCCCTTTAAGTACAATACAATATTAAAAAAAATATAGAAAATGTTTTAAAACATGCAAATCTGCTTTGTGTATTTTCATTACATATTTTTATTGTTTTTTTTTTCAGTTTATTTATTTATTTTTTCTCTTTCAGTCTTTAAATATAAACTGCAGTCAAATCGGTGATACCAGACCATTATCATTTTGTCAGTTTAGTCCAGATTCAAAAATGCTTGCTACTGCATCTTGGTAATATAAAAGTTTGGAAAAATTTTTCTTAAATGTTACTATATTATTAAAAGAAAATTGAAATTTATATTTTCTTTTTACTATAAAATATATTCTTTATGAAACTATGGTATGCTAAAAAGTTGTTTTTGCAATTTAAAAAAGGCTGTTTTATTTGTACATATTTTAGAAATTATTTTATAACTTCAAAAAAACCATCTTTCAAATGCTAATTTTGGAGCTAACAAATTAAAACATGAATTGAGAAAATGTAAAATTTAATGTCAGTTTTTTCCATAAATAAAGTAATAACTAACTGATAATGATAAAAATGCTGGTATATTATTTGTATACTTTTGCTGTATATTATTTGTATATTTTTGCTGTATATTATTTGTATATTTTTAAAGTAAAGAACTGCTTTTTTTAATTTGGAGTTTTTTATTTTATATTTCTGAAATTTTAGGAAATATATAAATATGCATAATTTTTTATATAATCTAGAAAATTCTAAAAAGGATTTTTAAGTGTTGGTGTCTTCATTTTTAATAAGTTCTTGATTAAAAATATCACAATATATATATATATAATATTGTTGATCCCTCAGTCAATAATATTTTTACAGGAGTGGTCTATGTAAATTGTGGTCTGTTCCTGATTGTGAATTAATCAGAACTCTAAGAGGTAAGTATTTACTTTTTTATATTAAATTGCTGTGTATTATTTGTATATTTTCTATTTTAATAATTAGAAATACTATATCTCTAATGTAATTATCTTTTTTAAAAAAAATTTCTGTTATCCCCTGAAAATTTGTATCATTTTTTAAAATCAAAACATTTTTCGGGTGAGAAAACATTTTCTGTTTTTGAAAGTGATATTTTGTGATTTTTTTTTTTTCAATTTGTTATTTAAATGTATGCATTATTATAATTTTTTTTACAACCAAAGTCATTTATTGTTTGCACATAATGTAGATAAAATTCAATGTTATACTTTTACGAGCAATATTATTTAGAAATAAAGCAAATTATGCATAATTTCTATATAAAAATACTTGACCCTTTGTATTGTGTTGTCTCCATTAGAAGTACGACAGTTATCAGTTTGACGATTCTAATGACTTCACCAATGAAGAAAAGGATGAAATAGGTGAATGTGTTAAAATTTAGAAATGAATGAAGGTCGATTGTGAGCTATTCAAAGAAAATTACTTAAAATTAATGGAAGTGATTAGAATTCTGCTACTAGCAGTTGCAATGAAATTATCATATAAAAAAAATTCTTGTTATGAACAGTAAAAATAAAAATTAAATCAGGGAATGAAAAATGAATTTATGAATTGAAATTTATGAAAAATGAGGCAATTCTAGATGAAATTAATTTCATATGTTATTATTTTACAAAAATATTAAACTAAACTAAAAATAGATAATGAAGATGCAGTATTCAATTTTGAATGCTACATCTGATGCTACCGTTAAGATATTAGAACTTGCCAGTTATTAAATGATAGTGATAATTTAAAAGCTAAACTGCAGATGGTTAATGCAGGAAACTAAGTGGGTCTATCCCCCCTATATATCAGTACATAAAACAAACATATCTTTACAAAGAATGTTTGAAACTGAAAGAAAATTTTATTTATTAATTTTTAATGTCATGTATTTTTTAGGTCATAATTGTAACGTTGGTGCTATTGTATTTCACCCCCAAGCAACTTTAACTCAGTCTGAAACTAGTGTTAATATGGCATCTTGTTCTACTGATGGTGTAGTTAAATTGTGGGATTTAAAAAGGTACTTGTATTTCATTCATATTTCTTTATTAAATAATTTTAAATCTACTAATTTCATTTATGATAATTTTACTTTATAGACTATTTGTAACAAATTTATCACTTAATATTGTATATTAACAAGAGATAATTCATAAAATCAACTTAGCTGGCAATTAACATAAGAATTAGAAACAGCTTGCAGGTTATAGTTATAACCAAAAGCACATCCAAAGTTTATTGATGTAGGAAACTAAATTCTTGCTTTTTTTTATCTATTTATCGGCAATACATACCATTATAAGTAAATTGAAAGAAAATTTTATTTAAGTCATGTATTTTTTTCGTCATAATTGTAATGTTGGTACTGTTGTATTTATTTCCCTTCCAATTATTGCTTTGTGAAACTAAGATTTCTAAATATTATGACATTGACAAATAACCTTTGAATGTGTTTTTGGTTGTAATCAGCCAAGCTATTTCTTACTCTTCTATTTAATATCCAGTTGATATCAATTGTCTTTGCAGTAAAATGATCATAATTTTTTTTAGGTGCATTATTAACTGAAAAATTAAGTTGTAAATTCTCGAATTTTTTCGTATTGCATGGAAGTAATGTAATTTTAGACATCATATTCTGCACTGAATTTAAAATAGTAAATTTTTGATATCATAAAAAAAAATTAATTAATTATTTCATAGGTAGTATCACTGTTCATAGAAGCATGAAAAAAAAAAAAAAGATTTCAGTTGGGTATGGAATTTAACATTGTTATGAATAATTCTACATATTTTGTTTAAAATTAATGCATCTCAGAAATATGCACAGAAAAAGATTTTAATATTTAAAAAAAATCTTGTTTAAGTCAGCAGAAGAAAAAAAAAAATGAGTTTAGGAGTTATAAAGTCAAATTGATCAGTGAGAATTCTATTCTATATTCTATGGTTTTCTCACTTTTCACATTAAGGGCTTTTTAGTGTATAAAGAAATGGAAATTAATAAGGAGCATAAGTTTAGTTGAATTATTTTTGGAAGAAAGTGGAATTTCTGAGGGGGCTATTTTATGTTTGCTGTTAAGATTTTAAAAATTCAACAAACTTTGATTATAAACTTTTAATTATTTTAAAATTAGTTATAAGGCATTTAATATATTTATATATATATTTTTTTTTTTCGTAAATATATTAAATGTAATGTATATTGATGTAAATTTTTTTTTTTTTGTAGTGACGAACCTATTGCTGATTTAGAGGGGCATGCTCCACATCGAGTATCACGAGTTGCATTTCATCCATCTGGCAGATTTCTGGCTACATGTGTGTGAGTATCTTTATGAATTTATAGTAATTTTATGTGCAGCGCAACAATTTATATTTATACTTCATGGTTTTGAAATTTTTTCCCTCGTCATTTTTTAAATTGTTATTTACTTTGAAAGAAAATATCAGAAAATTTATTATTCAATATTTTAAAAACAATTTATTTATCTCTATAATTATAATGAGAACTGAAAATATTCAATTTTTTATTTAAATTGAACAGTTGTGAATGCTTCTCCATTTCAGTGACATGGAATTTTTGTGGTACATAATAATAAGCATAATTTTCGGCTTTCAAAATAAATTTGTCTAAATGAATAGATTTTTTTAATGGACAAATTAACTAAATATTAATATTTAATTAAACTTATCCATTAGATTAATGAACTAATAGGCTTTTTTTAAAATTGAAATTTGTATTATTCCAGTTCATGTCCTCTCATTTTTTTAAATGCCCATTCTTCACTTAACAAAAATATTTTGTAAATTTTTTAAACATATCTATTAAATAATGTCCCAGAATTTTTTCTTCTCACTTTGCTTATATAAATTTATTCATCTGGAGTTTATTATTATCAAAATTATTTTTCATTTTTATTTTTTCTTTTAAACAGGCAAAATAAAATTACAAATTTTTTATATTCATTAGTAAAATATTGAAAAAAAAAATGTTACTTTGTAATACAATAATATTAGTGCTATGTTTTGTCATTATGATGTGAAAATAAAATTTCCCTTTTTCTGTATTTCATTTATTTACAAAATATCATGTCATCATTATTATTTATTAAAATATTATTATTACTTCAGTAACAAAATATTTTATATCTGAAATATATCCAACTGTCTTAAATTTAAAAAGAATAAATACTATGATGTTAATTCACTTTGAATTTATGAAAGATAATGAAACATTTTATTCATCAATGTGAAGGTAATACTTAGCTTTTCACCCATTAAATTTATGTATTACCTATTTATTATGAAACCAATTTGGTGCGCCAACAATGTTTCTTCTTAGTGAAGATTATTTTCAGAAGTAATATTTCAGTTTTATTTGCCATTGTGAAAAACCAAAAAACTTTCTGTTGTCAAACTGGCTGTTGATGCAAGATACTCTACTACAAACATCACCAAGTTATTTTTAAGCAGTCATTTCTGTAACAAATGCCAACATGAAAATTTTGCCCATTTACACATTATTTATTTATTATAATAAATGCAATATGAATGTAGTAGTATTAAATTTTGATGAAGCTTTAATTAAATTTATGATGTTAAAAAACATTTCCTGATTTATTATTATTATTATTTAGATTTGATAATTCATGGAGATTATGGGATTTAGAAGTACAGGAAGAAATTCTCCATCAAGAAGGACACAGCAAATCTGTATATGATGCAAGTTTTCAATGTGATGGATCATTATTAGCTACTGGGTAATTTATTTAATTAATACATATGTATATTCCTTAAGTATTGGTGTTCAGAATTAAAAGAATTGGATTATAAACCCAAAAATTGATAATGTACTATCAGTTTTTAAAAAAATAATGAACAAAAAATAAAATTAATGTTTTCCAAACAAATATGCAAATTTTTAGTGCCAAATTTATGTAAGCATATATGTGCCAAGTTGGAGACCTAAATGTAACATTCAGCATCTTGCCCAGTTATAAAAACACTACATTTAGACACTTATTACTGAATCCATTAAAATGATGTGTAACAGCTCTCGAGATATCATGTTTGGTTTCATATTTCATATGGTTACTGGAAACATGTTTCATATTTCACTTATCAGAGTTTCAAGGGTTACTGTTAGAGAACTAAATGTAAGAGGTTCCTTTTGCAATGACCTGTTGTTTGCATTCTGCTCATTACTGTGCACATGAGAGCCCTTTTACTATTGTGCAGATAATATTAGTGATAGTAAGGACAGTTCTATTCACTAATGAGTAACTCTTCAGATTAACTATTGATTCTCCTTATAAGTTCATCTAAAGAGGGCCAGGGCCCTTCTACCTGTCCTCTAACATTTGAGAGCAGTAGACTGTGGCAATAGAGGTTTGATGATCTAGGCAGCACAGATTTCTAAATGCCATTGTCATAGGTTCTGTGACTACTGCAAAATATAAGAATAAAATCTTGGAACCTAGTGTTCACCCTTTTAGAGGTGTACTTGGTCTTGATTTCAATATAATGAACAACTATACTAACCCATATAATGCCTTTTTTGGTTAACAAATTTCTGGACAATGCAGAGATTTGCTGGATGGATTGAACAGCTAAATATCTTGACTTTAATGCTATATAAAAGGCTCTAAGGATGACAATTTTTCAACTCACCTTTCATCTCCTAAAACCATCCAGGGCCAGAAAATATTTATGAAAAAGGAGTAAGATTGACTGCCCCGAAGTCTCATAAACTGTCTGATTTCTAGTTTGAATTCAAGTTGTAAGAACTGAATTATTGTAAGAGGAGATATATCTTTCATTGACCAATTTTTTGTTTGATATTTTGAACTGTGTTTTAATATTTCCAGTGCTGATGAGTTCTAATCATGATCATGCTTATTATCTGACTAGAACTTACGCAACAATCAATTACCTGTGTAATATCTAATTCCATTATAATAGGCCTAGTAATTCTAAAAACATTTGATGAAAAGTGAAAATTTTTATACAGTATAGTATGTATAATCTGCATACAGTATTGCTCTGCTATAGCACAATTCAAAATAATGTGAATAAGGTTATAACTCAGGTAGAAGGTTGTCCTTTCAAAAAAAATAACTGTCATCGGGTATTAAAAAAATTATTTTTTCTACATATACAGTAGAATCTTTAACTTACTTTTCATATTTAGTAATAAAGTGTGTAGACTTATTAAAAATAAATTGAATAGATGCATTAATTTATTTAGTTGTATGAAATAAACTTGTCTGCTGATGGCATGTTATAGGAAGTTTGTATTGTGTATATAATGTTTAATACATAAATTTTCCTATTTAATTAAAAAAAATTCAATAGAATTAGTTTTTTATATTAATGTTTTAAATTCAAAAATTAGGATGTATTCTAGTCTACAGCTAGACAAAAACTATGATTGAGGACACACCAAAATAAGTGTTCCTAAAATCTGCAAATATAATGAGAAATTATCTTGAACAAAAGTTTACAATAAAACAAAATTGAGAATTGTTTTATTTTTTGTACTTTATTTTCGTTTTAGTGCATTGAAAAAGGGATGAATTTTTAAAATAAATAGCATATTTTTAAAAATTGTGTAGTAATGTTAAATTTTAAATAAATAAATTTTGTTTTAATATTGACAGGTAATATAGTCATAATATATAATAATAATATTTTTATAATTTTCATTTAAATATGTGAGTTACATGAAATGATTCTTTTATCATTATGTCAATTCATAATATCAAATATTATCTCTTTATCTCATTTTAAAAGTTGTAGTTTCAGACAAAATATGTTATAAATTCAAAAGTTTTGTAAAAAAAACATTATATTTCAGTGGCATGGATTCCTTTGGACGAGTGTGGGACTTGCGTACAGGAAGGTGCATTATGTTTCTTGCTGGTCACCAGAACTCTGTACTTTCAGTATGTTTCTCGCCTAATGGGTAAGAATATAAAAAAAAAATACAAAATTGTTTTGCTAATTAAACATTTATTTGTATGTATTTTTTCTTTATTCATTCACACTTAGAATTATAAATTAAATATATTACTTTGCTTTTTTAAGACACCAGCTTGCAACAGGCAGTGCAGACAACACTGTTAGAATATGGGATTTGAGGAGACAAAAATGTGAATACACTATATCTGTTCATACAGATCTTGTATCAAGAGTTTTGTTTGAAAGTAAGAAATTACCTTTTTATTTAAAACTAATTCCTTCTGTATCAAACATTTCCATTTATACAGTAAAATTTATTTATTTAATGCAAACTTTATAAAAAAATTTAATGACTTTTCCTATTTGAGATTGCATTTTATTTCATAAATTTTAATTTTTAATTGTTGATCTTTGATTGATTCATTTTTTCATTAAGCTTTTATTATATGCAGAAAAAGTAAAGAAATTTATAATAATAATATTTTTAATGATTTAATTCTTTCTGAGGTATAAATAAACTTAATAATTTCTTTAAAAATAATGTTAATTTTCTTGAACTTCAATGATATGTGGCATTTTTTAAACTTTTTTCCTATAATAATTTCATTCAAAGTAATATATTTCTAGAATATATATCAAATTTTATTTATCGAAATTCGTTTTTCTATTCAATAGAATAATTTTAAAGAATGAAATATCTATACTCTAATCTTTTTTACATTTCATTATTTTTATTTAATTATTATAAAAATTAAATCAAACATAACATTTTGCTTATATCATCCAAATGATATATGTCATGAAGTCAAATGAAAAATTTCTATAATTATCTTTTAATATATTTAAGTAAATTGACACATTACAAAATATCTTCCTTTTTTTTAGTATAAGAGGTAGCAAAGTTAAATAGCATATGTAGTTTTTAATCTAATTTTTTTTTTAATTGTCTTAAATAGGATTTCATTATTCTTATTTTTTTTCTTCTCAGAAACACAAGGAGAATATTTAGTTACAGCATCCTATGATAATTCATTAAAGGTGAGTTTTCTTACAAAAAAAAATTATATTTGGTTGGAAAAAATGTTAATTTCATCCTCTCAAATTAAAAAACAGTTATAAAATTTTTGCATTTGTGTTCTATAATTTATGCAAAAAATTAATAAATCTATCAAATATTTTACTATTGCTCTGCTGAGTGATCAAGCATCAATATTTAAAAGAAGGTCATTATATTCTTCTTCCAAAAGTAAATAATCTGTGTTGCATTTCTTGAATTAATAATTTTATTATAAATAACATTAAATCATTAAAACCAATAGTATTCTTGCATACTGCTTCCTTATATATCCTTCCTTATGTTCCAATTGTTTAATATAAATTTAGGAAATGAACTATTGCACATAAATAAATCCAATGTTCTTACCCCATTGAATGTGCACCATCTGCAGTGATGGAAATTAACTTCTGCAGAAGCAATTTATTAATTGTTGCAAAATTTTTAAATGTGGAAAATATGTCTTTGCTTCAACTGCACTCTTTAGTAGAAGGATTGTAAAGTATTCTTTTTTAGAAAAATTATCAAACACATTTTTTATGCAAACCTCCTGAACTATGTATACTATGCCTTTGATTGATCCAACAGTAGTGAAGAGAAAATTCATTTTTTCATATCATGTGATAATTTTTTTTTCTAAATCATCTGAAATAGTTTCAATTATTCTGGCTGACAATTGTAAAATATTTATAGTCAAAAATATTTGTGATTTCTTTTTAAACCCTTCAAATAGTAAGCAAGCTCTAACATGACTTGTTTTATTAAATCTCCATGTGTATTTGCTGTTTTATTATTAGCTAATAAGTGATATTTTACACGATGTAGTTGTTGTAGTTTTAAACTGTTCCGTAGGTTTAGCAAATGTGCTTGGTTTATAATAAATGATTTTAAGAAAAATATTTTTTTCTTCTTATTTTGAAATGTACAGGATAATTGGCAACAAAATTTGAAGCAATGGTTTTGAATATTTTTAAAGGTTACTTTTATTTGGGTTTGACACACTATTATTGCACAATAAACAGATATATTTGTCTTTGAAATCAATGAAACAAAAACGTTCTTCCCACTCATCATTAAAACAATAAATTATTTTTCTTTAACAATTATTCATGATGGATTGTATATAAAATCTGTTTAACTTGTATGATACATATTTAGATTGAGAAAAGTATGACTATTTTGCATGATATGATACTAATATTCAAAATATGTTAAGCTCATTTTCAGAATGATAGCATACTACCAAATTTACCAGTAGTGAGAATCTGTGTTAAGTGGCTGGTGTGTCTTGGTATGAGCTTGATCATTATTTGTTGATGCTGCACTTATGTCGATATGGCTATTGGGCTCAATATGTGTGCAATATAGTGAGGGCATCATGATAGCATTGCCAACCCCTGCTATAAAATATTGTACTTAAGAAAGATTTTAATTAACTACAATATGTGTATGTTAAAAGCAACAAATTTAACAAGTATTTATATCTATGAGAAAAAATAATTTGACTTTGTAACTTGATTTAATATCAGTCTTAAAGAGTTCTCTAGGAATACTTGATGATTTTCTGTAAGCCAAAGAGTGAAAAAAAAAAAAAAAAAAAAAAGGTGAATACATGAGCACATTGATGTGAAATTAGAAACTTCGTGCTAATTAGGGAGTTAATTATAAAATATATCAAAATAAAGTTTTTTCATATTTTAATTTTTCTTTAGCAATCCTAAATTCAAGTTATTTTTTTTTTTTTTCGTTTTTTTTTTACCAAACTTTGAGAACCATTTGTTTAATTTAGAATTATGAACTTTTCCAGTAAAATGATCACAATTAAATGGAAGAGTAAAATACAAAGCAAGTATTATATTAAAATATAAGATTTCAACTACATAACAGTATCCTGATGTCAATTGGCCCTCTGCCCTTTCATACTATAGTCTTCAGATACGAATCATGGTGACATGGATGTTCGTTAGTTGTTTGGAATCCTCATAAAACTGTAGATCCCAGTCTAATTAGCCTAGAATATACAAAAAATGACAGTAGAGCAACACACCAAACCAATTGACTGCATAGCAGTTTGCATAAAATCTCAGTTAATTGTATTATATGCAGATATTTGGGTTTCTGTGACTTAATGTAATTAAGTAATGTAATGTAAATTATTATATAGATTATTTGTACAAGTTTGAAGTGGTTCATGGGTACTTTTTTTATCATGATTCACAATGTGGCTATCAATTTAATTAAAATGTCAGTTGCATCTAATTTTCATTAATACTCGAAACATGGCACAGAAAGCACAAACTATATCTGTATAGGTTTTTATATGGAATGCAATTAAAGATCTGTAAGGCTTTATGTGGTTATGCAAAAACATTTGATCTTATTTTTTTTTAAAAAAGATTGATTTAATCATAAAGCTGGTGAATTATGCAAAATAATTTTTAAACATAATTTGCTTTAATGTGTTTTTTCTTTTTAGATATGGTCCCATCCTGGATGGACTCCAATTCAAACATTATGTGGTCACAGTGGCAAAATAATGGGAGCTGATATTTCAGCTGATGATCGATATGTAGCAACAGCTTCTTTTGATAGAACTTTCAAACTTTGGGCACCAGAGAATTAAGAATTTTTTTATTCATTCATTGTATATTGTTATGCATCCAATAAAGTGTGATTATTTTATCCTATACCACAAAACAAGAATATATTTATGTGTCCAACTAAATACAAATTTGTTTTACTGATTGTTTTTATGTGTAACTATTTTTATGATGTTTGCTGTTCATAAATTATTCAAATATAGTCTGACCACCCATTGCAAGGAAAATTGACTAGCAGCCAAGTCGGGTGGATTCAAAATGAGTGTTATTATAGGGGACGAAATGCCATTCAAGAGGGATTTTAATTGCTATAGAAAGAATTTTAATTTTTAATGATTAAAATTGCAGATGTCATGATATTAAAAGAAACATTAGAGGGAAAAAATCCCATATTAATGATGATTCTTTTTTTCTTTCAAAGCAGGTTTGCACTGCATCTATCTGACTAGCACACCTAACAAATAAAAAAAAATCTGTTATCACCATTAAACTGAATGCTTACTATTCTATGCTATCTACAGTCAGGCTATATTTTTATTTCCAAATTGCAACAAAAAAATATGCAATAATGAATTTATTAAAGTCGTATATTGTATGTTCAGATTATTAACATAATATATTTATATGTTAATAACATAATATGTTATAATATTATATATTATAATGGCATTTAATACAATAAAAAAAAAGCCTAAATCTATTAGTATTTATTGGGGACGGAGGAAAATTAAATATGTGGCTAATATATAGAAACTAATATGCTTTTATATTAAACATGTGGTATTTACATATCTAAATTTTTTGTCTGAAATTTAGCATCTCCCTGAAGAATTTTAAATTTTATTTAGGTTCATTGATTATTATCCAATTATAAAACTATTTTACAATTGTAATTATTAGTATTAAGTTGATTTAAAATAATTTTTAATTTTAAACTGTAAAATTTCATTATTGCAAAAATCATTTTTCATCATTTTTAATATTGCAAAAATGTTTGTATTTGTTACAGCATGCTTTAAGAAATGATTATTTATTTATTATGTACTAAGTGATATCGGTGCTCTTTTCAGAAATAACAAATTCTTAATTAATGATAAATGAGATTATTGAAATGAAGGCATATGACATTATTTTATATATTAAATAGATATTTGGACCTTTTTCTCACTATTTAAATTAATTTTAAAATTATTTTTATACCCTTATACAAATGATTTATTAAGTGATTATCGTTAAAGAAGTATTTATGAAAGCACGATTAGTTTAAACAGTGGAGCAAATTCAATTTTTAAAAGATTTTTTATTTAATCATTATGTTTGATTTTATTTTAATCAGTATGAAATTATTAAGCAGAAACATATGTATTATGCATTCAAAATTTGTACCACATTTTCTGCTCAAAATATGTATTTATATAGTATGCAGTATTTGTAAAGTAAGAGAAAAATATGAAGATAATAAAATATTTTATGAATGAAACTAATATTTAATATGCAAACACAGTTTTATATTACATATCTATTATATGATGGATATATTTACAAAATAGCTTCTCTAAATTTTCATTAAATAACTTAACAATGTTTATAAACAGTAATTCTTTTAAAAACTCAAATTTTTCTTATTTTGTGTTAAATGATAAATTAAAGAAATTGCAATTTGAAAATTTCAATTGAAATCTAAACCATTTAACTCATAAATTATGAGAAAAAAATTATATGTATTAATATAGAAAGACAACTTTTTAATAAAATAATGTTTAAGTGTTAAAATAATATATTGAGTATTGAATGATTTTGTTTTATATATTTTGTATTCCTTAAGTAATATATTTTAGTCCTTTTAAATAATAAGAAAATTTATGAAAACTATAATAAAAATTCGTGTTACATTCATCTATAAAATTAACTATTCATCTATGTAATTAATTGTTACATTCATCTATATAATTATTTCATCATTTATTTTTTTTTTTATCTCTCATTATCTAATTAAGTGAAAATACAATTGACAGATTGTAAAAATATTTCATTAACAATGAGCAAACTTTGATGTTGTAAATAATAAATAAACATATTAATAGCGATAGTATTCTATAAATAAATATCTAGATTAAAAAGCTATAGTTACTACAAATATATAATATATATGTTTAAAAGGAAACCTAAGAACATTTAAAACATGAAATCCAAATGTTTATAGTAAATACTGGAAGTAAAATTTTAATAGATAATGTTAAAGTAAGATTACATTATCAGTAAAAGACAAATGTAACTCACTGTTTCCCATGAGAATCGTTTTAGTCATAGGCTGAACTTTCGAGAGACAATGACTCTGAATGTGTGGCAACCGTGAAGTGATTCATCGTTTTTGAAAAATTAAATTTGTTCATTATAGTTTAGACTTTGTGCTGTATAAAATAAATAATATATAGTTATGTAGTGTAGACATGCCAACTAGAAGCTCTAGTAGCATTCGTGAAGCCCAAATCAATGATAATCTAAAGAAGATAACAATTTGTTATGAGAATAATCAAAGGGATGAAATTTTTTTTAAACTGGACAGATAGGGTATATCTGATGAACCAAGTTATCTTGTAGAGATATGCTCCTGACTCTGATACAGAAGAAGCTTAACCTGTTATATCATCCCAAGAAAGAAAAAGTATCCTGAAACCATCATGACTCTCCTATGGCAGGTCATTATGGTGAAGAAGGAACATATCAACCTATTGCACAGAGATATCCCTGGACAGATATGTGATTCTATATTACAAATTATATAAAGAAATGTCTTGAACATTGTCTATTTAAAGCGTCCAATCAGAAACCTGCTGGACTTTTAAGTATTCCGGCATGTGCTCAGCGATTTGAAACATTAAATATAGAATTATTTGGACCTTTCCAGAAAGTAAAGAGAGACATATTTCCAGAGTAGATTCTTATTGTGGAACTTTTTCTTTTACTTGAAGCAACCACACGTGAGTGTGCAACGAAATCAATTAAAGTTTTCTTGAGATATGGAATATCAAGAATGTTAATTAATAATAATGAGTCACAGTTCCTGAGCACTATTTTGCAGCAAGTTTGTTATACACTTGATATCGCCCAAATTTTAACTCCAGTATATCATCCTGCGAATCAAGTCGAAAGAAAGAATATTGACTTAAAACCGGGTCTTACAATTTTGGTAGGTGATGATCATGACTCTTGGTCAGAAAAATTGCCAAGAATTCGTTTTGCTTTAAATCCAAGTCAGATAACACTGGACATACTGCAACATATTTACAATTCGGATGCGAATTGAGGACAATTGATGATGTGATGGAGGATTTAAAAGCTGTGTTAAACAATGAGATCATGCTGTACTTTAGGCGCTTAGCCATGATCTCAAAGACAGTTAAGGAAAGAATAGAAATAAAACAAGATCAGAGAAAAACCTATTATGTCAAGAATCTTAAAAAACTATTTTACTCCTGGTCAGAAGGTTTGGGTTATTTTGCATCCAGTCAGCAATCCACACAGAAAGAAAACATTGAAATTCACTACCAAACGTGATGGACCTTATGTAATTCTGACTAAAAGATCTCCATTGTCATATAAAGTTTCTAATTTTGACAGTCCTGACACCCCAATTGGAACATATCACGTTTCAGCACTAAATTCGTTTACAGGCGTAGAGACCACCCCTATTGCGCCTCTGAGGAAAAGAGGAAGACCTAAGAAAAGATGTTGGTGATGAAGAGTGTAACAGAAGGGGAGAATGCAAAGTGCTGTTTCCCATGAGAATTGTTTTAGCTTCAGTTTGAACTTTCGCAAGACTAATGTTGAATGTGTGGGGCAACCGTGATGTGATCTATCGTTTTTAAAAAAATTAAAAGTTTGTCGGTTGTAGTTTAAGATTTGTGTTGTAGCATTGCTTTGCGTTGTATAAAATAAATAATATTAAGTAGTTGAAGTTCAGTCTTCTTTTTACAAGAAATTCATCTGAATGTAACACTTGGCGTTCCTTTTGAAGTAATTCAAATTTTAATCTTCTCTCGATGTAAAGAAATTTGAGATAGCCGAGGAACGTTCAGGTATTATAATTGGCACCCTACGTGGGGCGGGAAACCACCCAAGAATAATGTTATTTGGTCTTAGAAGAAGTGTATAATTTTTAATTTATTTTAAAAATAAACCAGGTTTCAAAACTTCTCATATTAATTAACATAACCCAAATGAGTTTTACCATCATTTTTCTTTCTTTGTAATGCAGCTGGCAAACACTTAGACAGCTTGGTCTTGGATGCCTTAAGGCAAGCGCTGCACAGACGTTACTCACTTTGCATTATCCAGGGGGCGCGTGTAACTTGAAGATAAGCCACGGACGCGGAGTAACAATCCCCCCGCAACGCTCTACGATCCTATTAGGACCGGGACCTACGGTTTAAAGTGGATTCCGAACCACTGCAAACGTCCATGGCACCGCCGGGACTCGAACCCGAAACCTGTGGTACCGAGCGCCAGAGCGCTAGCCACTCGGCCATTCAGGCCCAGTTTTACCATCATAGAAAAACATATATATATTTCTTTCTTTGAAAGGAAAGAAAACGGACCTCAAAAATAATACTAAAGAAATACTTGTGGTTTTGTTCTTTAAAGGATGCGTTATTATTCAAGAATTCAATTTAAAATAGCCTTAAAATTCAAATGAATATAGCTATGAAAAATAGATGCTTTTATACGATTTTTTTTAATAGATTCTACACCTGTAGCTGTACTCGTCAACTAGCATGAAAAGATCGATTTCGTTAGTAGTATGCGTTGCAGTTACTACTGTTTAAAAAGAGCAGAGTTGGTGGTAATTTTGATTGATTGAATTTATTTATTTTCTTCAATACAAAGGTAATTGCAACTGAAAAACCCCGGAAAACATTTACCCCCCCACACACACACACATTGTTCTAATTGACCTAAAAGATGTCAACATCTTATCGTTCCCCGCTGGTGAGCATTAGGTCTGAGATCCCATCCGATAGCAGCTTTGTTGTAGACACTGTTTCAACAACGAGGAGACTCGATGGCGTTTGGGATGCTCAGCATCTTACCTCGTGAGTCGGACAACCTGATGGGTTTTCTGAATTTTCTCCCAAACGATACGCAAATGTGGGGTAATTCCGCCTGGAAGGCACTGCCCTCCTTCTTCAGCGTCACGGAGCCATGCCAGATTTCTACCTACGGGCGCTCCCTCACAACAGAGGCTGCATCCTTCTTTCCATGAGACAGCACGGGTTCATGGATTCGGTCTAGATGTTGCTGTCGATCAAGTGGGATAAGAAACAACACGTCTTGTCATATTAATGGAGCGTGTGTTTTGAGCCTGAAAGATGAAAAAAAACGAGATAAAATTATGAAGAATAAAAACAAAGTATTGTAAAAATATGAAATGTATATAGAAAAATTGAAAAAAGTATATTGATCCGTTATTATAATATAATTATATAACACATGCAAAATCTAGTTCTGGAGTATACAATTTTGTAAACAGAAAAAAACTCGAAAATGATCTAATATAAATGTATATTTTATTTATTTATATATAAAAAGTAATTATTTAATAAAAAACAAATAATTTGTTACAGGATATTACAATTGTTGAATAAATGTTCTTTTATTTGATTAGATTTTTTTTTGTATGTGTGTATCCAAGTGCAAAGGTAATTAGTAAAACGGTTTTTATTTATTTATTTTATTAAATAATATGAGTAATATTAATTAGTATTAGTACCATTAATATCAATTATTTATTTTTATTCATTTACTTATTTCCTATTCTGAATGAACATATTTATGCCTAAAATGTTAGTTCAGAAATATGTCTTGATCCAAATATTCTTGCAAATTTTAATGAAGAATGAATTACTTAGTAACTATTAAATCTACTTAGAACAATTTTAAAATGAAATAAATTAAAATTAATGAAATTTAATTTTTTTCGGGATGAAATGAATTTTATTCCCAAAATCGGTTTACTTACAGCAATTTTAAATGAAATTTTTTAAACAATAAATATCGTATAGATCAGGGGTCTCCAAACTACGGCCGCGGGCCAAATCCGGCCCGCCAGTGTTATCCATCCGGCCCGCGACAGCGAATAGCTTATTGTTGGTGTAATAAGTTGGATAAAAAACACAGAATGATAATAACTCGGTTTTATTGACTTGCTATGTAAAGCTTAATGACAAGCATAATACGCAGAAAATTTAAGCATAACAACTAACAAGTAATTGAAATGAATCCCACTAACATTATAAACTAGTGAACGTCCCGCGGTTACCCTCGGTAGTTATGTTGGGGTAAAGAGTATCGCATATGTATGTCCGGCATGTCTATATCCTGAATCGAACATATGATTTTTATCCAGAAAATCCTTCAGGAACGGAAAGCTAAATGAACACGAATGAAACCGCGGGGTATCCACTTGTAAAAAAATACCAATGAGATGTGTGTAATTGGGATTTTTCACTGACAATAGTTTGCAGTTAGCAAGTATATGCTTGCTCAGAGCGCGTACTCAGCGACTGGTCTAGAAATTATAGATAATGGCAGAAAAATTAAAATGGTTTTGTCCCTTCGTACTTAATGGAGTAAACAGTGTGGCCCTAAGGCTGGAAAGTTTGGAGACCCCTGGTAAAGATAAAAAAAAAATCATACAGATTGTAATTGTGTATCTATACTAGCACGTTATTGACAAAGAATACGATCTGAGCAATCAAATGGAAAACATCAGATAAAGTATTTTTAAAAATTATACCTTTTTATTACTATTAAATTAAAAATGTATGTTTCCTGATTTCAATTTTCAAAATCTGAAAATATTTTTTAAAAATGCATTAAATATGTTTTTAAAGTGAAATGACATGTGATACAGACCTATTCTAACGATAACAATTAAAATTACGGATAAGGTTACCATCAAGGGAATAGAAGCATTCCTACTATTTCTTCATTTTTTAAGACAGAACTTACTGAAAAATCTCTGTTCCTTTCGGTATAACGTAATAAATATTTTTATTTACCTGGAGTTTTATATTTTAAAAATATTTTGCAGAACTCAAAATTGACTTTTTCATAATTTTTTCAAATTTTGTTGTTGTAACAATAAGCATTTTTGACATTATTTCATATCAATTGCTTGAAACTACCAACAATGCATTCAGATTTCTTTGTTTGATTTCTTGATTTTTAAACAATACATAACGATATAAATTTCATTTTATAGTCATGTGAAATATTTCTAGTTAAAAAATAGCGTTTCTATTTCTGAAATACGTTGAATTAATTTGATTAGAGTTATCTAAAGAAGCATCTGTGATGAAAATCAGAAAACTGCAATATTCAGGTATTTGAAAGTTATTGTTTTTGTATATGTATGTTCTGCTCAAAACTTTTCAGTTTATTTTCGTATGTCGAACATTGTTACTTGTATCATTCAATGTATGCATTAAAACGGCAGAAATGCAGCAGTTTCAGCGTTTCCCAGGGTACACCATGGAATGGAGTACCATAAAAATTTTGACCAAACACTCTCTAAGAATGTGACTTAAGTGATTTAAACCTTCCTCTTCGTGCTCAATGGAGAGTCATCTGACCTACAGATTTAATGTACACATTCCCGACAGAGATACGGAATTTTCATTGTAACTGGATAGACATTTCATCGCATTTAAAATCTCCTAATAATATTTGTTTTTAAATATTTAGGAACTTTAATATATCCTAAAAGTAATACTATTTTAATAAAAGTTGCCAAAGTCATGTATATCAATAATATTCTATGTAAAAAAAAAACCTGTTATGATCGTGGAGCAATTCTCGTTAAACGTACACATTTGATGATTCGTAACTTTAGCAATTCTTTCTTGGGTTACATTTTGCCAAAGCATGGTAGACATTGTATGCATGCTCAATACACGTGATGGGGGAAATCCCCATGCTAGTGAAATGCTAACAGAGGTTCAGTGCCAACACATGGATAGGTATTGTGACGCAAGTGTGACGGATTTAATGCAAGTGTGACGGATGGAAAATCCCTATGCTAGTGAAGAACTAACAAAGGTTTAATGTCAACGCATTGGTAGACATACACTCTCAATACACATGTGATGAATGGAAAATTCCCATATTAGTGTCACATAGAAACAGTGCTGTGAGGTTTAGTGCTAACGCATGGGAAGGCATTTCAACATGTCTAATGTACATGTGGTTAAGAGTGTTCATTAAAGGGACCTATTTAAATTTTCCATGGAAACATAAACAAAGTTTCAGTGCCAGTCTTCCAGACACATTTTTTCCCGCCAAATGCGTAACCACCTCGATGCTATATACCCAGAAGATGTCTTGGATAAATTTATAGCCCGGACCCGTTGCTTGGCCTCCACGATCGCTGTATCTTAAATTCTCCTTCTAGGTTCATTTTAAATTACTCGTTTTAAGAGACGCCTAAGGAGACATAGGAGGATATCATAGAGTGGATTTTTATTGCTGCGACAGATATATTTAATACACCATGCACGTCTGGAAGCCCTTACGTTGTTGTAGAATGTCCATAGTCACAACATCGAACAACATACATATTTATGATTATTGTGCCAAAACGTATTATATGACTGGTTTTCGAATGCGAAGAACTTCTCCATGAGGTCATTCGCCAAAAGAACACTTTAAGAAGATATGTAGCAAATTCAACGTTATGCAGAGTGCAATAAAGAGGATCTGATACACTGCAAAGACAGTATGTAATCGGAACTTGGAACGAACTCTTTCAAATGTGGCACCTTCTTTAACTATCTGGAAAATTTGCCGTTTTATCCCAATTTAAAAAGCAGCCTGATGGCCAATTGACTAGCGCTCTGGCAGTTGCTACCGAAGGCTTCAGGTTCGAATCCTGGCGGTGGCATGGATGTTTGTTGGTGGTTCGGAATCCACGTTAAACTGTAGCTCCCGCTCTATTTAGCCTAAAATGTGCACAAGATGACCATAGAGCGACAAACCAAACTCAACCCCAATTTTAAAATGTCTCAATCTACGGAGTTAACGTACCTATCCTCCGCAAAGACACGAAAACTTTCTGTTTGACATCAAGCGTCGGTTCTCAAACCAAAATACTTTATTTAGGTAAGCTAAACATCATGAACAACGCTACTCATCACTAGTATGCACCCCCCCCCAATTACATGTACTGAGCATGCATACAATATCTACCACACATTGGTACTGAACCTCTGTCGGTGTTTCACTAGCATGGGGAATTTCCCCCCACCACTTGTATTGAGTATGCATACAGTGTCTACCATGCTTTGGCACTGAACCTTTGCTGGTGTTTCCATGAAGCACTAGTATTGGGATTTTACATCGACCAACATGCGTGTATTGACAGTACCTTATGGTATGAATACTGGGTTCAAAGAAAAGAGTAAAAAAAGCTCGAAATCAAAACAGTGGCTGGAAATTGAAAATTAGTGTGTGTAATGACATCAAGCATCTAGCCCACACGTCGTGAACTATGGAGATAGTTGTCTTCGGTTAGTAGATATCACACGTCGTGTACTATGGAGATAGTTGTCTTCGGTTAGTAGATATCACACGTCGTGTACTATGGAGATAGTTGTCTTCGGTTAGTAGATATACCCAATGGATATGTGCAAGGCATACATCTTTTTACCACCACCTTTTACCACTTTTCATCTCTTCAAAAATAAAAGCCTACATGCGTTGCTTCAATTCAATTTTTGCTCCTCTTGATATCTGTGAACAATCCTTTGAATCTTTGGAGACATTGGCTGAACAAGCGAAGTATGTAAGCAGAATTTTTTTCAAAACATCATAATTTTATAAATGCGTTGATTTAAATCTACTTTTAAGAATAATAACCTTATCCATCCATATAACTAGTAATACTTTTTTTTCTCCAAATAATACAAAATGCTGCCATTTGTTGGTGGTCAGTCGGACAGTCAAAGAACGAAAGGAATTCAATCATTTGGATTTGCTTTGGACTAAATTTGATTAATCTGATTTAAGAATTCAAAATAAAAATGTTAACAGTGTTACATATGCGCAATTTGATCAGCTATTTAACTGTTGGCTAAAATTTTACTTTTTTTTTTAATCTAAAAATGGTGATAAAATTTGTTTTCTATTAATTAATCCTATTTGTGTTATTGTTAGACAGGCATTGTATTTGTTTTCTAAATAAGAATACTTTTAAATATAGAAATAAAAATAAATACGATCTTAAACAACAACAATAAAAGTGAACTTAATCATAATTTTACAATCATCATTTTATATGCCTTCTTAATTAATGTCTTTAAATCACAAATCAATTACAGTATATTTCCATGTAAGCCGAGAATCTTTAGAACTTTTTCTGGAGCTAAATGGGGTCTGCTTATATACGTATCCGCTAATTTCTCAAAAAATGCAGGTACTTTTTCTTTAGCCGGCCACAAGCGATAAATCGCCAAATATTGGTAAATAAAGCATGTTTTTATTTCTTTAGTTCATATTTTTTTATGAAAATGAGTTGTTTTTCTTTCGATACTGTTTACAATGTTAGTTTCTTCGTCGTCGCTAAATTGAAAAATCTGATGTTGGCGAAACTGGCGCCCTACTAAAGGAAAAGTGCACCAGAATTAATAAAAGAGTACCGTAAATAATTGGTAATAAAAATAAACAATGAAAAAGAAAAATTACTTAAATTTTTTAACGTACATTGGGTGTTTCAAATGCAACTTTTATGCAAATAGAAAAGAAAAATAGTCATATAAATCCTACAAAGTCCATGTCAGAATCTGAGTTTCTGAATAATTCAACAAATTAACTCTCATTCATTGGAATGTCTGGATGTATATCATCATCACTTTCAATGCTTCCCATGCTAGAATTTATCTCTTCTTGATACACAAAATTGTCTTCGCTGCATCCATACAATTGCTGATGCAGCATTTTTTAAAAACTCAAACTACCACTTCAGATGTAATCTCCAATCATACGTCTTTTACTGATTCAGCAATCGTTACCAAATCTATTTTTTTTTTTTTTGAATTTTCATCTTTTGCCATCTACTCCTTCCATTTAGATTCAAGCCTATCCTTAAATGGCTTGTTCAGGCAAACATTTAATGATTGGAGTATAGATATCACTCCTCCTAGTATTGCTTTTTTTTATATAATTTCACGGTCCTTGTCTTACATTTTATCTGTGAGCCTTGAATGAGTTCCAAACCAGCATGGATGGATTGTCAAATAAAGCACCTTTTTTTCAGTCCCAAGTGTTTTCCAAGGTGCAGATTCATTCCATCCGTCATTTTCCACGAGCACACATTAAATGTCCAGTTGGAAATTTTATATCCTTTAGGCAGAGTCTTTAGCTTACAAATGATTGTTTTGTTTGTTGTTTCTTATCCCACTTGGCTGGCCAAGCCCACGAGCCCATACGTACTCATGATTGAAGGGGAAGGAAGCAGCTTCTGTTGTGATGGAGCACCCTTAGGTAGAAGTCTGACTTTGCCTCCGTGACGCTCTTACAGTCATGGGAGACCGGAACCTACGGCTTAAAGTGGATTCCGAACCACTACAATCATCCATGGTACCGCCGGGATTCGACCCGAAACCTGTGGCACCGAGCACCAGACACTTGGCCATTCAAGTCCCAAATTTTGTGAATGCCAACGGCACGCGGTGTTCCTAGGTGGTCACCCACCCAAGTACTGACCGCGCCCAATGATGCTTGACTTCGGTGATCTAACGAGAACCGGTATATTCAGCATGGTACGGCCGTTGGCTACAAATGATTGTAACAGGTAAAAAGGTTCCATCCACCATGCAGCATAAAAACTACCATAAAACGGCATTTTTCGTAAGTCATTGTCATGACGTAAACGGTCTCAAAATCTTTAGAATCAACAGTGTAATTAGATGGCAAATCAAATAGCATGAAGGTTTCGTCCATATTGCTGATTTGGCGCAACTCGAAACCATAT
The DNA here is from genome assembly GCA_021605075.1 of Caerostris darwini. NCBI lineage: Eukaryota > Metazoa > Arthropoda > Arachnida > Araneae > Araneidae > Caerostris > Caerostris darwini. The sequence continues at coordinate 312,394 of BPLQ01009398.1, forward strand.
TATATTCGTAATTCTATCAATTGTTGCAGAAATTCTTCAACTTATGCTTTTAACTCTGAAGGGATGCAAGCTTAATTCAAGTTCTTATGCATAAATTGTGCCTATTCGTAAAGCCATGTATCATCCTACGAAGGCAACGAAATTCACTGACTTGATTTGAGCGAATTAGAATTGTTTCCTAGCCCTGATTCGACTCCTCCCTGATTCGGATAGTAGTAGTACTGGTTACAATAAAAATCTTTCATTCGCGATTCTTGAATTCATGCGACCTGTTTTTTCTTTTTTCTCCAGAACAGGAAAGATACGCTGATGATCACTTACTGGGTTTTTTTTTTTTTTTTTTTTTTTAGTTTGGAATCTCTGTTAATTTAAGGCGGTTTTTGTCACCACTCTTGAATTTATTTCAATTCCTTCTATTAGCTCACACTCTCCCTATATATATCTTGTTCAAATTTCCAATCGTTCATAAAATACTTTTTATTCCATCCACTCCAATTCAAATACATTTTTTTTAACTTGTAGTGGATGACACTGGATGCTAATACAGTTTTTTTCAAATAGTAATTGGTTAATTTAATTTAATTTATTAATTAAAATTTTTTTTAGATTTAAGTTGTATATATCTACCAATAGATGGCGCCAGATAAATTTTAAAAAATGAATGAAAATTCTTGATAAAGGGCTTTCTGCAATATAGTGAAAAAAAAGTAGGAATTGACTACAAATTTATTTTTTTTTATATTACTTGTTTTTTACTTACGGAGATGCAGAGAAGCTGGACATATGTTAGAATTCTCAGCAAATGCTACCGCCTGCAGTTGTAGTTTGCCATATAAGAATTTCTATTTCCACTCATTTTTCAGACAAATAACATAGAAAATAAGACTAGCACAAACACTACAGATCTTATACAAGACTATAACAATGTGATATCCACAGATAGGGAAACCAGAGTTATAACTATCGTCGTTAGCGTTTTGCTTTACAATGATTCCATTGGAAAATATTCCATCCGTTTTACCTGCTTGGCAACATTTTCATCCTAATGGCGACATGTTTAAGCGTTGCACAAATTCTATTTCATTTCAGCTTGCATGCGAGTTTTGATACGTACTCTTGGCTTATACACGGATCGGCTTATATTCCGAAATATACGGTATATATTTTAATATAAATGTAAATTATAAATGAATTCATTGCAAAATTATATTTAAACTTGCAAATATTATTTTCAGAAAAATACCTTAAGAAAAACAATTCATGCAAGCCTTAAGAAATAATTGCTGATGTTCTGTCACACTTTTCAAAGAATTTCGGTGCTCCATGAACGAGTCATCTCCATCTGCACAACATGGTTTCAGCCAGAATAATGTTAGTTTCAAGCACATTAATCCTCCTTTATTTTTTGAAGATATTTCAAAAAGTTATTCAAGACCAACAGCCAACAATCCGGCATCAAATACGTTAATTCAACGTCATTCAAGACCAACAGTCAACAATCCGGCATCAAATACTTTAAATCAAAGTCATTCAAAAGACATCAAGCAGAAAAGATTAGTTTCATTTCAGGCACCTTCTCAAGAGCGACGAAAATCTTCAAAAAACAAATCCTTAAAGTTCGTTAATGATCCAACTACAGATAACAGTAATAGACGTAACTCTATTTCCATCAGAAAATCTTCCACGGGTCAAAAAGTTTTTACATTTCTGGATGATGGAGGCGCAACTTCATTTGAAACATTAAAACCCAAAGAATTAAAGTCACTAAAAACAGAAGCACCGAAAGAACTAAAAATAGACTATTTGTCAAAAGCAGTTTTTAAGGAAGGTTACGATATTCTTGGTGAAACATTTGATGATATTTTGCACAAAGATATAACAGATGATTATCTCCAATGTATGTACGTCGTCTCGTCTTATACTATCAATAACTATTTTGGAGTACCAGGCCCCAAAAGTGATGGACCTCAGAAATTGTCTAATTTTCTTAATCAACTTATTCCTTTAAACCCATCTCTTACTGAGGAGAATTTAGAGAAATCAAAACATATTCCATCTCCTACTTTTGTCCTTACTGTTCAAGTAATTGAAGCTGTTGATTTGATGGCCATGGATGCAGATGGACTGAGTGATCCCTTTTGCAAAATTTGGTTGAACGACAAAGAACAATTGTCTAAAAAAACTGAAGTAAAGGAAGGTACATTGAATCCAGTGTGGAATGAGACCTTCCAATTTTATTTAGAAGACATGAGAAGTGATACGATTTACATTGAGATTTGGGACAGAGATCCGATTGGCTTGTCAAAAAACTTGCAACAGATAAAAAAAGTCAAGAGTCTAGGAGGATGTTGGTATTTTTGCAAAGATCTTGTGGAAGACTTTTGCACTTGTGGTGGAGGCTCAGTGGATGATTTAATTGGTAAAACTGAAATTGAAGTTGGGGATTTATTTGCTGAAGGTAGTGATGAATGGCTCTCATTAGAAAAGGAAAGTGGTGAATTTCAAAAAGGACTTTTGCATGTGGCAGTTAAAATTGAAGCAGTTAGACCTGAAGATAATAATAAAGCATTGAAAAGACATTTATTGTTGGTTAAATTGTGTTTGGAATATGGATTGAAAAATCACGAGTCATCTGATTTCAGTATCTTTTGTTGGGATCAAATTCTAAATACATCTGCTCGTACATTGCTCTTTCAACATGGTGTACAGAGCAACATCAATGCTTTTGAAGACATGGCATGTCGATTTATAACTGTCATTCATTTAGCCCTTGACCACTTAACATTCGCTTTCCAGTTCCTTTACAATGTATTAAATGAAACCAATGAAAATTTAAATCATTTGCAATCTTTAAGTGACGATGGGCACTTTTACAGTGATCTTCAGGATGCTTATCAGCAGGCTTTGGAAAATTTAAGAAGCATCTGCACTAGCGTTCTGAGTTCGTTACATACTTTGACTTAACTGATGACGAAGCAAAACGCGTCGAATTTCAGTATATTCTAAAATGTTTAAGTCTTTATGAAGACATAACAAAAATAAATTCTGATATTTGGATTACTTTAAAAAATGAAGCTGATGATTGGTGCGCTAAAAAGGCAGAAGAAATAAAAAGCATACAAAAAGAACGCAGAAATGAAGACATCATTAAATTCTTGAATTTCTTAAGATCGTACCAGAAAGCAGCCGACGGAGTAGTTCAAAGCGTTTTTCCAGATAAGATATATACTTCTGAAGTTTATGAGATTTTTGAACGTCATCTGTGGCAGCCCGTAAGGCATCATGTTAATGAGGTGGCCACAGAATCGCGAACTTTGAAAAAGGGCAAAAATACGAAGAAAAGAGAAGATGCGTTGGAAATATTTAGATCGTTGAAAAAAATCTCTTCCTACCTCAGCACTGTTCTTCCAACATCCTCAGTTTCAAATACCCTTGCACGAGTGGTTCGGTTCAGATACAATACACGAATGGTACACATGGAAAAAAGACATTGTAAGTGCTCGAATTGAAATGTCAATAGTCAAGGATGAACTTCAAAATAAATTAGTTGAATTTGCTGGTAGATACGAGAAACAAACATCCTCTGTTCAACAATCCGCAGATTTAATCCAGAAAGAATACTGCGAGATTTGGGAACTTGCTTCAGATGCGAACTGCTTCGAATGCGAAAAGTTTTTTATTCATGGCTTACATGGCTGCTGCATGAAGTACACAGATGCTCTCATCGAACAGATTCACTTGCGCAAACTGATTGAAAATTTTAGCACCACTGGTAAAAATGCACTTTGCGCCATTGCTAACGACTTATGGGCAATGGCATGCTTTGCAGGAAACTTAATTGAAGGAATGGGTATTGAACTGCAACCGAAATATCCTTGCACAAAAGTCAGTCTTCAGATGGTTTGCAAAATCCTCGTCTCTAATATCACTCAGGAAATCAAACCTGATATCGCTGATCGCATAAAACAATGAATGCAGCTAAAAACAAAACTGTGCAAGACGAATGCATACAGGAATATCTCAGTTTTATTAGTAACTTGATAAAAAAGGAAGCTGCTGATGAGATGGCTTTTGAGGTGTACTTACTGTTCTTGCATAATGTTTGGAGTTTCGTCTTCAGAATATTTTCGCACATCAAAGATAAACCACAAAGAAATAGTTGCACGACCAGAGTTCGCAAGCTGTTCAAAAAGACGTTCAATAAGTATGGAGGATTGCTAAGAGTGCTGAACGAAACTGAGCAGATGTGTTACATGGATAAAAAGGGGAAGTTGAAAGAAATCATGTTCACTGAAGAATACAATGACCTGAAAAAGGACTTAGAAGAAATGTCACTCAATAGATGAAGTTCATGCAAGGCAAAAAGCATGGTAGTACAAGTTCCACTTCTGTGAAAGGAGGTGATAGTCTTAACTGCAAACAATCTGATTGGACACCAGTTGCAACAGGCCTGCCGAGTTCAGCCGAGTCGACATTGCATCCGAAATGCAACTTGCGATTGTTTGTCCAGAAGAAGAAAAAAGTATTTTCGCATGTTATAGATTTTTTACAACGGCGTTACAGTCCAGAGAGGCAATTGTCAAAGTCAACAGCTTCAAAGATGTCAGAGAAGTTCTGAGAATATTACGTAAAGAATACTCATTCGTGAAAAGCAACTTAACATAATGCTGTTTAAAAAGTTTATTTTCCTTAAAGCAAGTAGTTAATAAATGTATAATTCTTTTAATTGGCAAGAAAAGAAAATTTTAATAATTTACTTTTATGTGGCATTTCTTGCTTTGTTTTCCTCTTTTTTATTTTTCTAATAAACTGAATTGATCACTGAATGTCGCTGTATCATTTATAATTTAATTAAATTTCGTAAAAAAAATTTTTTATTGTTTAAAAGTAAGTAATTATTATTATAAAAATAATTTTAAAATAATATGATGTCTTTTATTGTGTAACATTTCGTTGGTCTATATTTGTTAGAATGACCAGCAGCGGAGTTGCCTTTTAGGAAAAATAGCAACAAAAAAAGCTTGCAGCCAGCTGGGGATGTATGAAAAGTTGACAATTCATTTCTCTATTGAAAGAGAACAATTTTTGTTAATCCATCATGATTTAGTCTTGTCCTGTAGTCATGTCATTCCATCGTGTCCTGTACATATCCTTTTAAATCGATTTATTAAGTGATAATACACTATGTGGAAGAAAGTGACGGGACACGACACTATACCGACATAAACCCATATTTATTAAAATTTAGAAGGTAGGGCCTCCTTTTGGCTGCGATCACAGCTGCAACCCCTTCTGGGCATGCTTTCCACTATTATAGTGGCAAGAGGAATCCAAATGTTTAACAGGAAGTTCCATAGTTCAGGCTTGCTTTTGGAGAGTGGGGTAGGCCCTCAACCGACGGTCCAATCGTCCCAGAAATGTTCAATTAGGTTAAGATCAGGGCTCTGCGCCGGCCACTCCATGCGTTTAACGTTGTTGTTCACATACCAATAGAGTCCTCCTTGCAACATGGCATGTTGCGTTGTCGTCTTGATACCAGCAATCATCCATACCGTACGTTGCCCACAAGGTAAGAAGGACATGATTGTCGGGAATATCACAGTTTATCGGCATTCATCGCACCATCAACCTTCACCAGTGGGCCAGCCCCATACCAGGAGAAAAGGCCCATACCATCAATCCTCCTCCACCAAACTTTACAGTTGGGACGACACACTCGGGCAAAAAGGCGTTCTCCTGGTAAACGCCATACCCAAACACGTCCATCGGAACGGAAAAGGGTAAATCGTAACTCGTCACTCCAAAGGACGCGTTTCCAGTTCCAGAGCACGGTGGTCTTTGGCCCATCGAAGGTGCGCTTTCTTGTTGGTTTTCGTAATCAAAGGCTTATGGGCCGCCGAACGACCATTGTAAAATGGGCCTCGATACGAAGAGTCTTGGTCGAAACGGCCACACCTGTGGCTTGTCTAAACTCATTAGCGATGTTATCCATGGATGTTTGAGTTACTTCGAATCTCCTGCCGAGCACCCGCCGGTCCCTGCTGGTGAGAACTGTAGGTCGTCCACTACGGGGTTTGTTCTGACAGTGTCCCTCAGTCTTGTAGCGACACACAACACGTGCTACAGTTGATTTTGAGCAGTTACGGAGACGGGATACCTTAATTGACACCTTGGTAAGATGCAATCCAACCAACACATCGAACTCAGACAACTCTTCCCGTGGCGGCATCTTGACAAAAAACAACTCTAGTCGACTCCACAGAGTATTTATAGGATATGGCTGACACGTGATACCTATTATTGCGCATGTGTCAGCTGTATTGTCGACTTTTCTACTTTTCGAGGGGTGTCCCGTCACTTTCTTCCAGATAGTGTATAAGACGTGCAATTATGATAGAATGCATAGATAGAATAAAAGAAGTTAACAAATTTGACGACTTATCGCTCTTGTTGGATCAGTTAGTGTACTTCAATACCATTCTGGCTAATTTAATAAATTCATATCTAAAATTCTGAGTTCCAATTAAATTTTAAAAATTTATGATGATATAATCTATAAAATATCACTCAACAATCTTAAAATAGAGAAATTTATTTGCAAATCTAGAATTGATAAAAATGTGCTATAATAGGAATTAGAGATTTTGAAATCTATTTTCTCTAGATACAATATTTTCATACAATTTTTATTTTAAGGACATTAAGGCAATGTTAACGCAAAGCTTTCTTAGTGCTTTCTTATCATCAAATTTATAGAAATTTAATTAACAATGAATTTAAAATTTTGTAAATAAATTTATTAAAATTTTTTAAAAATTATTTTATTTCTGTCCATATTACATTGAATTGATTTAACATTAGCAGGATATAAAAAGTCTGTAGGACCGCACCATTATTAAGGACTTCGATAGAGTTTGGATAGATGGATTAATTTATACACTTATTATTCTTAATTTTTCTCTACACTTCATTGAACTTATTCTCTCCAACTTTACTCATAGAACTTTCACTCTAAAATTAACAAAACTCTCTCCTCTCTCATGTAAAAAATATTTTGGGAGGCATTCCACCATGTAGTAAACTTTCACCACTGCTTTTTTCTATTTTTATTGATGATATCTCTACTAACCTTAAAATTCTTACTGCTATGTAGGCTGAAGACACTGCTATCCTTTGCAAAAATAAAAACGCTAAATTCTTAATATCACTCTTATTAATCACCTTAAAGTTCTCAATAACTGGTTCAACAAATGGAAAATTTCTTTAAATGTTGACAAAACTAAAGCCTTTTTTTTTCTGCTGGTTACTAACTTAAGAAGCCCGTGAAAAAAATTAACATTGTTATAGTTCTTTGGGGTACTCAAACTAAATATTTAGGCGTTATTCTGGATCACCATTTAACTTGGAAACAACATTTCTTGCATACTAAAACAAAATTCCGTACTGCTTTCCATAAACTCTCTTCTCTTATTAATAGAAATTCAACTATGTCCAGGGATAATAAATTTCTTTTATAATACTGCCATTCTTCACGAACTTCTTTTATAATACTATCTTAACATAAGCTTACCCGGTTTGGTTTTATGCGGCTAAATCTATTCTTAAAAGTATTGAAACCTTACAAAACATCATTATCCGCTAAATAACCTCTGCTAAATGGTTTATACGTAATTCTGATCTTGTTAAAGGTATTAACATTCCTTCTTTATTAGATTTTCTTAAACATATTTGCAGTAAATTCTTTAACACGCTGGATAACCATAACAGTACGGCAATCCAGGAGATTGAATCCTATATTCCTAATAATGTTCTTAAACGGCCGGGTAAAATTTTACACAAGTTTTTCTTTTTCAATGTTTCTGTAAATTGTATTATGATTTTGAAAGTTTATACTGGGAACTATTCAAATGTTTTCAACTGTTTATTTCCTGTTATATAGGAGATGGAGCCCAAAGGAGGAGATACAAAGTCTTAAGTGTAAACGTTACCCATTATTAAGGAGGTTACAAAGTTTGTTAAAATTTTAAATGATGTTAATTATAACCAATAATCATTGTTATTTTATATTGTACAATACAGCAGTTATGATGAAAACAATTGCACTTAAAACATTGTAGTGCAATTGATCGCTTATTGTATGTTTCAGTTTTAACACACGGGTACAATAATTTAGTTCAATTAAAAATTTATTTATTCTTATCATTTCTGATTAAAGTAATTTGCCAAATGGAGATGGGTTTTTTTCTGACTGTTGAGTTATATGAAATTTTCCACTCTAAAATCTTTATTCGTGACAACAAATTTAATTTCATCATTTGGGGTGCTAATTGATAGGTCTTTTAGGGTATAATAGCCGAGGGACTAGCGCTCTGGCTCTCAGTGCCACTGGCTTCGGATTCGAGTCCCGGCGTGACATAGATGTTTGTAGTGGTCGGATCCACTTTAAATCATAGGTCCGGGTCTAATATGATTGTAGAGCGCTGGTAGTAGGTCTGAAAACCCTACCTCGTAAAAATAAAACATCTCTTTTTCGAAATCAGCCAGTAGGCAGGCGGCTTTGGCTCACCAAGGGGCTGTTGCGCCAATGAAGAACAGGAATTTAAATTTTTATTTGTATATGTAAAACCCTCACTATTTAGTTGACTATCCATATTATTTAAATTGTTAGCATTCCTTTTAAAAGGAGCTTTATGTTTGGTTAGAGGTCCATTCCTCTCAATAGCTTTAGTATCCATGGACATCATCTCTGCAAAATCGATACTCAGCATAATAAATAATCTAGCATAAAAAACAATTTATATCATGAAACATGAAATACAAATAATATCTTTTTGAGGAAATCGAAGCAACAATCGAAGTAAATCAAATGTCAATTAAAATAGTAAAGTAAAATAAATAAATGGGTGTCACCATAGCAACGCTAGTTACCCACGTAATTTTGTTACTAATTTTAATCGTAATATTTGTTGGGAGGTAATAGTTAAAATTTTAAAATATTTCGATGTATCAAATTAATAATAGTCGTTCTGCAGATTAAAAAGTGCATTTGTTGAAGGAGTGTGGATTTACGTAAAAGACATTGAAACAGAATAAAGAAGAAGTTAAGAAAAATAAATATTTCAAATAATGTATTTATATTTCTCTTTTTAATCTTTCCTTTTTTTAATATGTGCTGCCATCTTTTGAATAATTGCAAACGTAAAAGCTTTCGTCTGACAAATTTATGCTGCTCTAATTTTAATTGATTACACTGGTACGAAAGCATATTCGTAACTTTTCGAAATCGTAGCAATGTCAAAATAAAAATATCTTCAATTCGACACCATCGATACTGAAGTTCAAAGTTTTTTTCATGTTACACAAATGTCGGTTGATTTCAGTGCCTTGTGATGTTTCCACTCGTCAGTTGATTGCCTGCCTGAAAGTATTACTCCTCCCTGGTGACCAAGTGGCTAGCGCTCTGGCATGTGGTATCAGGCTTCAGGTTCGAATCCCAGCAGTGGCATGGATGTTTGTGAGTGGTTCGGAATCCATTTTAAACCATAGGTCCCGGGCTGCTTAGCCCTCGTGGGCACAAGATGACCGTACAGCGACAAACCCAACCAAATCTCCCCTCACTATCCTAGGAAATGACCTTGGCATACATCAAAATGATGTATATTGCCACAAAGATATCAACTGCTTAACAGATTCATAAGTAAGTGTGCGTGTGACACTGCATGTTGAAAAAATTTTCTGTAGCATATATATTTTTTATTTTCAATGGCAATAGAAGATAAACTCTTACGAGATCAACCAGTGTAAAACACACAGAAGGAAAAAGAAAGCAATAAGAGAAAAATGTCAATGTCTCATCAGCACAATTCTAGAGCTCCAATATCTTTTCACCTCGAAGTGGGCATGCAAGTCCGGGCATCCTGCTATATGGTTCTGTCCAAGATCTCGTCTCTCCCACAGAGCGGGCAATTTGGGGCATGAAAAGTACCAATGGAGTACAGATGGCTCGCCAAATAGTCATGGCCATCACAAGTCTCAATATCATAGGTGGTAAAGAAATATTGAATCTCAACTTTCTTAGATTGGGACAGGCCGCCCGCATTCCATTGTAAGACACAGCTTGCATGAAGTTTGTAGTATATTATATAGTAATATTGTAGTACTAATTCTTCGGATGTTTTTATTTCTCATATATTATTTCGGAATTTATAATGCTATGATATGCATGTACTCTTAAAATATCTGACGGGCGTGTTTTATAACCTTCAAAGAAAAACAAAACGTTATTGCCACTCAAATAATGAATTTAACGCTGAACTTACATTCAACATTTACATTGCGGTATTTAATTTCATAAAGATTTCTATGACTTATTTAGTTTGAACCATTGAGTACAAACACCCAGGGCACTGCCCCTGCCAGGACTCGAACCGAAGCTAGTGGCACCTAGAGCTAGTCACTCTGCCATAAGGCCCCGATGATTATTCACATATCTTTAAGAATAAAAATAACTGGTCCTGAATGGCCGAATGTCTAGCGCTCTGGCCCTCGGTGCCACAGGTATCGGGTTCGAGTGCTGGCAGTGCCATGGATGTTTGTAGTGGTTCGGAATCCACTTTAAACCGCAGGTCCTGGTCTCATATGACTGTAAGAACGTCACGGAGACAGGTCAGGTCTTCTACCTACGGATGCTCCATCACAAGAGAAGCTTCCCCCTTTCCCTTAAACCATGAGTCCATACGGGTTCGTGTACTTGGTCTAGATGTCTATCAAGTGGGATAAGTCACAACACACAATCAACTTTGAAGTTGTAACGGCATTAGTAGGATGAGAAAAAAAGAAATATAGGGAGATGGCATTGTTTTATGAAGATAAAAAGGCAAAAAAGTGTAAAACCATTAATGCCAAAAAAAGAAAATAAAGTGAAATTTTATTGGTTCGTTAGGAGCGACAACCCCATGCCTCTTTAGCATCACTTTAATGTAACAGTTTGAAAACTTACAAGTTTGTGCCGTCAAGTATTTTTAAAGGGGGCTTAACCGAATTAATCACCACGGTCCGTATTTTTAGCATCTAGAATCGCGTTCACTTAATGGGACAGGAATATCTTTCAAAATGAAAATCCTTCTTCCTGGCAGTTTCGTGGCTTTTTATTTTTTTCACCGTTGAAATAGCTCATTCATTTTGAAACAATTTCTTCTAAATAGATTTTTTTTGAAGAAACGTTTTATAAATGATTTTGGCAAAACTGAGTTACACCAGATTTTAATACTTTTTTTTGACTTTTACAAACTTCGATTTTTTATGTAAATTTACAAATGACTCGGGAACTCAAACTTTTAAGAACTCGAGATTTTTAAAGAATTTTATGTTTAAAATGAATTGTTAAAAGCCAGATCGAATACAAAAGCTGCTAAATGGTACGTTTGTATTTAAGTGCTTTTATTTATTTATTTATGTTTTTATCATCATAACTGTGTCATTGGTAATAGTAAATCATGTTTCAGCGAGTATATTTTAAATCATTTCAATTGACTGGAAAATATCGTAGTTTTATAAAACGGTTTGGTTTGTCGCTCTACGGTCATCTTGAGCTAAACAGACTGGGACCTACAGAGGGCACGTATAGCTCGAAGATATGTTACGGACGCGAGTAACACTGCCCCCACAACGCTCTTATCAGTACCGGGACCTACGGTTTAAAGTGGACACCACCAGGATTCGAACCCAATACCTGTGGTACCGAGTGCGAGAGCGCCATCCACTCGGCCATCAGGCCCCGTGATACCATTATAATTAGGAGTCTTTGAAGAACTGATGACCCAGTGACTAGAGCTCTGGCACTCGGTACCACAAGTTTCGGGTTCGAATCCCGGTGGTGCCATGGATGTTTGTAGTGGTTCGGAATACACTTTAAGCTGTAGGTCCTGGTCTCATATGACAGTAGAGCGTCACAGAGCCCAATCAGTCTTCTTCTCCCCCACATCATTCCCAATCTGTAAAGGGGCATCTCAGTTCTATTCACAGTGATGTGGTGTGGTGTAGTAGTAGGCTTCGGGTTCGAGTCGAGGCAGTGGCATGGATGTTTGTAGGGACTTTAAATCCTCTTTAAATCGTAGGTCCCTGTCTAATATGACTCTTGGGTTTTCGGTTGATAGCCCAACCCCTAACTTTCGCAAAATTTTCTAACAGGCAGTTGACCTTGGTCCACCATGGGGCCATTGCGCCAATGATGAATAAGGAGTCTATTATAAATTTACGTCAGAGAATTAATACTTATTATGCGAAAAATAATTTATTAGAAAATAACTTCTTTTGGGCTTTTATAAAAAACTGTTTCAGAAATTTAAAAACTAACTGTTTGGAAGATTATTTAAAAACTCTTTCGAAGTTTATATGAAACTGTTTGAAAGTTTAGATAAAAATAACACTTTCGGAAATTATATAAAATCTGATTATTTTGTAATTTATATAAAATGTATTGTTTCATAGATTATAAAAGAAATAACTGTTTCAGAGGTTATAGAAAACTATTTCGAAGATTATTTAAAAGAATAACTAGTCTTATATTAGCTATATAAAAATTAACTGTTTCTGAAGTTATTGGAATTTAACAGAGTTGAGTCTACTTTTTCGAATGGAAATCTCTGTTCATTAGAAATATTTAGGATAATTACAAATATTATTTAAAATAATTATTTTTAACGTCCAAAAAATATATATATTTTTTAAATAACATCTGAGTTTTATTGTTCTAGAATTTATTTTCTAAAATTATGTTTATGTGAAAAAATATTAAGGGAATAAGAAATCATTAAAAAGAATTAATTATTAATATTAATACTAACATAATTTTTTAATTACATCAAAAAGTTTTGTAAAATTAAATATTAAATAAAAAATTAATATAACAATGGAAATAATAATTAAGATATATGCCACAATTACAAAAAAAAAAAACATTTTGGCAATTTTTTTTTTCTTGTATTAGTTATTCAAACGTATCGAAAATAAATAATTAAATAATCATAAATAAAATTAAATATTAAATATGAAATTTATATATTAATTGAAATAGTAATTAAAATATATGCTACAGTTATAAAAAAAAAATATATATTTTTTGAAAGTTTTTTTTTTCTTGTACTATTCTTGTAGTTATTCAAAAGTATTTAAAAAATGATTAAATAATCATAATTAAATTTAAAAAATTATAAAATTAAATATTAAATAAAAAATTAATATAATAATTGAAATAATAATTAAGATACATGCCACAAAAATAAAAAATATATATATTTTTTACAAGAATTTGTTTCGTACTAATTATTCAAACGTGCCGAAAAAAAAATTAAATAATCATAATTAATTAAAAAAATTATAAAATAAAATATTAAATAAAAAATTAATATAATAATTAAAATAATAATTAAGATATATGCCACAATTACAAAAAAATTATTTTTGGAAGTATTTTATTTTCTTGCTGTATTAGTAGTTCAAACGTATCGAAAAGAAATAATTAAATAAAAAAATTATAAAATTAATATAATAATTGAAATAATAATTAAGATACATGCCACAAAAAAATAAAAATAAAAAATTTTTTTTTTTTTTTTTTTTTTTTTGGGGAGAATTTTTTTTTGCACTAGTTATTCAATCGTATCGAAAACAAAATACCTTGAACAACAATAAATAACAATTTTTGTACAAATGTTTCATCTCATAATAAGACAAAACTGCCCCCTTATTACATCCTTATTGATGGATCACAAACCCCTCCCGATATATCTTCAATTTGCAAATACTCTCATGCTCGGATGACAACTCACTGAAGAAAAAGCCATTACATTTTTTCTGGAAAGGTCAAAACTCGCTACTTTCTATCCGAAGTCTTTTTTGTGAATGCGATATCACGCAGGTATTTGTACATAGATACAAAAAATGCACCTCCGCTGCTCTTGTTATTGTTGGTCTGTGACAGCTGTAATGGATCGGCAGGATGTAATATGCAGGCTGCTCCAATATCACCAGTCAATCTCTGGGAAGTTTCAACAGGGAGCTGACTCCTGCAATTTGTCAGGGGTATTTAAAAAAAACCTCTACGACTGTTTTCACGATAGCATTATGAATAGGACATGTTTTTTATGCAAATAATATCTATATATATATTACTGTTAGAAGTAGTTTTTAAGTGTTTCAAACTCGGGCCACTCAGCTTTACATTGATTTTCGTCTATTTTCTTGTCTTTTTATGATGTATATTTTTCACATTTTTTTTTAATATTCCTGCTCATGCGGATTTGGAACTTAATGAAATAGCAGTTTCATTAAATTAGGTTCCAGTTCATGTGGTTTTTGGAATTTAATGAAATTGCAGATTCATTAAAATAGGTTCCTGTTCATGTGGTTTTTGGAATTTAATGAAATTGCAGATTCATTAAATTAGCTTCCTGTTCATGTGGTTTTGGAATTTAATGAAAGTGCAGATTCATTAAATTAGGTTCTTGTTCATGTGGTTTTGGTATTTAAGGAAATTACAGATTCATTAACTTAGGCTCCTGTTCATGTGGTTTGGAATTTAATGAAATTGCAGATTTTTTTTTTTGTGGTTTTGAAGTTTAATGAAATTGGATCTTCTTTGTCGAAGAATACCAGAAGTCTTGATCAGACTGCCATTCCTACTTCCATTGCAGATGCAAATGCCTTTGAAAAATCTAAACTTATAATTACTTCTAAAATTAAAACAAAACATTAAATTACAGAACTAAATGCCAACAGAAAAACAGCTACTACTATCACAAGGTTTAAAATGAACAAGAATACGAAAATTTTGGCTGATGGCTTTAAAAAAACCAAAAACGTGACAATGCCCTGATATCGAGCTTACTGCTCCTCATGTCTTTGATTGTCTAACTGTTGCATAATTGTTGTTGTTGTTGCATAATTGTTCCATAATTGGAGTATAATTGTCTTCCCTTGGAAGAGCATTTATACTCCGAGCTGGTAATCAACATAGCCAATATTAATCGGGAGCAGCACGATTAATTTTGGCTATGATATTTGATTTTCTTATATTCTTCAGGGGATACAATAACAAATTTTTTTAATTTATCATATACGTAATTAAAAAATTTTGTTATTGAGTTATATATTAGAAGATACATTCTTAAAATATTAGGGGAAGTAGAGCTTAATGTCGTTTTTTTTTACATTAAATTCAAACAAATAAATTTTTGACAATGGGGGTAATCATTCTTGTTTATCAATAGCCTTTTGTCATTTAATGTGAAAATTTTTAATGATGGGGGTAATCATTCTTGTTTATCAATAGCCTTTTGTCATTTAATGTGAAAATTTTTAATGATGGGGGTAATCATTCTTGTTTATCAATAGCCTTTTGTCATTTAATGTGAAAATTTTTAATGATGGGGGGTAATCATTCTTGTTTATCAATAGCCTTTTGTCATTTAATGTGAAAATTTTTAATGATGGGGGTAATCATTCTTGTTTATCAATAGCCTTTTGTCATTTAATGTGAAAATTTTTAATGATGGGGGTAATCATTCTTGTTTATCAATAGCCTTTTGTCATTTAATGGAAAATTTTTAATGATGGGGGTAATCATTCTTGTTTATCAATAGCCTTTTGTCATTTAATGTGAAAATTTTTAATGATGGGGGTAATCATTCTTGTTTATCAATAGCCTTTTGTCATTTAATGTGCAAATTTTTAATGATGGATCGATAACAATGAATTAGTTTTTGAGAAAAATATCTGGAGATGGAATTTTATATATCATCCAAATTTTAAAATTTTTTTGTCACACACAAAGTGTTGCTGATATAGAAATAAAAGGAAATCCGATGGTGCAATGTCGAGCTAGTATGGTGGATGTAGCAGTATCTCCCACCTCAAATCATTAATTTTCTCCAGTGTTCGTCTGCCACAGTGAGATCTTGCATTATTATGTTACAGAAAAACACCTTTTCTGTTGACAATTGCTGGATCCTTTTAAATTGAATTATTCGATGCATTTGTTCATAGTAAAGGCTCAATTCACAGTTTGTAAATGTTGTCCTGTATGAAGTTTCAGAAAGAACGTTTTCTCGAAATTCGAATAAATGAACGATCGAATCGAAATAAACGATTATTCGAGCATTCCACCAAACACATAAAACCGCCTTTTTGGGATGTAAATCTGAGTTGGAGCGAGCCACTTCCTTTAGCCTTTTGGGTTATCAAAGAGGACTAATTTGTCATCTCCAGACATCAAGAGATAAAAAAAAAATTCTTCTCTATTGTGCCTCTGAAGCAATAAGTTGCATGTGGTGGATCGGTTAGCTTTGTTTTCTTCGGACAGATTATGCGGAACGCAAACACCTGCTCTGCTTGCTTTACCAATCTGCTGCAGATGTTTTTGGATGGTCGACTAAGATTGGTTAAAAGTGTTTGACAGTTTCTAGATTGTCTGACATGGGTTTGCTTACACTTCCGCCCTTGACACGTCACTGCCTAAAGTTGTTGGCATCCTGATCGATTACGAGTCGGAAAGATTAAAATGACCGGATATGAATTTAGATAAACATGCACTTAGATAGACATTGCAAATGCTTTTGGTAGCAACTGTTGCGTTACTACTCTTGTGAAACTCGAAAAGCATAAAATGCAAGATATACATCTCTTCTGGTATTTTGCTGCTATTTCATCCAAATTTGCAAGAAAAAAAATTAATATTTAACTGTTTACAAATAAACAAGATTACAAAACATTTTTCTCTTGAAGAAATTGCAACGTTATTTTAGTAATTAAATCTTAAAGATATGTTTGTTCTTGTTGTTTCTCATCCCTCTTGGTCGACAGCAATATTCACACCAAGTCCATGAACCTGTGTATTCTCATGGAAGGATGGTAAGGGGAGCTGCTTCTGTTGTGATGGAGCGCACGTAGGTAGAAGTCTGACTTGGATCCAAGTAGCTGAAGGAGGAGGACAGTGCCTTGCGGGAGGACTTTTAGGGCAAACAATCCCGCATTTGCGTATCATATGGGAGAAAACTCGAAAGACTTCCACCACGTATCCAACTAAGGAGGCAAGATGCTGAACATCTCAAATGCCATCGAGACTCCTCGTTCTTTGAAACCGCGTCTACAACAACGGCGCCAGCGGATTGAACCTCAGCTCTCATGCTCGCTTATGGCGCACTTTTGCATTGCACCAAGAGTTGAGCTTTACAGTGTAGGTATACATTTCTTTTCGGAATGGGGAAAGTGGAATGTGTTGTCACACACACACAAACACATGTGTTACATATATATATATATATATATATATATATATATATATGATAAACCGATAAACTGACAAAATAAAAACTACAATGAATTAGCTAGAAGCGAGACAAATTTGCACAATAAAAGCTAATAATAGTATTCACCAAACCACAATAATAGTATTCGCTACAGATTTCGAGACAGAAGATGTTTTACCTTTTACAGGGTAGGGTTACACTCTTAGCTCTACAGTTATGTATGTATATATATATATATATACACACATAACAAATCATGATCGAAAATAAAAAAACAAATAGAATGTACAGGGAACGAGCTAGAAACGAAACTATTTTGCACAACAAAAGCCACTAAAGTATTCGCTACACATAAAATATCATGTACTTCATAAAAAATCAAATTGTATAATAATACCATGACAGCAGGCGCAATACAAAAACTTTGAATTGCTTTACATTCAGACATGCCACAAAAAAATTAAAGAAAGAAAGTGTTCGGTGGCAATTGTTCCAACATTTGTGAAATTTCTCTCATCGCCAATCTGAGTACCTAGTGAATTTTTTTTCTTCTAGACGCCATCTTAACTATATCTTAAAATTCTTTTGTAAGGTAAATACCCTCTCTTCATCACTGTTTGGCAGGCTCTTCATTAGCATACATGTATGAAATTCAATGTGATTTAATTTATTTCAAATATTGTTATTTTAAACTTAATATCTCTACTACTCATATATTACTAATATGTACTAAAGTGAAAATAATATTGAAACTACCATGGTAGTTGATGATAAAAAGATGCTACCACAAATTTTTTATTTATTTTAAGGAGCTTAAAAGTGAAAAACTCCAAAGAATTTCCAGTCTAGAGGGGGGATAAGGAATACATTTCTCCTAATATTTTTCTCATTAAGCATATTCTACGTAAAAATGCACCTTTCACGATATTGTTATTGTTGGTCTGTGGCAGGCATAATTGATTGGCAGGATGTAATAGGCAGGGGTGGGCCAGTATCAGGCAATGGATCTTTGGGGAAGGACCGCAAGGCCACATAATTTTGTCAGGGGTGTTTAAACAAACTGTGTTAAGTTATAAACGAAACGTCTTATTTTGAAGATTGAAATTACTGATCCGTCGCTTTCAAGAAAGGTCATAAAAAGACCATCCATCTTATTTAGAACTGTGCTTTTAATAAGTTCCTGGTGGAATCATTGGGTCACAGTTTTGTTTTGACATGGGAAAACTCCAGTTAAATTGTGCAACATTTATTGTCTATATTGCCTTTTTTAATAGACATTTATTTTTATAAACTTGCAACCTTTTGTTTATAAAAACGCTAAGTGGAAAAGGAAAAACAATAAAGGTAGTCGAGTGAAATAAAAAAATTAACGATTTTTCCTTGGACTTAATCCTTTGTAAATAATTAGAAAATTTCGTACAGTCTTCCTATAAGAGTTCAGCTCTTTTAAAGAATAACATGGGAATTAACGGACCATTTCTATTTTTATTTCTATTTGTAAAGAACATTTAAGGGGTTTTAAATAGAGTGCAAAAATTACAGAAAAACTAGATTTTATAGAACAATAAGTTTCTATCACTGTATAGTGTTAGTTTTGTTTGAAAATAATTAATTTATTTAAGAAAAGAAAATTCAATCATTTAAAACTCGTAAGTCATTTGAAAGTAATTATTTGAGGTTTTAATATAAATTATTGAAAGCAGTTCGTATTATATGAAGTGCATGAAGTCCCAGTATAATATAAATATACGTATATGACTAACTAATTAACTTCTTGGTGTCTCCTTCGGGTTCAAATCCTGGCGGTGGCGTGGATGTTTGTGAGTAGTTCGGAATACACGTTAAACTGGAGGTCCCGATCTAATTAGCCTAACGCGTGCATAAACTGACAATAGAGTGACAAACCAAACTAACTTCCTGGCACTACAGCCCATGGTGGACCAACGCCGCCTGCCTACTGGCAGGAGATGGCTCCTTTTTGCATGGTAGGGTGGTCAGCCCTACGCCCAATGCTATACAATCATATTAGACCAAAACCTACAGTTTAAATTGAATTCTGAATTACTATACTGAATTTATATCCATAGCACCGCAAGTACTCTAGCCCTATGTGCCACAGAGCCCTATGGCGCTCGACACCCGGCTATTCGGGCCCTAAGTTGTGAAGTAAGATTTAATAGCATATTTCTCTATTTTTTAAAGTTTTCAATTGTCAATATAAACAATCCAATCATAATCATGAAATTTCTCTTTGTAATCTATTACTTTTATATATGTATATGGACTGGAAAATATGCATAAATCCATAAATTTTTCTTTCACATGATATTGCATTTTTAGAAATTATTATTGGTTTTAGTGATTCTCATTACTTCATTTTCACCCTTATAACAATCAACATTGAAATACCAAAATGGCGTTCTCATAATGAAGTTGTCAACCAATCAGCTAATTCATGGGCCGAATACATTAACGTACGTTACACGTTGGAGAAAAATATATATGTAATGATTCAAAATCAACGCAATCAAACTAGTATTACATTGTAAATAATTTACAGTTGTACAAATTATGATCGTGAGTTGAAACGATCATAATTTGTACAACTAAAAATAACATACAACAAACTAATCAAATTAATAGTGTTTATTTAGTTTCGAGTAGCTCAACTTCAATAATCGTTTATCAAAGTTATTTTCTAAGTGTATACAAAGTATGTACTAAGTATATGTTTCTAAGTGAATAGCATGCTTAAAGGCAACATTTATGTATAGTATTTCTAAATCTCCATAGCGTAATAATTTCGTTGCAGACTAATTAACCGTACCAAATGATACAAAGTTTCTTTGAATTGCCTTAGTTAAGCATGTTTAATCTATCCTCCTACATCTTAATTTATTATGCATGTTATTCGACTGTATTTATGCTTAGAACAGTTATAAAATTATATATCCATAATTAGATTACCCATCTAGAGTAAGATTCACAATCGTATCACTTGATTAAAGCAGCATATGAGTATATAAAAGCAACAAATATTTCTGAAACATCATCTGCTTACGAGATTTTCTTCTAAAATTATAAAATTATTTAGATCAGTAGTTTCATATCAGTGGGCAAGAGGTGTTTTGGTTGTGAGTATGCGAAAATAATATTAATAATGGTGGGAAACGCAAAAAAAAAGAAGAAAGAAAAAAGAAGCAATAGGCGTAAACCTAGTAACTAATAGATTATTGGTTGTTACAAGTCTTCTTTACTTGCACTACAGCCTGCTACAAGCCACGGCCGTCTCAACAAGCTTCCTCCTACACATCCGAGACGCCACAGTTTGCAAAGGATTTATTTTTAATGTTTTGAGATCAGCCTCTACGCGGCTGTCTAGCGGCCTGATGGCCTATTGACTAGCGTTCTGGCCTTTGGTATTACAGTCTTCAGATTCGAAACCTGGCGGTGGCATGGGTGTTTGTTAGTGGTTCGAATCCACTTAAACTGTAGATCTCGGTTTAATTAGCCTAAAGTGTGCAAAAAAATGACCGTAGAGAGGCAAACCAATTTACGCAATCTATCCATCTTGTGAAAGGTCTACCTTTTTCCTGGTACTCTCTACATTCTCAAAAGCCACCATTTTTAATAGGGCTCATAGTATCACACCTAAAAATATGTCCAAGCCATCTGATGCGAAAAGATATGATGACTCTGGTAATATTAGGTTGCTTATATTTTCTGTAGATTTCTTGATTAAACAAAATTCTCGTTCTATCATTCTCTCTAACTAGACCAAAAATTTTCTTTCAAAAATTAAAAGTCTGTCTTCATCTGCTTTTGTTAATGGCCAGCATTCACTGCCATACAATATGAATGTTGTATAAAGATTAATTTTTTTCAGATTTAAGATTTTTGACTTTAATAATTTCTTTAAGCAATAGCAACATCTATTAGCTTTAGATAGCCTATTGCCAATTTCAAGTTTAACATTAGAGAGTTTTTGCATACCGTACGTTAGTTACCGTAGGACGTCCGTTAGCTTTTTCTCCCTAGCGCGCATGCGTATCTGTAATAATGTTTCCTATGAGCATGCGCGCTAGGGAGAAAAAGCTAACGGACGTCCTACGGTAACTAACGTACGGTATGCAAAAACTCTCTATTATCATCATTGGAAATGATAGTACTTAGACACATTAGTAGTCTTTATCCCACCAATTATATCGTGCTTTGTCGTCTATTCTCTTTTGCTGTTTGTTTCTTTTCTTATTTTTTGCCTTAAATAAAAGCTGATAAATGTCACCAATCTAAGTAGATTGATTAATTTTCTAGCTAACCTTGACACCATTTCAGCTTAAAAAAAAGCCAATTTTGTGCAGAAGAATGAGTAAGAGGTGCTACGAGAGAAGAGGAAAGAATACCCATTTAAAAAAAAAAAAAAAAATTCATAAAGTGTTTATAAAAAAGTTTGTAAAATTTCATTTGACGAAGAACAAAAAGATTGAGACATTCAGATTTAGGATAAAAAGAATGGCTTATTATACGTAATTATATAGCCAAACAAAAGAGTATACATGACTGTTGACGAAAACACTGTAGAAGAAGAAATGAATTCGCCAACTTACGGGTTCATTTAAGTTCACAAAAGTTAAGTTGTCGGTGGTTCAAAATAAATCACCTTTCTTGAATTAATTCTTAACTATTTTATTACACATACTAGGAATAATTAAAACTTTGTACAATATTTACAAACTTAATATTAATGCCATAAAACTTAAATTCTCTCTAAAAACCTCTCACACTTCTAAGATTACCTCTCTCTCGCTTTCCAACCACTCTCTGAGGCTCGCACTTCTTTCGCCCAATTAACTTGGCGTCGCAACGCCCTCTAACGATCATTCATTCCTCTTTTTTCCACAACTGTAAAATAGCGAAACACACAAAAATTTGTTTCTTAAATGTTGGTTGGTTTTTCGCCTGTTACTCTGTAAATGTCTTATCGATAAAATTCAGTCGTTCATTTTTTTTGGTGAATAGACAACATCTACTTTTACTGATATTCTCTATGCAAATTTGATTGCTCTTGAACAGCTAAATGAGTTTAATAAAATCATAGGCAGAATTTCGTTTTTCAGCGCTATTACACGTCTCCACCGTTACAAAAACATTACATGTCACTCAGATCTACACGCCTAGCGCTATCTACTGGCCAAATTTGGATGCAATAGTTAAGAAATTACGGATTAGTAATTTTGGTAGTGGCATGGCCTATATTTAAATATGCTTACTATTGCGAAACTGGTAACTCAACTAACCCAAATTGTGTCTCAGTGCTAATAAAAGAAGGTAGTACGCATAATTAAGTTAAATGACGTAAGTTACAATCACTCCTTTCCAAATCGAAGACTCAATGAACCAATGCGAAAACAGGCTCGCAAATTACTCATGGACAATTACTCCTAAATGAGGCATCCTTACGGCATCATGTTCTAATCATGTCTTGGGACATACATAAAATCGAGTCCAGTTTTGAAAAATTTGGATCATTTATTCAGTCAAAGACTGTCACAAGGTAATCACTTTAATTCTTCTCCCCTTAACCAAAAAACTCAAACTAAACCACGCTTGTTTTGATTTTGTTGTGGTTGAGACATGCACACTTAGAACCCAAACTGCAACAACCCAGTTTGATGTACAGCGCTCAAGTTGTCTGTGCTCTAATGTGCACACAGCTCAAGACAGCATGTGTATTCATCCCTGTATTTGCACAATTTCCATTCGCACAGATCCACTTTTACATGCTTCAACTACCAGGATCTAGATTTCACCACTTTGC
This sequence comes from Caerostris darwini, assembly GCA_021605075.1. NCBI lineage: Eukaryota > Metazoa > Arthropoda > Arachnida > Araneae > Araneidae > Caerostris > Caerostris darwini. The sequence continues at coordinate 335,518 of BPLQ01009398.1, forward strand.
GATGTTGTGCCACAACCCAAATTCAGAATGACCCAATTTAAATTATTTTGCAATCGTGTAAACTTATTTACAATTGTATGCGAACATTTGTAACATGATAAAAAGAGTGAGATCTATAAATTATGACATCAGAATACTAAAATACTACTATTATTAAAATGTTTAAGGACACAAATAACTTTAGGAGACAAATTCTCAACTGGCATGGATGTTTGTTAGTGGTTCGGAATCCACGTTAAACTGTAGGTCGCTCTCTAATTAGCCCAAAGTGATTTTTTTGTTCTTGTTCTAATGGAGCTGGCAAACACTTAGACAGTTGTTTTTGATGCCTTACGGCAAGCGCTGCACCGATGTTACTCACTTACCACTACCCAGGAGGTGCGTGTAGCTTGAATATAAACTACGGACGCGAAGTAACAATACCCCCGCAACGCTCTACTATCCTGTTAGACCGGGACCTACGGTTTAAAGTTGATGCACAAGGCATTACAAACATTCATCGCACCGCCGGGACTCGAATCCGAAACCTGTGGTACCCAGAGCAAGAGCGCTAGCCACTCGGTCATTCAGGTCCAACAGCATTTGTTTGAATAAATCGAAATAAAACAGCATCAGACAGCATACATCTCAAAACTCCTAGTCAAGTCAGGACAGGCACCTATCCTATTAGACCGGTACCTACGGTTTAAACGGATTCCGAACAACTACAAACATCCATGGCACCGCCGGGATTCGAACCCGAAACCTGGGGTACCGAGCACCGTAGCTGGCCATTCAGGCCCTTAACCCAAAGTGTGCAAAAGATGATTGTAGAGCGACAAACCAAACCAAATCTTTGATAGATATATTTACTCCAATTGATTTAATTTGCATTCTTATTTGTAATCGTCTATATCGTAATCTTAATTGTAATCGATTTCTTTAACAAATTCAGTTGTCATTTGTAAACTCTTAAAAGCTAAAGTGCAGGGCCTGAACGGCCGAGTGGCTAGCGCTCTGGCGCTCGGTACCACAGGTTTCGGGTTCGAGTCCCGGCGGTGCCATGGATGTTTGTAGTGGTTCGGAATCCACTTTAAACCGTAGCTCCTGGTCTAATACGATCGTAGAGCGTTGTGGAGAGTGACATATTAAAAATAAGGAAAAAACTAACTGTTCATATGTATATATAGGGATTAGGGGATTATAGTCCTTGTTGCTTCACATCCCCATATACCACTTCATTCATCAAGCTAGAGTGCATAAAATAAATTTTCTGATTCAGAAAACAAAAGGATTTCAAGCACGATTACATTTTGATGCATCTTAAGAACTATTATGGTAAATTTCTTTAATATATTCTCATTAAAAAGCTGGTGAGAAAATTTGCAACAATAAGCTTTTATTTTTAACGAAAAAGCAAAACACACAAAAGGTTTAAAGCGAAAGTTCTTTTTTAAATTTACTTGTTTATCACATGTGCAAATTTTAAATCTTGTTGTACTAAAAAGAGGGCAGAAAATTTATTTTTATAGCAGTTTTATTTTAAACTAAGTTTATTAAGTTTGTCTTTTAAATATACTATTTTAGAATCATGTAGGTTAAATAGGTTTTTCTTGAAATTTGTTGCATTTAAATTTATTTTTAACCCAGCCAACTTAGAATGTTTACACATAAATTGTTTTCGTAAAATGTGCTGCAACAAATTTTCTTCTATTCAGATTATATGTAAAACAATAACTTTTTCTTTGAAATTTAAATCTGAAACTAAACATGTGAAATAAAAAGCCTCAAATTATTTTATACTTATGCATCTAATTGTCATAATTTAAAAAAATGATAATAATAATTATTTATTTTTAATGAATTTTCTTGCTGTTTATTTTTGTATTTATGTTTGAATTTTTATTGGTTATCTTGGATATAATATGCATTAACCAATAATACACCTTTATGCCACTTTTAATGAAATAGATACAAAGTTAAGAGAAAATGTCCACTTAATAAAAAACTGGGTAAAATTGCAGAATTGCAGAGCCTTTGGTATTTGACGTCAAAAATTCTTCTCGCCAATTCAGCCAAGTAACGAGTTGAGATTTTAAGGAAAATGAATTGTAAAAAGTACAAGAAACCCGGATTATCACATTTGGAGACTTATCGTTCAGTTGGCGCAACAAAGTCGCCAAATCCCAACGGCCCCTATGTTGCGATTTGGCCCAAAGCTGATTTTATGTGATAATTCAATATACCAAGATTATAAAAGTATTTTATTATTCCAGAATGTCAAAATAAATTAATCTATTTGAATCACATAGAGGTTTAATAATTAAACTTTATATATTCTTAATAATCTTTTTACATAAATTATTCATATCATACGTTTTTGTTAATGATAGTAAAGTCTAAATAATTCCGATCCTTATATATATTATTTCGTGGGAGTTAATGGACTACCTTAGTCGCGATCTCTCTTACCTTTAGCTGAGAGGTAAAGTTGCATTGGCCTATTGCCCTTTGACTGTTGATAAGATTTAAGTAAAAATAACCCCCTCTTTGTTTAATAATTTATAGTAAAAAATACATTTAAGAAAAAATATATATATGTTATTATTGATATATGTGGTATAAACATAAATGTTATTATTATAAATATGTATGTATTTATTGATATATGAGCTAACGATGCAAATTAATGTCATGTCGACATATTGTATGATATAATTTTTAATGATTAATATGCAAATAATCTTTCACATTAGTTGATTTATTCATATAATATTTTTCCATACATATATAAGCATTCAAGAACTTGGCTTTCATTAAGGTTTTCTTAATTGGCTAAGAAAGGAACTTTGATAGAGCTACTCAATAATCTACAGATTTCATTTCACACGTCTAAATAATTTGTTAACTTGACTCTTAAGAAAATTCTTAAGCAAGATATGATTCAACGCGCTATAGATAAGAGATGGAGAATTTTGGAATTGGAAGAGAGAACTATTCCTAATTTTCCAAGAAAGACAGCGGTGGCTCTATTTAGAAGTTTGACCAAGTTAGTCGACCTATGACTTTTGAACTTTGAAATAACTGTAATGCATTTTCTTGGTATCAGGACATGGTAAAAAGTACTGGAGAGCCCATGAATTAATGGCTTAGGTGTCAATGTTCAGCATTTATAAAATAAATTTAAGTATTTCTAAACTCCTTTCCCCTAGTTGACAGAGGTTATAAATTCGGAAATAACGGTATCCAATGTTGGACATCCTATCAGAGATTATTTCTAGCTGGAAAGAATGCGGGTCGGAGTTTTCCTGCGAATAGACTCGATTATCTTCATCACGGTTGCGTATGTTTTGTGCGGCCTCTCCGTTAATGGTCAAGATTTATTTAATAATTGAGTGCATCTTTGCAAAGATATTGTGTTTGGGACAGCAGGGATATACCTTATTATTCAATTAGATATCAACACCACAATAAAGACATTTACATTTGTCTATGGAAAGACAAAAATACCCCTTTTCAATCAATAAAAATAAATAATATTCAAATATTAGAAAAAGGGCCTGAATAGCCGAGTGGCTAGCGCGACCGTGGCTTACCATCAAGTTACACGCGCCCCCTGGGTAGTTCTAAGTGAGTAACGCCTGTGCAGCGCTTGCCTTAAGGCAACCAAGACCAAGCTGTCTAAGTGTTTGCCAACTGCATTAGAAAGAAAAAAAATATTTGAAAAAAACTGCTCAAAACTTTCTAGAAGGTATGACCTAGCCCTACTTGAATTTAATAAATAACAATATACTCTCTCTTTCTCTCTCTTTCTGCCCATAATAATAGCAGCAAATGAATATTTAAGTGGAAATTGTTGGCAAACACAGCTGTAAGTTATATTGTAGCGCTAGTAGCGTAGTTATGTTTTAGATTGCTTTATATCTTAAAACAATTAGATCAATCCGTTTTACCTTACCCTCAAATCCATAAAACTAACAATAAAATTAGATGAAAGCGAGAAAATTAAATTCAAAATATAAAAGAACTGAAATAGATAAAAGCCGAATAACTAGCAATTAAAAAAATATTGCCAACAGCGAACATGATATTTTAAATTTCATTATACATTTCACAGAATTAGTTTTAACAAAAACATGTTCATGTTTAAGTTAGCATTTGAAATCTAATATCACGTATTAGATTTGGAAATTCGCGAATTTCTCAACATACTGTGTCCAAACAGTAAGACCAATTTTCAATTTAAAATTCCCGGGTCTCGTGTGAATTTCAATTTGTTTTTTCTTTTTTAGGTTGCTGGCACTGTCCTTGTCATCTGTGTGAAATTTGATGTCAAAATATTCATTAGTGTTTGAGTTACGCTTGGATTTATGAGACGCTAAAACTGATTCCGGCGATTTGTGAAATGTCTGAATTAATTGAGCCATGTCTGAGCTAATTGCATTCAATTTTGTTTGCGGAAACGTATAGAACACTGCATTGATTCTTCGTGACTTTCTCGCCAAACCTAAAACCCATCTCGTTCCACAACCACCGTGTTCACACCGTGCGACTTCTGGCTGTTCCCTAAACTCAAAAGACTACTCGGGTCACCGTTTTGAGTCGATTGAAGAGATTCAAAGTGAGTCGGCGTGCGCTTTGAAGTTGATCCCTGCCGATGACTTTTTAGCACGCATTGAGGATTGGAAAAAAAGTTGTCATAAGTGCATTGTGTCCCGAGGGGATTACTTTGAAGGCGATGAAATAATTTTGGAAAAATAAATAAAGACTTTTTGAAAGGAAGAATAATTGGTCTTACTTTTTGGGCACATTAGTAGAACTAGGTTCTTGATAATGAATTCATAAACATGACGCTGAAATAAGAGGCTTTCCCTGAGTAAAAAAAAAGCAACGTAAAATTGTAAGAATTGTGTTTTGTAATCCCTGCAGAAACCTTTCGAGTGTCTTTCAGCCATTCAACCGCGAAATGAAGGAAATTTCGCCCAAAAAGCAAAAGCGTTTACAAGCTTTTTTGTCACGCATCGAATTCTATGGCTTTTTAATCCCCGCTTATCACCTGTTCTGCGTCCGCGTTGCACGCGCACTCTCTGGTGTTTTAACATCCATAAAAAGAAATGATGGTAAATGAGTTCGAAATCACGAAAATATATTTATATATATTATGAGCCGTTTTCCTTTGAGAGAAATATGGGTTTATTGTATCTCTGTGCTCTCGTTTCTGCACGAGTAAATATTGTAACTTTCGAATACTTTTTGTACATTTATTGCAAGTGATTGCTTCAAATAATTAGTCAAAGTAAGTTTATTCATAGCTAAGTATTTACCTGGGGCCTTATGGCCGAGTGACGCGGTCTTATGCATGGTGCCACAGGTTTCGGGTTCGAGTTCCGGCTGTGCCCTGAATGTTTGCAGTTATTCGAAATACATTTTAAAGCGTAGGTCCCGATCTAATATGATAGCAGACAGTTGGGATTAGGGTTGACAATCCTACCTCGTAAAATGATAACATCTCCTGTCTCGAAATCTGCCGGTAGACAGACAGTCTTGGCCCATCATGAGGCTGTTGGGCAACTGATGATGATAAGTATTACTTAACCATCAATTTATAAGCAATCAAATATAATTCAGGCTTCCCCCAGATATGAAAAATTTAAACATTTTTAGTATTTGTAAATTTTGTTAAATATATATATATATATATAAATACAGCATTAAAGTTTTGAGATTTTAAATAACTCATTTGAAAAACTGCATGCAAATTGGCTAAATATTCTTATCCAAGAATTCCTAATAATTTTTTTCTCACGTTTCATGTCTTAGCATTTTTTTAGACCTAACTGCCGTCTGCCTACTGGCAGATGTCGAAACATGAGATGCTTTCTTTTTACAGGGTAGAGTTGTCAACCCTATGCCCAACGCCTCACAGTCATATTACATCGGGACCTACGATTTAAAATGGATTCCGAACCCCTGCAAACATCCATTGCAACGCGTGGCATGGAGGGCCAGTCACTCCACCATCAGGCCCATTTTTACATTATAAGACAAGCAATAATTTCGTTTGTGAAAAAAATCGAAAACTGATATAGTCAAAACAATAAAAAGTTCTACCTTTTTTATAATAATCAAAGATGCCACCAGATGGAACCTTGTAAGTACCTGCAACCATCTGGTGGCGGGAAAATCTGATGGCAAGCCAGTTTTTTAAGTTTTAGGAAATATAGACAGACAGGAAATCACTTGCTTTATATATGCAAAGATCTCCCTTCAAAGTGACAAAGTTGTGTTGGCGCGTCAAATCAGTGTCCACCCTTATCAAAGTGTTGATAACCCAAGACTTATCTCTGCTTATAGATTTCTAACTCAAATTGAACCTAATTTTTTTTTTGTCTTATGACAAAGTGTTCAAGATCCGACTTAACATTTTATGGATCAGGGAATTGACCATATCACCACGACCACTAATACTAATTTAATATTTAACTACAGTACAGTTCGTGCAGTTTATGCAAATATGTAGTTACTCTTAAAATACATTCTGAACAATAATCTCTCTCTCAAAGACCTTGTTTGTAAGGAATCTATTTCGCATTTTCGTAATAACCTTCAGATACTCCCTTAGTCAAAAGTTATACGTTAGGATACCATATACTTCTTTTGGTAGGGGAGAATATATATTTCTCTGAGGTCTGTCTCGATAGAGACCCGAACTTGGTTTTCTTAAAGATCAATTTTGCACGATCGGTGATGAACAAACTTTCGGATAACAAACTTTATTCATCTGTATAAAATACTTTGCCAAGATGCAATTTCAGGTTCACAAGAATGGCGGGTATATTGAGCATGAACTTCAAAATCCTCAATAACTATCATTGTGAAGTTCAGTTTCGTCCCTGTTATTTATTGATATGACAGTTAAGATTTAATGATTGAATTCGTGTCTGTTGCCTTTAATCATCGTATATGCGACTTTTGGAATTATGCTTCTTTCAGAGAATACTAAATTTGTTGTTATTGTTGTTCTTTAACCCCCATGGTAGACATCTAGACCAAGCCCACGAACCAGTATGGACTCATGGTAATAGGAAAGGGGGGCAGCTTCTGTTCTTAAGGAGCACCCGTAGATAGAAGTCTGACTTGACTCCATGACACATACATATGGAACATACATACTCCACAGTCATATGAAACCGGGACCTACAGTTTAAAATGAATTTCTAACCCCTACAAATATCCTTGGCATCGTCAGTACTCGAGCCCGAATCCTGTGGCACCAAGCGCCAGACACTCGATCAATCGGGCCTCTTATACAAAATTTGATTTGTCCTAATATATATCCTGTCGTTCTTGCAATCTTAAACATCTGTTTTTCTTAGTATCTGTGGCTTCCTATTTTTAGTGAATTTAGTTTTCAAAATGGCCGAGTGATCCGAGATGGCCGAGTGATCCGAGTGGATCCTCGGTACCCCATGTTCGGGTTCAAGTCCCGGTGGAGCCGTGGATGTTTGTAGTGGGTCAGAATCCACTTTAAATTATAGGCCCCGGTCTAATAGGATCGTAGAACGTTGAGGGGATATTGTTAATCAGAGTTCGTAGCTTATCTTCAAACTACACGCACCCCCAGGATAGTGCTAAGTGAGTAACGTCGATACCTTGCTTATCGCATAAAAGATAACTGTCTAAGTATTTGCCAGCTGCATTGGGAAAAAAGTTTTCAAAATAAAAGTTTATTTCATTAAATATATCCCTATTATAAAAAAAAGACATGTTCTCCTTTTATCATGGCCATTCGCCAAACAACTAACAAGTTTTGTGTTATTTTGGTAGTTAAATTGAGATGCAGATAGCTCTAGTAGTCTGTTGTAACATATGGCTTTATTGGAAATCAATCCATTAGAATAAGGATCACACACAAAGAAATAGCAAGCAGAACAAAGCAAATATACAGGAAGACAGCAATTGACAATAAGTCGGCCTCCCATATCAGAAGAAGTCAAAGGGGGAGAGTAAATAAAGGAAATAGACACTTTAATTCAGTCCATGAGGCCCCTGGCCGCCCTGCAAGATTTCTCTTTGGCGCTGAACCTCCCTGTGCAGTCCTGGACATTTCAAAAGATGTTCCGTATTCATTGTACCGGCTCTACATATTAGGCAAGTTTTCGAGGGGGGGACACCTATTCTGTTAAGGTGCTCCGGAAGACAATCGTGTCCAGTTCTTAATCAAAAGTTATCAACCGCCTCTTTACATGATCTAGTGTTAAAGATTTTCTAGCTGTCTTGGATAGTGTACCACTTTTTGTCTTCAGATTTAATTATGAGATTATCTTTCGTTTTGGCTCTAGTAGTCTAATTAAGACCATTCGGCATATGAATTCTAAAGGGTCAAATGGATTCATAGGCTTATAAACCTTTTGTAAAATAAATTTCCCAGTGTTTAGGCAATGCATTTTCGCGGCCCAAAGTCAAAGAGTACAACCTCCTTTCCATACATCCACTGATAATCCGTTACAGATAGGTCTAGTAGTCTAAATATTACCATTCGGCATATGAACTCTAAAGGGTCAAATGGGGCAAAGGAATTCATGGGCTTACAAACCTTTTGTGAAATAAATTTCTGCCAGTGTTTAGGCAATACGTAACAAAGTCAAAGAGTGCAACCTCTTTTCTATACATCCATTACTAAACCGCTACAGAGCGCTAAAAAATGACAAAGAAAAAGCAACAGTCCCAATATTTAATAATCTTTTTCCGAAACGAGAAGTGCGTCAACCAGTTTGATACAAAACCAACAGAACACTCTATAGCTGTCTGCCAAGTTTTGTGCCATTTTGGTAGTCAAATTGAGCTGCAGATAGCTCTAGTAGTCCAATTACGACCATTCGGCATTTGAACTCTAAATGGTCAAATGAATTCATGGTCTTTATATATCTTTTGTGACATAAATTTCCAGAAATACATTTTCGCGACACAAAGTCAAAGAGTACTACTACCTCCTTTCTATATTACATTCACAGATAAACCGCTACAGAGCGCTAAAAAATGACAAAGATAAAGCAACAGTCCCAATATTTAATAATCTTTTTTTCCGAAAGGAGAGGAAAAGCGTGCATCCACCAGTTTGATACAAAAGCGCGAGGGATTGAAGAGCCCAAAACCAACAGCGGGCTCCATAGCTGTCTACGAAGTTGTGAGTTAAATTGAGCTGCAGATAGCTCTAGTATAATTATGACCATTCGGCCTATGAACTCTAAAGGGTCAAATGGATTCATAAACCTTTTGTGAAATAAATTTCCCAGTGTTTAGGCCAATACATTTTTCGCGACACACAGTCAAAGATTACAACCTCCTTTCTGTACATCCACCGATAAACCTCTACAAAGCTCTAAAAGATGACAAAGAAAAAGAACAGTCCCAATATTTAATAATCTTTTTTTGAAAAACTAGAAGAAAGGCGTGCATCCACCAGTTTGATACAAAATCAAAAGAATGCACCATAGCTGTCTACCAAGTTTTGCACCATTTTGGTAGTAAATTGAGCTGAAGATAGCTCTAGTAACTTAATTATGACCATTCGGCATATGAACTCTAAAAAGTAAAATGGATTCATGGGCTTATAAACCTTTTTTGAAATAAATTTCCCAGTGTTTAGGCAATACATTTTCGCGACACAAAGTACAATCTCCTTTCTATACATAAACAGCTACAGAGCGCTAAAAGATAACAAAGATAAAGCAACAGTCCCAATATTTAATAATCTTTTTCCGAAACAAGAGGAAAGGCGTGCGTCCAATCAATTTGATACAAAACCAACAGAACGCTTCATAACTGTTTGCCAAGTTTTTGTGCCATTTTGGTAGTTAAATTCATCTGAAGATAGCTCTGGTAGTCATGACTATTAGACATACTATGAACTCTAAAGGGTCAAATGGATTCATGGGTTATAAACCTTTTGTGAAATAAATCTTGTAATGTTTGGGCTATCGTCAATACATTTTCGAGACACAAAATCAAAGAGTACAACCTCCTTTCTAAACATAAACCGCTACAGAGCGCTAAAAAATGACAAAGAAAAAAGCAACAGTCCCAATATTTAATAATCTCTTTCTGAAAACGAGAGGAAAGGCGTGCGTCCACCAGTTTTGCTACAAAAGCGCGAGAGATTGAAGAGCCCAAAACCAACAGCGGGCTCCATAGCTGTCTGGCGGGGATGATTGAGATGTCTGGTCGCAGGGTTCATTTTACCGATGAGCGGTCTTCTATGGGCATTTTAGCATCTCATTTTTAGCACAAAAGGCTCGCGCGACGGAAGTCGTGGATAATTCTGACAGCTTACATGGAATTCCTGTGGCGTGCGACGAGGACATTTTGTTTTTATTTCGCTTCCCCTCCCCTCTCTGTTCTGCTGTTTCGGCTCCACCACGCGCCTGTGTCCAGCAGTGCCATTGTGATGCAAATGGTGCTCGCGGCTGTTAGTTCGGGACTTGTACACAGAGGCGGAAAATTGGGCGACAGTCGGTTGGCGAGAGAAATTCTTCGACCAGCAAGCATTGAACTGCGGTTTTTTTTTTATTTTTCATGCTAACTGTTGCTTCCTGTTTCTAGAAAAACATGACGTTTTCGTAATGAAAGTTCATCTCTCTCTCTGTTATAAATAAGTTTGCTATTCATCAAAATACATATCATTAAAGTACACATAGTGTAAACTTTAACAGTAGAGAATTTTGCCTTTAAGAGGCAGTTGTTGAGGTCGCTGGTACAAAAACCACAGCACAAGAGAGTCAATGAATTCCTGGAAGGCCAGTTTTACAGCATTGTAGAAATTAAATTGCTTTCCTATTAAAAAATTTTCCACATTGAGGAAGAAGTGGTATGCGGGAGAGGGGGGAGGATAGAACTGTTGTGTATAGAGGATGAGGAAGTTCCATTTAACGGGTACTTTAATGATATAAGTTTGGATAAATAAAAATTTAAAGTACCTGACTTTGACCTGATATACTTTTGCCTTTAAGCAGCAGGTTGTTGAGGCCGGTAGCATAAAACCATATATCATTAAAGTATGTTGTCTATACACTTTTGCCTTTGAACGTCAAATTGTTGAGGAACGGTACATAAACTCATATATCATTAAAGTACCCATACTGTCTATATACTTTTGCCTTTAAGCGGCAAGTTGTTGAGGACGATGGTATAAAACCATATATCATTAATGTACCCATATTGTCTAGGGCTAGGTCTGGTGTATATGAAGGATGATGAAGTTTCATTTAATGAGTATTGCATGTGGTATTTTATTGATATATATTTTGATAATTAATTTATTTATCAAAACATTTATCATTAAAATACCCACATTATGTATACACTTTTGCTTTTAAGCGGCAAGTTGTTGAGGCCGATGTTATAAAACCGTGGCGGACGGGAGTCAATGAATTCCTAGAAGGCCAGTTTTACAGCATTGAATTGTTTTCCTATCAAAAATTTTACCATATTGCGGAAGAAGTCGTAGATTGGGGAGGGCAGGGGCTAGGTCAGGTGTGTATGGAGGATGATGAAGAAGTTCCAACTCCAATTCTTGCAGTTTTGCCGTGGTCATTTGTGCATTGTGTGGTCCAATGTTATCCAGCAATAAAAAAAATTGCCATACTTTTTTTCTACTTTTTATTACTGTAATACACCAAGCAACTAACATGTTATCACTTAGTAAAACAATTTCGTACTAGATAAAGATTTAAAGGCAAGCATGAAATTTAAAGTAGGGTGCAACTCAATTCCTATTCTTCAAGACGTTTTCTACCTGATGAGAATATGGAAATGAATTCGTATTCGCATGCATAACTATTGTGAGGTATCATCAAATTTTTTAAGGGGGCCCCATGTGTGGATAACTTAAAATTCACGATGACAATGTGTGGGGAGCTATAATTCTCGATGAGAATGTGTGGAGAGCTTTAATTCCCGATGAAAGTGTGTGGGGAGCTTTAATTCTCAATGAAAATGTGTGGAGAGCTTTAATTCCCGATGAAAGTGTGTGGAGAGCTTTAATTCCCGATGAAAGTGTGTGGAGAGCTTTAATTCTCGATGAGAATGTGTGTGAAGAGCTTTAATTCCCGATGAAAGTGTGTGGAGAGCTTTAATTCACGATGAGAATGTATGGATAGCTTTAATTCACGATGAGAATGTATGGATAGCTTTAATTCACGATGAGAATGTATGGATAGCTTTAATTCACGATGAGAATGTATGGATAGCTTTAATTCACGATGAGAATGTATGGATAGCTTTAATTTTCCGATGAGAATGTGTGGGGAGCTTTAATTCTCGATGAGAATGTGTGGAGATCTTTAATTCACGATGTGAATGCGAGGATAACTTTAATTCACTTCTTAAATTATACATAATCATAGCAAGATAAGCTAAATTTTCATTATTAATAAGAAGGAAATGAAATTATGCTAAAATCGAAATCGCAACATCTTTCGCAAATTCACCAAACACAGCAGTATGATAGCAAGTTGCCTACTTCTGGTTTGAAATAAATATAATTTAATATAAAAACAATTTAATATTCGCTTAAAGAACTTGAAATTATAAATAATGAGCTTCTCAAGTTGGAATTTTTAATATACTTCAGCTTAATGTGATTATCCTAGCGATTTCGTTTGTAAGGCAACATATTTTTTTTTTAAAAAAGAAGCCTCATTCATGATGAATAAAACGGTGAAATGACATTTTTTTCGTTTCTTAAAATTTATCAAGTAATCCAGAAAATCAAGAAACATGATATAAAGTTATGGCAAAAGATCTGTTCAAATTTCGATTTTCTTAACAGCAATATGATCTTTACTAATATTTTTGATCGTAATGTTTTATTATAATTATTACAATTTTCCTGATTGAACACAAACTAAAAAGTCAAACCAATTATAAACTATTCCATGACTTACTGGTCATAATGATAATAACCATAACTTTACGTAAAATAATGAATTTTATTTTCATAAAAAAAACTTTCATTAAAAAACACGCTATTTTTATTATTTTTAATTCTTGGGTTTATTAATTAAACTTTTTTGCAAACAACACATTTAAGGTAAAATAAATTAATCAACAATTTAAGTATCTTGCCAAAAAAAACGTTTACAATCATTATTCCGTATATTTATCATTTTGTTCATAATCGTTATTTTTCAAATGACAAAACATTTTATATATTTTATTAGAAAAATATAAAAAATAAATTAGTTGTTTTGTCATTTAAAAAATAACGATTATGTTATATTAATTGTTATGTCTATTCCTATAACAAAATTTATTATAATTGATTATAACTATTGTTATATTGTTCAAATAAGAATAATTATAATTCTTGGAACAATTTCATACATATTTTTTTGAAACAAAATCATTTGCATTAAATTCGTTCTTCTATAGAAATCGTTCGAACTTTAAAAACATTCGTAAAGATCATTTTGCAATTTTTATTAAATTTAAGATAAATAATTTAGTGCATTGTTTGCTTTGATCAATAAGCATTATAAGAAATAGGTTTTGTAAAAACTTATAATAATGGAAATATTTTCCGTTACCATGGGAAAAAAATATAAAGAGAAAACTGATAGGAATCAGAAATCCAGCAAAATATATTATATTGTGATGTGAATAACGACGTTATTTTGGGTTTTTGGATAGATAAGCATTTTTTTTTATATTTCTTCTTTATAAATCTTCATGAATTCTGTGCTAGTTTTTCATGCTCTCTCTGTCTTCACTAAATCTGAGTTTATTGTTAAAATTTTCAAATAAATAATTTAACAATTATTAAATAAGGTTGACTGATTAAATGTCAACAATTAAAAACATTTGACAATAAATTTATTGTCAAATGTTAACAAGTTATAAATTAATTGTTAAATATCCAAATAGTGTTGTTGTTTCTTATCCCACTTGGTAGACAGCACCATCTAGACCAGGAGTCTCCAAACTTTCCCGTCTTAGGGCCATACTGTTTACTCCAGTAAGTACCAAGGGCCAAAACCGTTTTAATTTTCTGCCATTATCTATAATTTCTAGTGTTTTAATGTGTTTTTTTATCCAAATTATTACAGCAACAATAATCTATTCGCTGTCGCGGGCCGGATGGATGACACTGGCGGGCCGAATTTGGCCCGCGGGCCATAGTTTGGTCCATAGACCTGTGAGGTCTCATGGAAGGAGGGAAAGGGGGGAAATAGTTGTTGGAGCACCCGTAGGTAGAAGCTTGACTTGGCTCTGTGATGCTAAAGAAGGAGGATAGTGCCTTCAGGGAGGACTTTTGAGGGGAAACTACCTGCATTTGCTTATCGTATGGGAGAAAACCCGGAAATCTCCCACCAGATAGTCTGACTCAAGAGGCAAGATGCTGAACATCCCAAACTTTTGAGATGCTGAACATCTCCAAACTTTTTTTGCCATCGAGTCTCTTTGTTTTTTGGAACAGTGAACACACACAGTCTCCAGCGGATGGAACCTCCGCCCTAATTCTCGCCAGCGGCGCGCGTTGCTACTGAGCCACGAGTCGGGTATGTAAATAGTAAAAGCTTTCTATAAAATTGTCATTTTTGAAATAACACCATTATCAGATAATGAATATTTATATAGATAAAAAATATTTATATAATAATTTTGTACGTGCGACCAGCAATTAAGATAAATTAGCTACTTCCTATTTGAAACAAGAAAGAACCTAATTATCTGACAAAAAGTTTCACCATTTTTCAGACGAAATAGAAAAAATAGTTTGTTTTTTAAAGTCGAGCCATTATATCTGGAATCAACTTGGAGAGATATTAGAGAGAATGCAGAGATACGTAGCAGGTTTAGCATTACCAAGGAGGTCTGCAATATTGTATTATTTTTACACTGTAGTAATGAAAAAATGGGCCCGATGGCTGAGTGACTAGCGCTCTGGCGCCACAGGTTTTGGGTTCAAGTCCTGGCGGTGCCATGGATGTTTGTAGTGGTTTGAAGTGGTGGTTCACTTTAAATCGTAGGTCCTGGTCTAATATGGCTGTAGAGCGTTGGGCGTAGAGCTGACACCCATATCTCGTAAAAAGATGGCTTTAGATGATGGTCCTTGGCCCACCATGAGTTTTGTTCCAAAGGAGGAGTATGAAACAAATCTAAGAAGAATGTCTTTCTCTTCATCTTGCACAGCTATACAGAAGGATTTTCCAGCCAACAGATTTATCCTGCCCATACCCGGCATAAAAAAAGAAGGCTTTCAATTGGTTATTACTGGTTGGGTTACAAATAAAATTCAACTCGGTTCTTTCAGCCCTCAAAAAACGAATTTGCACACTGTTAAGGCTCTTTTAGTACTTATTACCGCCAAGGCTTTCTTGAAGTATGCTGCTTAACTCATTAAAAAACAAGCCCTTTTCAACTTAAATAACATGAATAAAATTTAATTTCTGCCGTTATTAGAGTCTAATTAAGAAGGGAAAATATCTATTTTTTAACAGTTATTAAATGTCACAAATTACTTTTCAGGCTTGTAGGAATCTTTAAAGCTGTAGTGTGCAGGTTGGGGAACCAAATTGTACTTGGGTATGGTTGAATTGAAATACTTGAGGCACAGGTTAGAAAACTAGATACTATTAAAAACATACAATATTCAATGCATTTAAAGACAAGATATTTATAGATTCAAGGAGGGCCAACGGTCGTACCATGTTGAATATACCGGTTCTCGTTAGATCACCGAAGTCAAGCATCATTGGGCGCGGTCAGTACTTGGGTGGGTGACCACCTGGGAACACCGCTTGCCGTTGGCAAATTTGGGACCTGAATGGCCGAGTGTCTAGCGCTCTGACACTCGGTGCCATAGGTTTCGGGTTCGAATCCCGGCGGTGCCATGGATGTTTGTAGTGGTTCGGAATCCACTTTAAGCCGTAGGTCCCGGTCTCCTATGACTGTAAGAGCGTCACGGAGCAAAAGTCAGGCTTCTACCTACGGGTGCTCCATCACAACAGAAGCTGCTTCCTTCCCCTTCAATCCTGAGCACGTATGGGCTCGTGGGCTTGGCCAGCCAAGTGGGATAAGAAACAACAACAACAACAAACAGATTCAAGGAAGAACTCCCCTTCTAAGCAGAAAACCCGAAACCCTGCTAAGCACAGGGTGAAAGAAATATACTTCCTCTCCGGGTGAGAAACTGTAGCCCATTTCTCCCGAACGAAACATTGAACGCTCCTGTCAGTGCGTAGGAGGAAGCAAGGTTACAAAGCTATATTATTTTAAGTCATATTATATTTTCTACATTTATAGTTTGGTAGAATAAAAACAAAGCTTCATAAAATCTTTCGACTGGATTGGCATCTGTGAAAGAAAAAAACCCTGCGATATTTGTTAAAAAGAATGATTAATTTTTATAAAAGTGTCATTACTGCAAGACCCACCGGATGGTGGGCCTCTTTCTAATGTTATAGTATCTTCTCATTTCATATTTACATTTTATTTTTAAAAGTCTTCAAAAAAATTTTTTTTCTCTCTTAATTTATAATATTACCTTTCTCTTTTATTTTTTATTAATTATTTATTTCTAGATATAAAATGTGTGGCATAAAATTGCAATGGGCAGTGACAAAAAGCAACGCTTCTCCAACATCAAGATAAAATTGTGTGGCTGCTCTGCAGCAAAAATACTTTATTTAAACCCCCAGAACTCCTTATCATTATAAAAATTATGGTGCGAGACCAAATATTTGTATATATGTAGGTTTCCATAATCGGGGAAAATGTAAAAACGACGTAGAAAAAGAGAACATCTAAACTAAAACCCCGATTTAAAAGAGATTTTAACATTTTATCACAGAAAATAGAAAAATAAAACAATACATGCAATGTTGCGTTTTCGTAACGCCAGTCTTAATTGTGTTAAAATACAAAAGTAATAATATGTCAGTTGTTAAAATGATTTTGTTACTTTTTTTTTATAGAAAATAGGGAATTATTTAAGGAGATTTTAGTATGGGCACCAGTCAAAACAACATTTTAATTTATAAATTTATTTTATTCTGTTGGTTTATCTACGAAAATTTTGCTTCGAAACTAATGATATAAAGTTTTATGAATTAGATAAATTGTAATTAAGAATGACTTGTATTTTATTTCCATAAAATAAGGAAATATATTAATTTTCTGTATATTTTACTCATTGCATTTAAGTAAGTTCATTTTATTCTTTCTTGGCTTATTTTATTTTAACTTTAGTTCTATTGCCCTCCTTTAGAATTAAAAACAGGAAGATATAGGGAAATACCATTAAAATATACAAACTAACAAAATGTTTTTATAGCAATATGAATAGCTGAAAATTAAAGGATTTTAATAACATTTAAAAAATATCATATCTGAAGATATTCGAAAGTCATCATTATAATTTGAATTACATTTACATTGTCGACTAGCTATGAAAGAGAAAACTGTTTATAGATAAAATTGACAAATTTTGCAGTTTATTATCTGAACATCGACGATATTACAAAACAATCTACGAATCCTGAGTAAATTGCTTTGTTTGTAAAGATAGACAAAATGAAGCTATAGCATTTTAAAAATGCCAAATCAACAAACCAATTAACAGAACATCAACGATATTACAAAGCAATCTATGAATCCTGAATAAATTGCTTTGTTTGTAAATATAGTCAAAATGAAATGATTTTCAATAAAAGCAAAAGTATACGTGATCAATATTTCGCTTAATCTAATGAAAATAGATTTAAAAATTTTACAACTATCATCATTTCTTATTTGCTAATTTTTATTATTATTATTATCATGTGTGAACATGATGTTGTCCTGGTGTGGGGTCCGTGACGTTATCCGAAAATGAGGGTCAGGCAAATAAAACTCCATTGCTAATTTTGGCGGGAAATGGTACTTTGGCCCCTTAAGTCTTGAAATCATTCATGAATAATGTTAATCTTAAGGAATTTTCTGGGGAATTTGGCTTTTGATTGAAGTATTTTGTAGTTTGGTTTTGAATCACTTTTCATGTTTTGGGTTGGGATTTTAAACATTTGTATTTCCAATGGCTATAAGTACTCGTAGTGCGTTGATCAATTCCTTATTCTTGAAGTTTCGTATTTATTCCTTTTGGCATTTTCAGGTGCCTATTGTGGTGAAAAATGCTTCTTATTGTATTTGGAATACTTCATTCTACATTTATGCTTACAATTTTCAAACTCTGATATATTCTTTTGGATATTGAATGTGATAACGTTTCTTGTAGAATTTGCAATACTTTATTCTTCATTCTTCATTGGTATTTCCCTATATATTTTTTTTTAATTCCAAAGGAGGGCAATAGGAATAAAGTTAGAATACAGTAAGCCAAGAAAGAGTAAAATCGACTTACTTAAATGCAATGAGTAAAAGTCATTCTTAATTATAGTTAATCTAATTCATAAAACTCTATATCATTATTTAGTTTCGAAGCAACATATTCGTAGAGAAACCAACAGAATAAAATAAATTGATAAATCAAAATGTTATTTTAAGTGGTATCCATACTAAAATCTCTATTTTAGTATGGATACCACTTAAGGATGGACTTAAATTAAGAATAAAGTATATAAAGTATATACTTTATTCTTCATTCATCCATTCTTAACTTAAGGATGGATACCACTTAAGGATTATTATATTCTTGGATACCACTTATGGATACCACTTAAGACATTTATCTTACTTTTGCATATTCTTTTAGAGATTCTTGAACAATTCATTCTTAATGAAGTTCTTGATCTATTCAACATTGCTATATTCATGTGGCTATTGAATTTGGTAATTCTTGTAGTATTCCAATCAATTGCTTCATATATTTCGTGTATTATTAAACAATATATTATTAAACAATATATAATACTTCATATATTTCGTGTATTATTAAACAATATATAATACTTTATATATTTCGTGTATTATTAAACAATATATTATTAAACAATATATAATACTTCATATATTTCGTGTATTATTAAACAATATATTATTAAACAATATATAATACTTCATATATTTCGTGTATTATTAAACAATATATTATTAAACAATATATAATACTTCATATATTTCGTGTATTATTAAACAATATATTATTAAACAATATATAATACTTCATATATTTCGTGTATTATTAAACAATATATAATACTTCATATATTTCGTGTTTATTCATCCATTCTCGAATGTTCACACATGATAAGTTGAAATTTGCAGATTTCGCATGTTTTTTAAAAAATTTTAATTTAATTTTATTATATTAAACATAATTTTAAAAAAAAAAGTGAATTCGATAAAAATCTAAAAAAACAAACAAAAAAAACCTGAAAAACTTACTGAATTTCTTTCTGTTTTATAACAAAATTGTCATTTTATTGATACAAAGTAAAAGAAAATGATCGATCAAATATACTTAGTAGAGTTAACGTTTTAAAAATATGTCAGTGAATTTGACAGCTGTTCAAAAGAAAGAAAATCTCAGCTATTCTTTGTTATTTTATTAAAAAAGATGCCCCTTTCGACAGATGAGGAATAAAAATTGGAAGCTTTATCAAAATGTGTGCTTTATCATTCCAGTAATCATTTCAATCATTTTATATTTCTTTACAAAATTAAATCATAATTAAAATATGATTTTATTATAATTAATAATAAATGTAACTCTATTATTCTATTATTTCATTAACTATTTATTGCTTTTATTATGTTAGTTCTAGCAGTTTTTGTTAGTATCAAAATATTCCAAAAGAACTTCAAACCTACATTAATATAAAAATAAATAAATAAAGTCTAAACGCTGTTCTACTTTAAAACAGAACACACTGCAAATTTCCGAAGCCATTCCGATGCTCGTCCTAAAACAGAAAAGTAATCCAAGCTAAGTTGCGTAGACTCCAGAGAAAAGTCTGACAGTCTTTTATGAGAAAATAAGCCCTTTTTATACTTAACACACTTCTTTGAATTGCAAATGGCCGAAACTCCTTTCCAGTCCGCTCTTTAAAAGGAGTTTCCAGGATTTTGGAGCCACTCCAGGAAAGAACACAACAAAGAAAAAAGTA
Organism: Caerostris darwini; assembly: GCA_021605075.1. Classification (NCBI taxonomy): domain Eukaryota; kingdom Metazoa; phylum Arthropoda; class Arachnida; order Araneae; family Araneidae; genus Caerostris; species Caerostris darwini. The sequence continues at coordinate 355,602 of BPLQ01009398.1, forward strand.
GAAAAGGAGAAAATAAAATTCCGGACACTGTACTTACATTGGTCCAGTATAATTTGTTCCTAATCGAGATAAGGCCTAAAAATGTATAAGTATTCTAATAAAGAAATTCTGTTATGTGATATGAATGTACTGAACGTACATCAAATAGGATACAATGTAACTGAGCCTTACTCTTTTTTTTTCCTCTTTCCAATGTACTACCAGAATTCCTTTTAATGGCTTTCTTTAATTTACGCAGGTTTATAAAGAACATAAAAGCTATGAAAAAACAAGATTAGGATTCATAGACCTTGGTCCACCTCATAATATGTCTATTTCATATTTAAAAAATATAATTTTTAAATTTTGTAAAAAGATTTTCAGGTTTTTGATGAAAAGTTAAATTTGGAGGGGCCTTTTTTCCGAATTACTAGCGCTCTGGGGCTCGGTGCCACAGGTTTCGGTTTCGTGTCACGGCGGCGCCATGGATATTTGTAGTGATTCAGAATCCACTTCAAACCGTAGGTCCTGACATAATATGAGCTTAGAGTTGACACCCCTACCCGTAAAAATAAAACCTCCTGTCTAAAACTCTGCCAATATGTACACGGATTTGACCAACCATGGGGCTGTTGCGCCAACGAAGAAGAATATATAAGTAATTTTTATTTAGAATACCAAATTTCATAAGATATAATACAGAATAATTGAATTTCAATTCACAGTTAAAATAATATTTTAATCAGTGGCAAATTTCACAAAAAATTATTTTTTACGATAATGATTAAAAATAATTTTATCAAATGACTTTCCAAAATAAATTATTTTAAAACTGCACATTATTTTATTTTTTAATTGGAGATTTAAAAAAACATATATTTACTTTTTGTTATTTTTCTTCATCAACATCAAAATATTCCAACAGAACTCCAAACCTCATACCGACATTAATATAAAAATAATAAAAAATAAAAATTCTAAACACAGTTCTACTTTAAAAAAACGAAACACACTGCAAATTTCCGAATCCATTCCGATGCTCGTCCTAAAACAGAAAAGTAATCCAAGCTAAGTTGTGTAGACTCCAGAGAAAAGTATGACAGTCTTTTATGAGAAAATAAGCCCTTTTTATACTTAACTCACTTCTTTGAATTGCAAATGGCCGAAACTCCTTCTTTCCAGTCCGCTCCTTAAAAGGAGTTTTCAGGATTTTGGAGCCACTCCAGGAAAGAACACAACAAAGAACAAAAATAGGGTCTACGAAAAAGGAGAAAATAAAATGTCGGACACTGTACATGGGCCAAGTATAATTTTTTCCTAATCGAGATAGGGCCTAAAAATGTATAATTATTCTAACAAAGGAATTCTGTTATGTGATATGAATGTACTGAACGTGCATCAAACAGAATACAATGTAACTATTCAAATTGATTCAATTCTCAATGTAATAATTCCAAATTGTTTTTTTCTTTCTTTTTTTCAATGTATTACAAGAGTTTAGATGGAAAAATTTTATTTCTTGGACTGTGTCTGGTGTAATCTGCATTTTGTTGTTACCAAGAGACGAATAATATTGCAATGCGATCAAAAGAGTCTCATGTATAATTTTTTTTTCACAAAATTTGGAATTAGTTTTAGTGGCTTTCCTTAATTTACCAGATTTATAAACAACATGAAAGCCATGAAAAAACTTAAAAGATTAGAGCAAGGATTCATAGACCTTTGTCCACCTCATAATATGCCTATTTTATATTTAAAAATAAAAAATTTATGTTTTTTAAAAAAGATTTTCAAATTTTGATGAAAGGTTAAATAGGGAAACAAGATACAACTGTAGATTTATAATAAAGTTAAGCATTTATATATCTTAAAATATTCTGTATAATGTTTTCTATTTTATTGCTTCTAAGCCTTACTATAGTATTAATGTGCTAGCCTAAATACAGGATTGCTATTATTTAATTCTTTTTATTTCTACTAGATTTATTAACGGGGCCTTTTAGCCGAGTGACTAGCGCTTTGGTGCAATGAATGACTGTTGTGGTTCAGAATCCACTTTAAACCGTAGTTTCCAGTCTTACATGACTGTTGGGTGTAGGGCTGACAAACCTAGCCCGTAAAAAGAAAACAACTCCTGTCACGAAATCTGCTAGTAAGCAGATGACCTTTGGCCCACCATGGAGTTGCTGCACCAATGAAGAACAATATATAATTTTTAGTGCAATTTCAAAGGTTCTATGGATAAATGAATTTGAAATCACAGTTAAAATAATATTTTAGTCAGTGGCAAATTTCACTAAAAAATATTTTTTACGATAATTTCTATAAGTAATTTCGTCAAAGGACTTTCCAATGTAAAGTAAAAATAATTTATTTAAAAACTATCGTGATTTTAATTTTTAATTGGAGATTTTAACAAAAATACCAAGTATTTACTTTTTATTTTTTTCTTCATTAGCATCAAAATATTCCAAAAGAACTCCAAACTTCATACCTATGTTAATAAAAAATAAAAGTTGTAAAACGCTGTTCTACTTTTAAAAAAAGAAAGCACACTGCAAATTTTCGAAGCCATTCCGATGCTCGTCCTAAAACAAAAAAGTAATCCAAGCTAAGTTCCGTAGACTCCAGAGAAAAGTATGATAGTCTTTTATGAGAAAATAAGCCCTTTTTATACTTAACTTACTCCTTTGAATTGCAAATGGCCGAAACTCCTTCTTTCCAGTCCCTCCTTAGAAGGAGTTTCCAGGACTTGGAGCCACTCCAGGAAAGAACACAACAAAGAAAAAAAAAATAGGGTCTACGAAAAAGGAGAAAATAAAATTCCGGACACTGTACGTTGGTCAAGTACAATTTGTTGTTAATAGAGGTAGGGCCTAAAAATGTATAATTATTCTAATAAAGGAATTCTGTTATGTGATATGAATGCACTGCACGTGCATAAAATAGGATACAATGTAACTGAACCTTACTCTAATTTTGTTCTTTCTTTTTTCAATGTACTATAAAAGTTTAGATGGAAAAATTGGATTTCCTGGATGGTGTCTGGTATAATCTGCATTTTGTTGTTACCAGAAGACGAATAATATAGTAATTCATCAATTATTTTTTTTCACAAAATTTGGAATTCGTTCTAATGGGTTTCCTTAATTTGTGCAGGATTATAAGTAACCATAACAGCCATGAAAAAATTTAAAAGATTAGAACAAGGTAGACCTCTTCTGTCCATCTCATAATACGTCTATTTTATTTTTTTTTAAAAAATATTAATTAAAATTTTTTAAAGATTTTCAGATTTATGAAAGGTATTTAACTTTAGATTAATAAAAAGTTAAGTATTTAAGTATCAGGAAGTATTCTATATTGTGTTTCCTATTTTATTGCATATTAAACGGGGAAAAATAGTGCGCCATTTTGGGCACAGTTTGGGCTAATTAGACCGGAACTTACAGTTTAACGTGGATTCCGAACCACTAACAAAAAACATCCATGCCACAACCAGGGTCCCACCCTGAAGCCTGTGGCACCAAAGGACAGAGTCATTTCCGCAGGTTCATTTCTAATTCATATCAAATTTTTTTTTTGTTTCTATACGTGGCTTGTGATCTTAACAAATTTATGCACCCCAAGGTTAGTGCACGACAGTGATCTGAAGATTCGAGTGAATATTTATTATTTTAATTTATTATTGCGATTGGTACGCAAGTATACATTTTCGACGACAGTAAAAATATAGGCTTCCTATTAGAGGAAACATCATCTATAGAATGTTCTGCAGAAATAAGGTATTTAGAAGTTTCATTATATCAGTTGCATCTTGAAGTAAAGATGAAAGACACATGGGAAGGAGTGTAGTAAGGCAGAGAACAGGGTTCCGATTGGCTGGCATGATACGTCTTTAAATTTCATTATTTCACTGCAATCCATTTTCCATACTGGGGTTCAAAATTCGACTATAAAGTTAAACTAAACAAATTGTACCTGTGTTTCAGGTAAATGCAATAAATCTGTAGGCAGAAAAAAAATCCATTTGTTGAATTTGACAAAAAGGATACAAATTTAGATGTTATTTCTCGTGGCCAACTTCCAGACTATGATGCAATTACAAAGTAGCTTGGTTTGGTTTGTCGCTCTACGGTCATCTTGGGCACACGAAAGCTAAACAGATCAGGACTTACAGTTTAAAGAGGATTCCGAACCTCTCACAAACATCCATGCCTCCACCAGGATTCAAACCTGTAGCACCAAAGGTCAGAGCGCTAACCAATTGCCCATCAGGCCGCAATTACAAAGTGGGTGTATATATATGTATGGTCGAGTGCTCTGTGCCACAGAGTTCGAGTCTCGGTGGTACTATGGATGTTTGTAGTGGAATTCGGAATCCACTTTAAACCGTAGATCCTGGTCTAATATGAACGTAGCGCATAAGATTGACAACCCTAGACCCGTAAAAAGAAAACATCTCCTGTCTCTAAATTTGCCAGTAGGCAGGCGGCCTTCGCTCACCATGGAGTTTTTGCACCAATGAAGAAGTATATGTATGTGATGTCCCCATTTAATACTAAATATGCTTTATGTACGTTATGTTAGTTTTATCTGCTTTGTCATATCAAAAACGAATAATCTCAGATCTAATACCATATGTTAGAAAACAATTGCACAAACTCAAAACTTTCAACAAATTTATATACATAATAAACGTAAGAATGCTATCTTAACTCCCTTATCTTAAATTCCTTTTATAATAATCTAATTAATAAATTTTAGGTGTAACTACTCTTCATTTGCGTATCTTATAGAAAAAAACCAGGAAAACCCTTTTTGTCTGACTATCGATATGAGATGTTTCTAGCATGATGTCACCATCGCTATCTGGTTTACGTGTTTCTAAAAGTACTACTGTGGAATCGAACTTACGACTTCCTGCTCACGTTATCACTTGGCCATGAGTCGACTATTATTATATTTGGCCTCTATGAAATTTGAACCCAAGTAACAATAAAACGTAATTTTCCTTTCTTAAAGTACCAAAAATGAAATCTTCTTCAACAAAGAAGAAAAAATCTTTAAAAATATTTCAGCACCCACTATTGAAATATTTCCAGATGAAAACAGCTCCCATTTTCCCTGAGACTAGTCAGAATCTCTCTTAAGAGACCCAATTTCACGGGAAACCTTTTTCAGAATAATGCATTTTACCTGCTCCATAAACCGAGCAAACAAAGATCCAAAGTCCACAAATGAAGTTTCCATCCTCCCAACGCACTTTAATCACCTGCGGGCGAAAGGATTCTTCGTTAGCAAAAGAGAGTGGCTTCTGTCTGATTAAGATCATCCGCATGAATGGATGGAACAACATGGCGCCAAACAAAAAAAGAATTACCTTCTTATGTAGCGACATTTGTAAAATGGATGGACGGAATAGTGCAGAAAGTGCAAAGTTTCAGCTGGGAAATTTAAAATTTGCCTAACAGCATTGTGCGTGTTAAGAATGAGACATTTGAAGTGCTTGGAATTATTAGCATATTTAAATTCTTATAAGATTTTTCGAAACTCTCATCTGCTAATTTTAAATTTAATGGATGAAATAATGCATGCGTATATTTTAGACAATATGCTTATAAGATATTGTACAATCAACAAGGACGACATCAAACTAATACAATGTAAGTTTAGACAAAACGTAAATTTTATACAACATGCTTATAAGCCATTATATGATCAACAAGGACGAGATTTAACTACAATGGACGTACAACTCCACTTCGTTTTCAGCGGTCTCATGTCCAATTGATTAGTGCTCTGGTCTTTGGTACCAAAGGGTTCATGTTCGAATCTTGGCGGTGGCATGGATATTTTTAAGTGGTTCGGAATTAACGTTAAACTGCAGTGTCCGGTTTAATTAAAGTAAAGTGTGCACAAAATGACCACAGAGCGACAAATTAAACTAAAACTCTATTTTAAAATTTATAAACTGCCTCAAATATCTCGTTTAGTGTGTACCTTAGAATGATATCGCCTAAAATTTAGAATGCAGTTTTATATTTACGCAAAATGAAAGAAATCTTTAAAAATATTACAGCACCCACTATTGAAATATTTCCAGATGAAAACAGCTCCCATTCTCCCTGAGACGAAAAACCTGGACGGAATCTCTCTTAAGAGACCCAATTTCCCGGGAAACCTTTTTCTGGAATAATGCATTTTACCTGCTCCATAACCGAGCAAACAAAGATCCAAAGTCCACAAATGAAGTTTCCCTCCACCCAACGCACTTTAATCACCTGCGGGCAAAAGGATTCTTCGTTAGCAAAAGAGAGTGGCTTCTGTCTGATTAAGATCATCCGCATGAATGGATGGAACAACATGGCGCCAAGCAAAAAAAGAATTCCCTTCTTCTGTAGCAACATTTGTAGAGTGGATGGACGGAATAGTGCAGAAAGTGCAAAGTTTCAGCTTGGGAAATTTAAAATTTGCCTAAAAGCATTGTTAGCGTGTTAAGAATGGGACATTTTAAGTGCTTGGAATTATTAGCATATTTAAATCCTTATAGGATTTTTCGATACTCTCATCTGCCAATTTTAAATTTAATGGATAAAATAATGCAGGCGTAAGTTTTAGACAATATGCTTATAAGATATTGTACAATCAACAAGGACGAAATCAAACTAATACAATGTAAATTTAGACAAAACAACGTAAATTTTAGACAACATGCTTATAAGCTATGATATGATCAACAAGGACGAGATTTAACTAATACATTGCACGTACAATTCCACTTCGTTTTCAGAAGTCTGATGGCCAATTGATTAGTGCTCTGGTCTTTGGTATCAAAGGGTTCATGTTCCAATCTTGGAGGTGGCATGGATATTTTTAAGTGGTTCGGAATTAACGTTAAACATGCAGTGTCCGGTTTAATTAAACTAAAGTGTGCACAAAATGACCGTAGAGCTACAAATTAAACTAAGCTCTATTTTAAAATGTATAAACTACCTCAATTATCTCGTTTAGTGTGTACCTTATAATGATATCGCCTAAAATTTAGATAGCAGTTTTATCTTTACGCAAAATGAAAGAAATCTTTAAAAATATTACAGCACCCACTATTGAAATATTTTCAGATGAAAACAGCTCCCATTCTCCCTGAGACGAAAAACCTGGACGGAATCTCTCTTAAGAGACCCAATTTCCCGGGAAACCTTTTTCTGGAATAATGCATTTTACCTGCTCCATAAACCGAGCAAACAAAGATCCAAAGTCCACAAATGAAGTTTCCATCCGCCCAACGCACTTTAATCACCTGCGGGCAACAGGATTCTTCTTTAGCAAAAGAGAGTGGCTTCTGTCTGATTAAGATCATCCGCATGAATGGAACAACATGGCGCCAAGCAAAAAAAAAATTCCCTTCTTCTGTAGCAACATTTGTAGAATGGATGGACGGAATAGTGTAGAAAGTGCAAAGTTTCAGCTGGGAAATTTAAAATTTGCCTAACAGCATTGTGCGTGTTAAGAATGAGACATTTTAAGTGCTTGGAATTATTAGCATATTTAAATTCTTATAAGATTTTTCGAAACTCTCATCTGCTAATTTTAAATTTAATGGATGAAATAATGCATGCGTAAATTTTAGACAATATGCTTATAAGCTTTTGTATAATCAACAAGGACGAGATACACTAATACAATTTCACTGTATTTATAGTGGCTTGACGGTCAATTAGTTAGAGGTCTGACCTTTGGTATCGCAGGCTTCATGTTCGAGTCGTGGCGGTGGCATTGATATTCGTTAGTGGTTCGGAATCCATGTTAAACTGTAGGTCCCGGTCTAATTATCCTAAAGTGAGCAAAAAATAACCATACTGTGATAAACTAAACTAAACCAGTCACTCTTTTTACAAATTTATACAAGATCATCCGCATGAATGGATGGAACAACATGGCGCCCAAAAAAGAATTCCTTTCTTCTGTAGCAACATTACATGGATGGATAAAATAATGCATGCAGTAATTTTAGACAATATGCGTAAAAGCTATGATATAAACAACAAGGACGAGATCCAACTAATACAATGTAAATTTAGACAAAACAACAACAAATAACGTAAATTTTGACAGCATGTTTATAAACTATTCTATAATCAACAACGACGACATCCAAGTAATACTACAATGCACGTACAATTCCAGCTGTCTGATGGCCGATTGTTTAGTTTCAGGTTCGAATCTTGGCTGTGTCATGGATGTTTGATAGTGGTTCGGAATTCACGTAGGGTTAGTGTAATGTAGTGTCCGGTTTAATTAAACTAAAGTGTGCAGAAAATGGCCGTAGAGCGACAAATTAAACTAAAACTCTATTTACAAATTTATAGACTACCTCATACATCTCATTTAGAGTGTACCTTATAATGATATCGCCTAAAATTTAGAAACCACTTTTAAAGCAGTTTTACTTTTACTCAAATTTGAAATGTGAATTAAGATAACAAAGAGAATTTTTTTTCACGGTTTTAATTATATTTTACGTGACAAAACTCGATGTGTAAATCGAGAAAAAAAAATTATAACAAATTTGTAGAATTTTTCAAAATCAAAATTCTGCTTTAAATAAGGTCTTTCTTAAATTTAGTTGTATTTTGCCCGATATGTACCTTATTTATTTAATTCTTAGGAATCTATCTGTTGCGAAAATAAAGATTTAGATGAAAACGCAATATTATTTCATTCTTTAAATTTTAAATTCGTTTATAAGATTTGTAAATAGAATGGAATTATACGCACATTGCATTAATTCGTTGATCTCGTCCTTGTTGATAGAATGGCTTATTAGTATGTTGTGTAAAATTTAAGCATGCACTATTTTATCCATTAAATTTAAAATTGGCCACGGAGTCACTTTTAGTACAATTTTACCCTTATATCATGTGGGTATTGTTTTGGAGAGAGTAGATCAGCAATATCCTGGACCACTTTCAACGTTTCTTATTGGTTTATTTTTTAAAATTTCTTTCACAAGCTATTCTTATTGGTTTATTTATATTACTTTCACGTGAATTTTTATTAAATTTCTTTCGTGTGCTTTTTTTTATAAAATCGTTTGGAATTATATAGTTTTCATTTATTTTTTATTTTAAAGATTATTTTGGCGTGCTTCTTTATAAAATCGTTTGGAATTGCATAGTGTATAATTTTTATTATTTTTATTTTTTTTATTTTTTGGGGGCGTTTTTCTTATAAAATCGTTTGGAATTCTATAGTTTTTTTATTTTTATTTTTATTTATTTATTTATTTTTTTAATATTGCTTTGGCATTTTTTTTTATAAAATCGTTTGAAATCTAAAAATTTTTAGTTATTTTTTTTTTATTTTTAATATTGCTTTGGCGTGCTTTTTTATAAAATCGTTTGGAATTGCATAGTGTATAATTTTTATTATTTTTATCTTTTTTAATTTGTTTGGGGCGGTTTTCTTATAAAATCGTTTGGAATTCTATAGCTTTTTTATTTTTTTTTTATTTATTTATTTATTATTATTTTTTTTAATATTGCTTTGGCATGCTTTTTTATAAAATCGTTTGGAAATCTAAAAATTTTTAGTTATTTATTTTTTGTATTTTTAATATTGCTTTGGCGTGCTTTTTTATAAAATCGTTTGGAATTGCATAGTGTTTAATTTTTATTATTTTTTTTTTTTAAGTTGCTTTGGAGCATTTTTTTTTTTACATAAAATTGGCATTGGAGTTCTGTACTTTTTGTTAGTTAAGTTTCTTTGATGCAGTTTTTTATAAAATCGTTTGGAATTCTATAGTTTTTATTTCTTATTTTTAAGATTACTTTGGCTTGCTTTTTATAAAATCGTTTGAAACTGCATAGTGTTTAATTTTTATCATTTTTATTTTTTTAATTTCTTTAGAGCGTTTTTTTTTTTTATAAAATCGTTTGGAATTATATAGTTTTTATTTATTTTTTATTTTTAAGATTATTTTGCCGTGCTTTTTTATAAAATCGTTTGGAATTGCATAGTGTTTAATTTTTATTATTTTTATCTTTTTTAATTTCTTTAGGGCGTTTTTCTTATAAAATCGTTTGGAATTCTATATTTATTTTTTTTTATTTTTTTTTTTTTATTTTTTATTTTTTTTTAATATTGTTTTGGCATGTTTTTTTATAAAATCTTTCGGAATTCTAAAGTTTTTTTTTTTTATTTATTTATTTTTTTTTATATTTAATATCGCTTTGGCATGCATTTTTATAAAATCGTTTGGAATTGCATAGTGTTTCATTTTTATTATTATTTTTTTTTAAGTTGCTTTGGAGCATTTTTTTTTAAGTTGCTTTGGAGCATTTTTTTTTACATAAAATTAGCATTGGAGTTCTGTACTTTTTATTAGTTAAGTTTCTTTGATGCAGTTTTTTATAAAATCGTTTGGAATTCTATAGTTTTTATTTCTTATTTTTAAGATTACTTTGACTTGCTTTTTATAAAATCATTTGAAATTGCATAGTGTTTAATTTTTATCATTTTTATTTTTTTAATTTCTTTGGAGCGTTTTTTTTTATAAATCGTTTGGAATTCTGTAGTTTTTATTATTTAAATTTCTTTGACTCGGTTTTTTATAAAATCGTTTGAAATTCAATAATTTTCATTTTTTATTTTTAAGATTACTTTGATGTGCCTTTTTATAAAATCGTTTGGAATTGCACAGTGTTTAATTTTTTTATCATTTTTATTTTTTTTAATTTTTTTTTCTAAAATCGTTTGGAGTTTTGGAGTTTTTATTGTTTAAATTTATTCGGCACGTTTTTTTTACAAAATCGTTTAGAATTTTATTTTTATATATTTTTTTTATGTTTTCTTTTATCAGTATTTACAATAACTGATGCACATAATTTATTGCCTGAATATGATTTTTTGATACATTTTCTTTTTTTATTTGTTTAAGATGGTTGTTATGTGTTTTGCTCCTACATTACATTCGAAAATTTATTGGTAACCTGTATAACGTCATTTTTTAATTAATTTTTTGTTTGGGGGGAATAAAGGCCGTATAATCTTCGTTTGTGACAGTTTTATATCACACTGTGATTCTTTTTATACGTGAAAACAATATCAACTTATTGCCATGGGCCATTTCACTTGACAATCTAAGGTTGCCGCCAAAACCAAATAATTGTCAGTATAGTTCCTTTCTTGTAGAACAAATATGAAATAACTAAACATAATAAACGATCATATAAAAAAAAGTTAAATAATGGCAAATAAAACTTTAAACATATCAAATCTATTTATTAAAATAATTCCATTATTAAACTTTGATTTTTTTTTTCTTTTGTTACATTAAAAATCAATGGAATTTATCAAAAGTATCGTGCTACTCAAAAATCAAATAGAATAAAAATAAAATAAAATATCTACAACAGTTGTCATCCCCACATTATTAGATTAATAAGTTTAAAAACAAAAAAACCTTCGAAGGTTAGTCAATTTATTTAGAATTTACGCAAATCCCAAAACTTTATGTGCAAGTGAAAAAAAATCATTCTCCCCCCCTGTAAACAATAAATTATTCCAAACACACTCTCGTTTTTCGATGGCATATTTCTAGGAATTGTTTACCAGATTGGAAAAATAATTCGCTTGTGCAAGAAGGAATTTCCCTTACCAAGGTAACAGAAATTCCTACGAAAGGCTTTTTTTTCTTTTCTTTTCTTTTTTTTTTCTTCTTTTTCTCTCTACCTGAATTTCGCAAAAATTGTGATAATCGAAATCAGTGGATGCGGAACTGTGAAATACCGTTATCAAAAGGGAGGTGAGAAAAGAAAAGATAAAATAAATATGTTTTTCATCTCATCACAGTTGATTGCTTATTCTTTTGGATGAAAAAAATATTCATGTGTGAATTGATTCTGCCTGGAAGGTCTGCTTATTATGCCAGGATAATTTTTTTTTTTTTGCCTTAAGAAATGATGAGAGCAATCTGCAAGATGACATCACTTTATGCTGTCGTGTCATGTTTATTTTAATTTTTTTTCTTTTCCTATCCATTTAATTTCATGAAAACATTCCATCTTTTAAAGAGTGTTTGAAGCTTTAATATATATTCATTTCGTTTTGGGATCGGAAAATTGTACTTCTTTTTTTTCCCTTTTTATTTATTTATTGTTTTTTATTTATTTTTTTGTTAAATATTTATTGTTCCTTTATTTATTTTTTAATATTATTAAAAAAAGTTGTTTTTTATGTTATCATATATTTTTTTTATTTGTTAACACTATATATTATATTGATATATTTTTTATATGGTATATTGATGTTTTATATATTTTTCTTATTTATTTATTGATATATTATTTATTTATAGTTATTTTTATTTATTTATTTATTGTTAATATTAAAAAAAGTTGTTTTTATGTCTTGATACATTTTTCTTTTGCTTGTTAACTTTCCACACAACTAATCGGCTGTTTCTAAAATTGAATACAGAATTTTTTTTTTAACCTCTTAAAACCCTGTGGCCTGATGACTAGTTGGCTAGCGCGCTGGCCTTTGGTACCAAAGGGTTCCAGTTCGAGTCCTGCTGTAGGCATGCATATATATATATATATATATACGTCAATTTGTTGCCCTGGCCATTTTGCTCGAAAATCTAAGGTTACCGCCAAAACCAAACAATTGTCTGTACTGCTTCTGTCTTGTAGAACTAATAAGAAATAACTAAACAGATTAAACGATCAAATAAAAATAGGAAATAAACGTAAAAACATTTCAAACCTATGAAATTCATTTATTATCCGTCATCATTAAACTTTGATTTTTCCTTTTGTTTCACGAAAAATCAATGGAATTTATCAAAAGCATCGTTCTACACAAAAATAAAAGTAAAATAAAATGTCTACAACAGTTGTCGTCGCCACATTATTAGATTAATAAATTTAAAAAAAAAAATTCGAAGGTTAATCAACTTATTTAGAATTTACGCAAATCCCAAAACTTTATATGCAACTGAAAAGAATCCCCCCCCGTAAACAATAAATTATTCCAAACACATTCACGCTTTTCGATGTCATATTTCTAGGAATTGTTTACCAGATTGGAAAAATAAAAATGGTGTTTTTTCTTTTTTTTTTTTTTCTCTACCTGAATTTCGCAAAAATCACGATAATCGAAATCAGTGGATGTATGAATACCGTTATAAAGGATAGAGGTGGGAGAAAAAAGAAAGATAAATAAATATATTTTTCATCTCATCACAGTTGATTGCTTATTCTTTGGATGAAAAAAATATTCATGTGTGAATTGATTCTGCTTCGAAGGCTTGTGTATTATGTCAGGAATTTTTTATTTTTGCCTTAAGAAATGATGAGACCAATCTGTAAGGTGTCGTCACTTTACGCTGTCGTCTCATGTTTATTTAAATTTTTTTTATTTAAAAAAAGTTTTCTTTTTCTTATCCATTTAATTTCATGAAAAGATTTTATGTCCTTTGAAAGATGGTTTGAAGGTATAATATATGCATTCCGTTTTGTGATCGGAAAATTGTACTTCTTTTTTTTCTCTTTTAATTTATTTAATATTTTTAATTATTTATTTACTGTTTTTTATTTATTTTTTTATTTTTTATTTATTTGATTATTGTTTTTATTTATTATTAATAATAAAAGCTTTTCTTATATCTTAATATATTTCTCTTATTTATTGATTGACATATTTTTCTTGTTTTAATTTATTTATTTATAGTTTTATCTATATATTTATTTTTTATTAATATTAAAAAAAGTTTTTTTTTTCATGTCTTGATATATTTTTTCTGTTTGCTAACGCTATATAATATATTCATATATTTTTGATAGGATATATTCATATTTGATATATTTTTCTTACTTATTTATTGATATAGTTTTCTGATTGTTTTTATTTATTGATTGATATAGTTTTCTGATTGTTTTTATTTATTTATTGATATAATTTTCTGATTGTTTTTATTTATTTATTGATATAGTTTTCTGATTGTTTTTATTTATTTATTGATATAGTTTTCTTATTTTTTTTATTTATTTATTTTTATTTATTTTTTATTTTTTTTTTATTTTGGTATACGAAAAATCAATGGAACTTATCAAAAGCATCGTGCTACACAAAAATAAAAATAAAATAAAATATCTACAACAGTTGTCATCATCACATTGTTAGATTAATAAATTTAAAAAAAAAAATTCGAAGGTTAGTCAACTTATTTAGAATTTACGCAAATCCCAAAACTTTACGTGAATTCGAAAAAAAGTCCAACCCCCTCCTTGTAAACAATAAATTATTCCAAACATATTCCCGTTTCTCGATGGCATATTTCTAGGAATTGTTTTCCAGATTGGAAATATAATTCGCTTATGGAAGAAGGAATTTCCCTTAACAAGGCAGCAGAAATTCCTACGACAGGTGTTTTCTCTTTTTCCATACCTGAATTTCGCAAAAAGCATGATAATCGAAATCAGTGGATGAAATATGAATATCGTTATCAAAAGAGAGGTGGGGGAAAAAGAATGAAGATAAAATAAATATCTTTCTCATCTCATCACAGTTGATTGCTTATTCTTTTTGAAATATTCATGTGTGAATTGATTCTGCCTCGAAGGCATGTGTATTATGCCAGGATTTTTTTTTTTTTCCTTAAGAAATGATGAGAGCAATCGGTAATTTGACGTCACTTTATGCTGTCGTCTCATGTTTATTTACATTTTTTTTTCCTTTAAAAAGTTCTTTTTTTTTTTTTTTTTTTTTTTTTTTTTTTTTTTTTTTTTTTTTTCCATTTAATTTCATGAAAAGATTTTATGCCCTTTAAAGACTGTTTGAAGCTATAATATATGCATTTCGTTTCGGGATAGAAAAATTGTAGTTTTTTTTTTCTCCTTTTATTTATTTATTTAATATTCTTTATTCATTTATTGTCTGTTTTATATTTATTTGTTTATTGTTTTTTATTGATTTGTTTTATTATTATTATTATTATTAAAAAAGTTTTTTTTTTATGTCTTGATATATTTTTTTTTTTTTTTTTTTTTGTTAATGCTATATCATATATTGATATATTTTTGATACGATATATTGAAGATTGATGTATTTTTCTTATTTATTTATTAATATATTTCTCTTATTGTTATTTATTTATTTTTTTATTATTATTTTTTTTTAATATTATTAAAAAAAAATTTATGTCTTGATATATTTTTCTTTTCGTTTGTTAACGCTAGATGATATATTGATAAACTTTTGATAGGATATATTGATATGTTTGATATATTTTTCTTTTGTTTGTTAACACTCTCCACAGCTAATCGGCTGTTTTCAAAATTGAATACAGAATTTTTTTTTTTTTTTTTTTTTTTTTTTTTTTTTTTTTTTAATAACCTTTTAACGCTCTTCGGCCTGGTGGCCAATTGGCAGCGCTGTGGCCTTTGGTACCAAAGACTTCAGGTTCGAATCCTGCCGGAGGCACGTTTATCTGTCTATTTATCTATATATAAATATATATGTAAAAACAATGTCAACTTGTTGCCTCGGCCATTTCGCTTGACTATCTAAGGTTGCCGCCAAATCCAAACAATTGTCTGTACCGTTTCTTTTTTTGCAGAACAAATAAGAAATAACTGAACAGAATAAACGATCTTATAAGAAAATAAATGGAGATAAATAAAGCTTCGAACATATCAAAACCGTTCATTGAAAATGTAATATTATTAAAATAATTTGATATGAAACTTTGATTTTTTTTTCTTTTGTTACATTAAAAATCAATGGCATTTATCAAAAGCATCGTGCTACACAAAAATGAAGTAGAATAAAAATAAAATAAAATATCTACAACAGTTGTCATCACCACATTATTAGATTAATAAATTAAAAATAACCTTCGAAGGTTTGTGAATTTATTTAGAATTTACGCAAATCCCAAAACTGTATGCGCAACTGGAAAAAGGTACCTCCCCCCGTATACATTCTCGTTTCTCGATAGCATATTTCTAAGAATTGTTTACCAGATTGGAAAAATAATTCGCTGATGCAAGAAGGAATTTCCCTTAACAAGATAGCTGAAATTCCTGCGAAGGTGGGTTTTTTTTTATCTTCTTTTCTCTACCTGGATTTCGCAAAAATCACGATAATCGAAATCAGTGGATGCGGAACTGTAAAATATGAATGCCGTTATCAAAGAGAGAGAGAGGTGAAAAAAGAAAAGATAAATAAATATCTTTTTCATCTCATCACAGTTGATTGCTTATTCTTTTGGATGAAAAAAATATTCATGTGTGAATTGATTCTGCTTCGAAGGCTTGTGTATTATGTCAGGATTTTTTAATTTTTGCCTTAAGAAATGACGAGAGCAATCTGTAAGGTGACGTCACTTTACGCTGTCGTCTCATGTTTATTTAATTTTTTTTGTTTTTTTTGTTTATTAAAATATTTTTTTTCTTTTCCTGTCCATTTAATTTCATGAAAAGATTTTATGTCCTTTAAAGATGATTTGAAGTTATAACATATGCATTTTGTTTTATGATCGGAAAATTGTATTTATTTTTTTTCCCTTTATTTATTTAAAAATAATTTTATTTATTTTTATTATAATTAAAAAAATTTTGTTTATGTCTTGATATATTGATGTTTACTATATTTTTCTTATTTATTTATTGATATATTTTTCTCGTTGTCATTTATTTATTTATTTATCTTTTATTTATTTACTTTTTATTATTATTAAAAAATGTTTTTCTTATATGTTGATATAATTTTCTTTTTGTTTGTTAACGCTGTATGATAGATTGATATATTTTTGATAATGATATATTGTTGTTTGATATATTTTTTTTTTGTTTGTTATTGCTATATAATATATTGATATACTTTTGATATGATATATTGATGTTTGATATATTTTTCTTATTTATGATTGATATCTATCATATATATATATATATATATATATTATTCGCAAGCATATTATTTTATCAAAGTTAATTTTTCTCATAATTTTGACAGTTAATTTTTGAATATGTGGAGGCACAAATAATGTATTTTTTTAATACATTGGTTTTCATTACTTTGGTCAATGTAAAATAAATATATTGTGTAAAAGTGTGATAAATCTCACGGGCTGGAAAATGTTTCAAGCGGCCCACGGGTTGGCCACCCCTGAACTAAACAGACTAAACGGTCATATAAAAAAATAAACAAGGAGAAATTACGCTTCAAATATATCAAATACATTTATTAAAAATCTAATATTATTAAAATAATTCCGTTATTAAACTTTGATATTTTTCTTTTATTACACTAAAAATCAATGAAATGTATCAAAACTATCGTGCTACACAAAAATGAAATATAATAAAAATAAAATAAAATACCTACAACAGTTATCATCGCCACATTATTAGATTAATAGATTAAAAAAAACAAAAAAACTTTGAAGGTTAGTCAACTTATTTAGAATTTACGCAAATCCCGAAACTTTATGTTTAACTGAAAAAGAAAGTTTCCCTTCCTACCCCCTCCCCGGAAACAAACTGTTTTTTATTTATTTTTTTAATGGTTTATTTATTTGATTATTGTTTTTATTTATTTATTTATTATTAATAATAAAAGCTTTTCTTATATCTTGATATATTTTTCTTATTTATTGATTGACATATTTTTCTGGTTTTAATTTATTTATTTATAGTTTTATTTATATTTTTATTTTTTATTAATATTAAAAAAAGTTTTCTTTTCATGTCTTGATATATTTTTCCTGTTTGCTAACGTTATATAATATATTGATATATTTTTGATAGGATATATTGATATTTGATATATTTTTGATAGGATATATTGATATTCGATATATTTTTCTTACTTATTTATTGATATAGTTTTCTTATTTTTTTAATTTTATTTTGTATTTTATTTATTTATTTAGTGATATAGTTTTCTGATTGTTTTTATTTATTGATATAGTTTTCTTAATTTTTTTATTTATTTATTTTGGTATACGAAAAATCAATGGAATTTATCAAAAACATCGTGCTACCAAAAAATAAAAATAAAATAAAATATCTACAACAGTTGTCATCACCACATTATTAGATTAATAAATTTTAAAATAAATTCGAAGGTCAGTCAACTTATTTAGAATTTACGCAAATCCCAAAACTTTATGTTTAACTGAAAAAGAAAGTTTCCCTCCCCCTCTTCATAAACAATAAATTATTCCAAGCACATTCTCGTTCTTCGATGGCATATTTCTAGGAATTGTTTACCAGATTGGAAAAATAATTCGCTTATGCAAGAAGGAATTTCCCTTAACAAGATAGCAGAAATTCCTGCGAAGGTGGGTTTTTTTATCTTCTTTTCTCTACCTGAATTTCGCAAAAATCATGATAATCGAAATCAGTGGATGCGGAACTGTGAAATATGAATATCGTTATCAAAGATAGAGGTGGGAGAAAAAAGAAAAGATAAATAAATATATTTTTCATCTCATCACAGTTGATTGCTTATTCTATTGGATGAAAAAAATATTCATGTGTGAATTGATTCTGCTTCGAAGGCTTGTGTATTATGTCAGGAATTTTTTATTTTTGCCTTAAGAAATGATGAGACCAATCTGTAAGGTGTCGTCACTTTATGCTGTCGTCTCATGTTTATTTAATTTTTTTTTATTTAAAAATTTTTTTTTTGTTTATTGAAAAGATTGTATGTCCTTTAAAGATGGTTTGAAGGTATATATGCATTTTGTTTTGGGATCGGAAAATTGTATTACTTTTTTTTTTTCCCTTTTATTCATTTAATATTTTTTATTTATTTATTTACTCTTTTTATTTGTTTGTTTATTTTTTTGTTGTTTTATTTATTTATTTATTTTTTAAAGTTATTTAAAAAAAAATTTTTTTTTTATGTCGTAATATTATTTTTGTTTGTTAACGGTATATAATATGTTGATATATTTTTGATATATATTGATATTTGATATATTTTTCTTATTTATTGATTGATATATTTTTCTTATTTATTTATTGACATGTTTTTCTTATTATTTTTAATGATTTATTTATAGATTAGTTATCAATTTATTTTTTATTATTAATAAGAATATTTTTTTTTATGTCTAGATATATTTTTTTGTTTGTTAATGCTATATTGATATATTTTTCTTTTTGCTTAGTTAACTCTATATAATATATTGATATATTTTTGATATGATATATTGATGTTTTATTTTTTTTTTCTTTCCTATCCATTTAATTTCATGAAAAGATTTTATGTCCTTTAAAGATGGTTTGAAGGTACAATATATGCATTTCGTTTTTGTGATAGGAAAATTGTGATTCTTTTTTTTTCTCTTTTATATATTTATTTATTTTATATTTCGTTTTGTTTATTGTTTTTTAGTTATTTAATTATTTACTGATCATTTTTATTTATTTGCTTTTTTATTTCTACATTGTTTTTAGTTATTTAATTATTTATTTATCGATTTTATTTAGTTTTTTTTCTTTCTGTATTGTTTTTAATTATTTAATTATTTATTTATCATTTTTTATTTATCTATAGTTTTTTATTTATTTACTTTTTCATTTCTATATTGTTTTTAGTTATTTAATTATTTATTTATCGTTTTTTATTTACTTTTTATTATTATATCGTTTTTTAATTATTTAATTAATTATTTATCGTTTTTAATTTATTTACTTTTTTTTATTTATGTATTGTTTTATTTATTTATGATTATTATTTAAAAAATATATATTTTTTATGTTTTGATATTTTTTTTCCTTTTTGTTTTTTAACGCTGGTCGGCTGTTTCAAAAGTTGAATACAGAATGTCTTTTTTTTTCAACCTGTTGATGCCCTTGGCCTATGTGAACATTTAATACTTTTTTATAATTATAATTATTATCTTTAATAAAAAGGAGAGATTTTGACAATAAAATATTCACTACAGAATCTCTAAACAAGAAAATTACAAATCTTATAATTAAGCTCCTCTGATAATAATACTTCTGGAGTACAGTTAGGAATATAAAAATAGTGTAAAGTAGTATTTCGATTGACAACGTCGTTGGATTATTTGAACAATTCGTTCATATTTGGTAAAAAAATAATATCAAATATATTAAATAAATCTGTAAAAATTTAAAACCGAAAATTGTTTTTAGTTTTTTATTTTATAAGACTGTTGGATGTAGGGTTGACAATGCTTCCCCGTAAAAAATGGAAACATCTCCATTCTAGAAATCTGCCAGTAGGCAGATGGCTTTGGACCACGTTGGGGCTGTTGCGCTAATGAAGAAGAATATTATATATAAAATGGGGCCTGATGGATAAGTGACTAGTGCTCTGGCACTCATTGCCTTAGAGGTCGTGTCCTGGCTGGGCCATGGATGTTTGTAGTGGTTCGGACTCCACTTTAAACCGTAGTCTCCGTAGGTTTGTTTGTCGCTCTACTGTCATTGTGTGCAAACTTTCTTCTAATTAAACCGAGAACTACGGTTTAACGTGGATTCTAAACCACCACTACTACTACACCACATTACTGTTCATAGAGCTGAGTTGCTCATTTACAATTTTTAATTGATGTGGATGAGAAGAAGTCTGATTGGATTCTGGGACACTCATATGAGACCGGGACCTAAGGCTTAAAGTGGATTCCGAACTACTACAAACATCCATGGCAATGCTGGGATTCGAAACCGGAACCTGTGGTACCGAGCGCCAGAGGGAATTGGCAATCAGGCCGCCGTATCCGTAAGAGAGTATCGGGATTAAGGCTGATGAACAAAACCTGTAAAAACGAAAACATCTCCTCTCTCGAAATCTCCCAGTAGGCAGATCGACTTGGCCGGCCATGAGGCTGTTACGCCGATGATGATACTATATATAAGGCTTAAATATACTATATATAAGGCGAACGGCGCAAAAAAAAGCTCCTTATTCCTTTTTGAAATAAGGATTTCCCTTGCTTATTCCTTTTTGGATGAAAAAAATATTCATTTAGGAATTGATTCTGTCTGGGAATATGCTGTGTCATTATTTTGCCAGGAAATCTTTCCTCAAGAAATGACGAGAGCAATTTGTGAGGTGACATCACATGGCGACGTCGTCTTCTTATGTTTATTGAAAAGTATTCTCTGTAAGAATTTTTCCTATCCATTTAATTTCAAGAGATACCTAGATTAGTCACTTGGCCATCAGGCCGCCATATTCCCCGTAGAAGGCTGACAACACTACACCGTCAAAGAAAAACATCACCTGTCTCGAAATCTGCCAGTAAGCAGACAGCCTGGGCCCAACAAAGGGCTGTTGCGACGATGTTGATGATATATTAAATTATTTGAAACACATTCTCATTTCAAATCCATGTTTTTAAGAGTTGTTTACTAAATTGGAGAAATAAATTAAATAATAATTAATAATAATAAATAAAGTAAGAATTTAAGAAATTAAAGATAAAAAATAAAACTGTGAAAGGTAATAATATAATTTTTCTATTCTCTACCTGATATTCGCGAAATCATGATATGCGAAATCTGTGCAGGAGAAACTGTGAAAAAATGAATACCTTTATTGAACGGCGAAAAAAAATTGTCGTTTCTTCATCTCATCACAGTTGATTGCTTATTCCTTTTTGGATAAAAAAAATATTCATGTAGGAATTGATTCTGTCTGGGAATAACTGTGTATATATTATGCCAGCACATTTTTCCTCAAGAAATGAAGTGAGCAATTTGTAAGGTGACGTCACATGGCGACGTCGTCTTCTTATATTTATTTAAAAGTATTCCCTGTGAAAAAAAATTTCCTATCCATTTAATTTCAAGAAAAGATTTTTTTTTGTTGCATTTTCTTTTTAAAAAAAAAACGTTTGGAAGTTTTAGACGTGAATTTTGTTTCATGATCAAAATAGTAGGTTAGTTTTTCATTTTTACTTTTTTATTTTTTTTTTTTTCATCGTAAAAAAAAAAAAATAATAATAAAAATGGTTTTTTGATGCTAATCGGCCATTTTCAAAATTGGATACAGTATTTTTTTCCAATATTATTTTTTTAGACTCAAACTCAAGAAAAGAAACTTCATGTTGAAACTGTCTTCATTTATGGTTGATTAAAGTAGGAGTTGATCGTTATCAAGAAGTAGAAAAAATAATAAAGTATTAAAAGTTATAAAACGTTAAAATTAACTTCCGAACTGGGAAAATGATTTTTGAGATGTCTTTTCCAAATTTTGTTGTAATTTTGTTGTAATACTAATCGAAATAAATTTTCTAATTGAAAAAAATATTTTCTAACATCTGCAAATTAGTAGTGTTTCTAATTTGAAATATTTATAACAACTTTTAGAAAAGACAATAATTTAGGAATCGTTTTCTCAGTTCGGAAGTCAATTTTAACGCTTATAACTTTTAATACTTTATATATTTTTTTGCTTCTTCTTGATAATGGTCAACTCCTAATTTAATCAGCCATGAATAAGGACAGTTTCATTTCATGAGTTCCAAGTCTAAAAAAGTAATATTGGTTAAAAAAAAAAAAAAAAAAAAAAAAAAATTAAAAAAAAATACTGTATCCAATTTTGAAAACAGCCGATTAACATCAAAAAACCTTTTTTTTTTTTTTTTCCCCTGATAAAAAAAAAAAAAAAAAAATATTAAAAAAAAAAAAAAAACTGTACTATTTTGATCATGAAACAAAATGCATGTAAAAAACTTCCATATAATTTTTAAAAAAAGAAAATGCAACAAAAAAATACATTTTCTTGAAATTAAATGGATAGGAAATTTTTTTCACAGAGAATACTTTTAAATAAATATAAGAAGACGACGTCGCCATGTGACGTCACCTTGCAAATTGGTCTCATCATTTCTCGAGGAGAAATTTGCTGGCATAATAATATACACCGAATATTCCCAGACAGAATCAATTCCTGCATGAATATTTTTTTCATCCAAAAAAGAATAAGCAATCAACTGTGATGAGATGAAGAAACGACCTTTTCTTTTTTACGCCGTTCGATAAAGGTATTCGTTTTTCACAGTTCCACATGCGCAGATTTCGCATATCACGATTTCGCAAATATCAAGGGGAAAAAAAATTGACGGATTTTCTCTTACCTTGCTAAGGAAATTCTTTCTTGCATTAAGCGAATTATTACTCCAATCTAGTAAACAACTCTTAAAAACATAGATTTGAAACGAGAATGTGTCCGTCTGCTTACTGGCAGATTTTGAGACAGGAGATGTTTTTCTTTTTACGGAGCAGTGTTGTCTGTCGCCTTACTCCTGATAGTCTTCTACGGGGATCATGGCGGCCTGATGGCCAATTGGCTAGCGCTCTGGCCTTTGGTACCACAGGCAATAAGTTCGAATCCTGAATGTGTCATGGATGTTGTTTAATGGTTTGGAATCCACATTAACTGGTCTAACTAGCTCAAAGTGGGCACAGAATGAACGTAGAGCGACAAATCAAACCAAACCAAACCTACGGGGACTACTGTTTAAAGATTCTAAACCACTACAAGCTCACAGCCAGGACTGTACCCCCGAAGGTAACGAGTGCCAGAACTCTAGTTACTTGGCCATCAGGCCCTATTTTATATATTAGCTTTTTTTCTTCATAGGCGCAACAGCCTCATCGGGGTACAAGGCCGTCTGCCTCTAGCAGATTTCGAAAATGGAGCGTTCTTAACCCTACACCCAATACTCTACAGTCATATTAGACTACTGGTCCTGATGGTCGAGTGGTAGCTAGCCTGTGCTACCACATGCTACAGTTTACAGTTTTCAGTAACACAGTACTACAGGCCGTTGTACAGTTATATAAGACAGGGACCTAATATTTAAAAGGGATTCCGAATTGCGCCAAACATCCATGGCACCTTAGGGACTATAACACATTAGAATTATATAATTTATAATAATACTAAACGAAACAAATTTTGTCATTGAAGAAAAAAATATTGTATACCCATCTGCAAATCAATAGTGTTTCCAATTTAAAATATTTACAACAAACCTTTGGAAAAGACATCTTAAAAATCGTTTTCCCAGTTCGGAAGTTAATTTTAACGTTCCATAAGATTTAATACTTTATTATTTTTTCCTTCTTGATAAAGGTCAACTCCTACTTTAATCAACCATGAATGAAGGCAGTTTCAACATGCAGTTTCTTTTCTCGAGTTCAAGTCTAAAAAAATAATATTGGTAAAAAAAATATAAATAAAAATACTGTATCCAATTTTGAAAACAGCCGATTAACATCAAAAAACCATTTTTTTTTACGATGGAAAAAAAAAGAAAGAAAAAAAAAATTGTACTATTTTGATCAAGAAACAAAATTCACGTGTAAAACTTTCAAACGTTTTTTCAAAAAAGAAAATGCTACAAAAAAAATATTTTCTTGAAATTAAATGGATAGGAAATTTTTTTCACAGAGAATACTTTTCAATAAATATAAGAAGACGACGTCGCCATGTGACGTCACCTCACAAATTGGTCTCATCATTTCTCGAGGAGAAATCTGCTGGCATAATAATACACACCGAATATTCCCAGACAGAATCAATTCCTGCATGAATATTTTTTTCATCCAAAAAGGAATAAGCAATCAGCTGTGATGACATGAAGAAACGACCCTTTTTTTTTACGCCGTTCGATAAAGGTATTCGTTTTTCACAGTTTCACATGCGCAGATTTCGCATATCGGGATTTCGCGAATATCAAGGGGGAAAAAATTTGACGGATTTTCTCTTACCTTGCTAAGGAAATTCTTTCTTGCATTAAGCGAATTATTTCTCCGCTCTGGTAAACAATTCTTAAAAACTTGGAACTTGTTTTGAACAATTTAATATATTATCATCATCATCATCATTGCCGCAACAGCCCCATGGTGACCCTGTTCGTCTGTTGACAGGCAGATTTCGAGACAGGTGACGTTTTCCTTTTTACGGGGTAGCATTTCCCGATACTCCCAATACTCTCCTGCGGGGACTACAGTGACCTGATGGCCAATTGGTTAGCGTTCTGGCTTTGGTACCACAGGATTCAGGTTCGAATCCTTGACAGTATCATGGATGTTTGTGAGTGTTTCGGAATCCACATCAAATTGTAGATCCCAGTCTAATTAGCCACAAGCCACTAATTAGTACCAAGTGTACACAAAATGACCGAAGAGCGACAAACCAACCCTACGGGACTACTGTTTAAGGATTTCGAACCACTACAAACATCCATGGCACAGCCGGGATTCAACCCCGTAGTCAACGAGTACCATTGCGTTCGTCACTAGGCCGACAGGCCCCTTTTTTATATATATATATTATCTTCTTTTTCTTTTTTGGCGCAACAGCCCCATCGTAGTCCAAGGCCCTCTGCCTACTGTAAGATTTCGAGAATAGAGATGCTTTTTTTTTACGGGGTAGGGTTGTCAGCCATACGCTCTACAGCCATATTAGACCGGGATCTACGGTTTAAAGTGGATTCCGAACTCTTAACAAACATCCATGGTACAGCCGAGACTCGAACCCAAATCCTGTGGCACCAAGAGCCAGAGCGCCAGTCAATTAGCTATCGGGCCCCATTTTATAATAAAAATAATGGAAATAAATTTTCTTATTGAAATAAAAAAGGTATTGTCTAACATCTACAAATCAATAGTGTTTAAGTCAGACTTCTACCTACGGGTGCTCCATCCCAACAGAAGCTCCTCCTTTCCCTTCATCCCTGAGTAGATTGCTCATACGATACACAAATGCGGGGCAGTTCCCCCTAAATGTTCTCCTGAAAGCCACTGCCCACCTTTTTTAGCGACATGGAGGCAAGTCAGACTTCTACCTACGGATGCTCCATCCCAACAGAAGCTCCTCCTTTCCCTTCATCCATGAGTAGATTGCTCATACGATACACAAATGCGGGGCAGTTCCCCCTAAATGTTCTCCTGAAAGCCACTGCCCACCTTTTTTTAGCGACAAGGAGGCAAGTCAGACTTCTACCTACGGTGCTCCATCCCAATAGAAGCTCCTCCTTTTCCTTCATCCCTGAGTAGATTGCTCATATGATACACAAATGCGGGGCAGTTCCCCCTAAATGTTCTCCTGGAAGCCACTGCCCACCTTTTTTAACGACATGGAGGCAAGTCAGACTTCTACCTACGGGTGCTCCATCCCAACAGAAGCTCCTCCTTTCCCTTCATCCCTGAGTAGATTGCTCATGGGATATTCGTCTTGCACTGCAGGACACTGAGGCTTAGACATAAATATAGAAACTGCTAATTTTATTCTGGATCAAATGTGATATTTACTTCTGGGAAATTATTCTATTGTTTTTTAAATAACTGAATTGTTTTTTAATTTCAAACTAATGGTTTTGAATGGTGTCTGAAATTTTCTGAAACAGTTTATTTTATTTTAAAATTGAGATATCTGTATTATTGTTTTTATATGAATCTATTCCCTTAGAAAAAAAAATTTAAAATCATATTTTTTATGTTTATTAAATGATTGATTGAATTTAATTCGAGGACGTTACATATATATACATTATATTGATTATTGATTATTATATATATGGATACATTATATATAATCTTAAATGATTAGATTATGTGTCTTTTCAATTTATGAATTATTTGCTTTAGTGCGGAACATTTTTTTTCCGGAACATGAAATTTTATTTTCTTTTTAAGGAATAATGTTGTAAGACCTACGCCTATCTCTCTGCAATCATATTAAACATGGACCTATGGTTTAAATGGATTCCGAATTACTACAAGCATCATGGCACCGCCGGGACTCGAATCCGAAACATGTGGCACCAGCGCCAGAGCGCTAGCCATTTGGACATCAGGCCCTGCATTTGTAGTACATAATAAAATTAATATGTAATTAACGCATAAAAGGAAAGGTGTAATAAAATATTACATAATAACATTTGTACTTCAGAGGGTATGTAGTATAGAACTTAAATCTATATACACATTTTGAATTAAATTCTTATTGCATAAAGATTATGAAAACTGGAAAAAAACATACATTTCAGTTTAACGATAATATAAATAATAATAACACGGCAAACAGACATGTTAGAGCGGGATCTATGGTTTAAGTGAATTCCGAACCACTACCGATATATATATATATATATATATATATTGAATCTTAAATTATTAGATTATGTGTCTTTTCAGTTTATGAATTATTTGTTTTAGTGCGAATTCATGAGCTATATTGCCAATTTTCATACAATTATGTTCAAAGTTTATTGAGAAATGGGATGTTCAATATTTCAGTATCGGTCAGATTGGTTATCCATTATTTGAAATGGGCACTATAACTGGCAGTATTTCTTAAGAGAATATTTCGCAGAGAATGTAATACGATGGTATCTTTTTATATACCAATATATTCGAAAGTAGTAGGGACGTGATGGCCCAGTGGCTAGCGCTCTGGTGCTCGGTACCACAGGTTTCGGGTTCGATTCCCGGCGGTGCCATGGGTGTTTGTAGTGGTTCGGAATCCACTTTAAACCGTAGGTCTCGGTCCTGATAGGATCGTAGAGCGTTGCGGGAGCATTGTTACTCCGCGTCCGTGGCTTATCTTTAAGTTACACGCGCCCCCTGGGTAATGCAAAGTGAGTAACGTCGGTGCAGCCCTTATGGCATAAAAGATCACGGTCTATTTGCCAGCTGCATTAGAAAAAAATATATATATATATTCGAAAGTGAAAGTTCAAATTCACCATTTTGAAATTTATTATTGTATTATTATTATTGTATTCAATATTGCTATTGTATATCAAATACTATTATTGTATTCAATTAACTGTTTTCAATTCGAAGAGAAATGGTTTAGAGAATTTATTTAAAACCTCTTTAACATCATCGGCTTGATAGGCAATAGGCTAGCTCTCTGGTCTTTAGTACTATAGGTTTCAGGTTCGAATCCTCGCGGTGGCACGGATGTTTGTGAGTTGCTCGTAATCTAAGTTAATCAGTAGGTTCTAGTCTAATTTTTGAACGTATAACCAAACCTAATTTAATCTTTAACTCCAGGAAAATATTTTCAGTGGTGTTGATATATAAATATATAAATAAAAAATAGTGTAATAAAATATTACATAATGACATGCAGAATTTAAAGTTTAACATTTTAATAAATTCTTATTGCATAAAGATTATGAAAATTAAAAAAAAAAAAAAGCATTTCAGTTTAACAATAACATAAATAATAATCACAAGCCAGGGCCTGAATGGTCGAGTGGCTAGCGGTCTGGCGCTCGGTACCACAGGTTTTGGGTTCGAGTCTCGGCGGTGCCATGGTTGTTTGTAGTGGTTCGGAATCCACTTTAAAAAGTAGGTCCCGGTCTCATATGATCGTAGAGCGCTGCGGGGGCATTGGACTCCGCGTCCGGCATCTTAAAAGTGACACGCGGAAAAACAAACTGTACGTTATATAGCCCTTGTGATTAAGGCATTAAGTCTTTCTGTGTTTGCCAGCTGCATTAGAAACCAAAAAATTCATCAATCAGTTATATTAGATCGGGACTTACTGTTTAAGTGGATTCCGAACGACTAGAAATATCCATGGTACAGCCTTGACTCGAACTATGAAACCTCTGGTAGAAAATACCAGAGCGCTAGTCACTCGAAGATCAAGCCCCACAACAACAAATACATTGCAACAAACAAAGCAAATTCTGACACATATGCAATAGAGAAAACAGCCTCTTATTTTTTTTATCCTTAAAATTGACAATTGGGTGTATTTGACCTCATCACAGAATGCGCTTCGGCCTTTGGCACCACAGACTTTAGGTTCGAATTCTAGCTATGACAGAGATGTTTGTTAGTGGTTTGGAATCCACATTAAACTGTAGGTCCCGGTCTGTTTAGCCTAAAGTGTGCACAAAATGGTCGCAGAGCTACAAACCAAGAAAGCATCAAAGAATGCATTTTATTCCAAGTATAAAAATAAAAACGTATGCCATTTATAAAGTAAATATTTAATTTTACATTCTATATAATCTGAATATTTTACCTCTAGCAATGTATTTTATTTCGATAACACAGGGACATAAAAAAAAGTATATCATTAAGTAAAAATTAAGAAACAACAATAAAATGCCAGGAGATAAATCAATACAATCCATTTACTGGCACTTTCTTTCTAATGCAGCTGGCAAACACTTAGACAACTTGGACGCCTTAAGGCAAGCGCTGCACAGACGTTACTCACTTTGCACTACCCAGGGGGCGCGTGTAACTTGAAGACAAGCCACGGATGCGGAGTAACAATGCCCCCGCAACGCTCTACCATCCTATTAGACCGGGAAAAACACTTTAAAGTGGATTCCGTTACATTACAAACACCCATTAAACAAACCATTACAAACACCCATGGCACCGCCGGGACTCGAACCCGAAACCTGTGGTACCGAGCGCTAGCCACTCGGCCATTCAGACCCTATCTACTCATATTTTCCTATAGTATCTATAATTGAATGTTCAAAAAACTGTCCAAACTGCAACGATATATTTATGCAACGATCTCCGTAGCAATATAAAAAATGAAAAACAAAGCCAAACCCAAAAGATAAAGCACAAATATCGCCAACGATAAAGCCAAACTTTGTGCCACAATTTTCCTAATTCCAGAGATCTAATCAATGTAGGCAAAGAAGCGGAACTCCGTTAAGGCACCCAACTGCAATCTCGCTAATGCCAAAAAATCCCACTAACACTTTTCTCTTTGCGATGTCTAAACAGGGACGGATCTATACAATCCTAATAACTTCCCCGACTCCTCCCTCACCCAGCGATACTACAGGGGGGAGTTTTCTCCTTTTTTTCACTTTGGTTTACTTCTTTTTTTTGTTTTCTTTCTGTGCAGCAATTTTTGTAAGTGCTCGGTGCCAGGATTCGGTTTATCGGCAACGCTAAGAACATAGCAACGCGGGATCGTCATTAGCAGTTGTTTTCTGTTGCTGCAAGGAAATGAAATATGAAGCAAGGAATCCTTTGCAGCAAAAATGGGGCGGGGCTTGTTTGAATTGGCACAGGCCAGAGCGTGAATCTTAATGAATTGTATTGTAGAAAGAGCTTGTTGTTCTTGAGAGAACGAAACTCGGAAAATGTTACTCAATGGTGAGAAATGATAGGTGAAACCTATTTCCATTTATTCTTCGTGGCCATGACTGGTACTAGTTGAAGAATGGAGAATTTACATGATTCTGTATCTTAAAATTGTGATATTTCCAATTCAGTAATTGCAGAAATGATAAATATTGCTTGAAACTTGTCAAGAAATATCCGAAAAGAATTAATAAATGGATAGAATCTCAAAGTATCTTTAATGGAGTAAATTCAATTATTAATATCTCCCATTAAATTAAATTATTTAACCTTATAGGCCGATTTGGCTTTGAGGTGTATGGTATTCGTTAAACCATAGACGAATAACTAAATGGATAAAAAAAAATTAAAATGTTATGAGAAATTGTTGTTGAATGGTTTGTTTTGTCGCTCTGTGGTCATCTTGTGCACACATCAGGGTAATTAGATTGGGACGAACAGTTTAACGTGGATTGCGAACCCCTAACAAGCATCCATGCCACTGCCGGGATTCAAACCTAAAACCTGGGCTACCAAAGGCCAGAGCGTTATCCAATTGCCCATCAGGCCGCACGTAATTCAGGAAACGGCATCTTTTTTTCAATACCTTCTATTAGCTCATACTCTCCCTATATATATCTTGTTCAAATTTTCAATCTTTAATGAAGTACTTTTTATTCATCCACTCAAGCTCCGATACATTTATTTTGAACTTGTAGTAGAGGACACTTGATGTTAATACAGTTTTTTCAAATATTAATTCAGTAATTAAATTAAAATAATTAATTTTAGTTTTTTTTTTTTAGATTTAAATTGCATATATCTACCAATAGATGGCGCCAGATAAACTTAAAAAAATGAATGAAAATTATTTATAAAGGACTTTCTGCAATAGAGTGAAAAAAAAGTAGTGATTGACTTAAAAATTTTCTTATATTACTTGTTTTTGCTTATTGGATAAAATTGACCTCGTCAAAGAATGCATTTTTTTTTTCAAGGATAAAAATATATGCCCTTTAAAAACAAAGATTTCATTTTATTTCTTATATAATCTAAATACTTTACCTCTTGTAAAGTATTTTATTTCGATAACACAGGGACATAAAAAAAAGTATATCAATAAGTAAAAAATTAAGAAACAACAATAAAATGCCAGGAGATAAATAAATACAATCCATCTACTCATACTTTCCTATACTATCTACAATTAAATGTTCAAAAACTGTCCAAATTGCAGATATATATCTATGTAAAGATCTCCGTAGCAATAAAAAAATGAAAAACAAAGCCAAATACAAAAGATGAAGTGCAAATATCGCCAACGATAGAGCCAAACTTTGTACCACAATTTTCTTAATTCCAGAGATCTGATCAATTTAGGCAAAGAAGCGGAACTCCGTTAAGGCACCCAACTGCAATCTCGCTAATGCCAAAAAATCACACTAACACTTTTCTCTTTGCGATATCTAAACAGGGGCGGATCTATACCATCCTAATAACTTCCCCGACTCCTCCCTCACCTAGCGATACTACAGGGTGGATTTTTCTCCTTTTTTTAACTTTGATTTACTTCTTTTTTTTTCTTTCTGTGCAGCAATTTTTGTAAGTGCTCTATGCCAGGATTCGGTTTATCGGCAACGCTAAAAACATAGCAACGCGGGATCGTCATTAGCTGTCGTTTTCTGTTGCTGCAAGGAAATGAAATATGTAGCAAGGAATACTCTGCAGCAAAAATGGGGCGGGGCCTGTTTGAATTGGCATGGGCTGAAGCTGGAATCTTAATGAATTGTATTGTAGAACGAGCTTGTTGTTCTTTGAGAGTACGAAACTCGGAAATGTTACTTAATGGTGAGAAATGATTGGTGAATCCTATTTCCATTTATTCTTCGTGCTCATGGATGATACTAGTTGAAAAATGCAGAATTTTACGTGTTTCTATATTTTAAAAATTGTGATTATTTCGAATCTAGTAATTGTGGAAATAATAAACTCATGTTTGTGAAAATTGCAACACCATGAAGGACTTACGCGAGTGAGCTGAAATTTTCAGAAATGCAAATTAGCGCATGATATGCAAATGATTAGAATTTCATATCCGTAGCGCATGCGTATGCTGAGCAGCGCCCTCTGAACGGCGGATGGATCCGGATAAATAGACGGCCGTAGCAAGGCGTGTATGATTATCGGTGGTTATCTGCTAGTGGTAAACGTCAGCTCAATCGTTCCTTATGCCTCTTCGACGAAAGAGAGCGAGATTTGAGCAACTTACAGAGTTTGAAC
This sequence comes from Caerostris darwini, assembly GCA_021605075.1. Classification (NCBI taxonomy): domain Eukaryota; kingdom Metazoa; phylum Arthropoda; class Arachnida; order Araneae; family Araneidae; genus Caerostris; species Caerostris darwini. The sequence continues at coordinate 387,986 of BPLQ01009398.1, forward strand.
GGGGAGAATCATCGGCCTTCGTGAAGCTGGATTGTCTTATCGTGCAGTAGCCGCTCGTGTGCAGCGTAACAGTAGCACAGTGATGCGTCTTTGGAAGCAGTGGACGATCGAGTGTCGGACAACTTGGAAATCCGGGAGTGGACCCCGAAATGTGACGTCAGCTCGCGATGATAGACACTTGGCCCGCATGGCGCTGACGGACCGTACAGCTTCCTCTAGACAATTGGCAGCCCAGTGGTCAATAGCTACAGGTGTTTAATTGTGTGCTTCATCAATTCGTAGACGTCTGCTGTAGCGTGGACTGCGCGCAAGGACTCCTTTATATAGGATCCCTCTCACGCTAAACCATCGCCGCCTGCGGCTACAATGGGCCGCTCAGCATAGAGACTGGCGTGCTGATTGGCAGCATGTCGTGTTTTCTGACGAATCCGTCTTTAATTTGTGGTACCATGATGGCCGCATTCGTGTCAGACGCTATGCCGGTGTACGCCACCTTCCGGAGTGCATTATCGAACGCCACAGTGGTCCCGGAGTTATGTTCTGGGGTGCCATAGCATATCATGGACGATCTCAATGGCTAAGAATTATGGTCAATCTGAACAGCAACCGGTACATCAGTGAAGTTCTACAGCCCCAAGCTGTTCCCTTCCTTCAAAGCTTGCCAGGCGCTGTATTTTAACAGGACAATGCCCGCCCCTCATATCGCTAGGACTGTTCAATCCTTCTTTGCAACGCGGCAGGTACAGCTTCTTCCTTGGCCTGCGTATTCGCCGGATATGTCGCCGATTGAACATGTGTGGGATTTCGTTGGTCGGCGTCTCGCTCATGATCCTCGTCCTGTCTTCTGCAGACGAACTTTGGGTGCGCATACAAACAATATGGAATGCTCTTCCTCAGGCAGACATTCAAAATTTGTTTGACTCCATGCCACGTCGTGTAGCAGCACTTATTGCGGCGTGTGGTGACTACACAAAATACTGATTCCGATCTCTTGTTATTGTTTGTTTGCTTTGAACATTTAATCATTTATTTGTACCACTACCACTTAACTGTGTATTAAATTTCATTCAATTATGACGACTCCTTCATGGTGTTGCAATTTTCACAAACATGAGTTTAAGTACTGCTTGAAACTTTTGAAGAGATATTCGAAAAAAATTAATAAATTGATAGAATCTCAAAGTATATTTAATGAAGTAAATCCAAATACCAATATCTCGCATTAAATTACTTACTTCTACTACACCACACCACACCACATCACTATGCCTAGAGCTGAGTTACCCTTATACACTTAGGGAATTGGATAAAATTGACTTCATCAAAGAATGCATATTTTTCAAGTAAAATAGTAAAAACATCTGACACTTATGCCCTCTAAAAAACAAAGATTTAATTTTACGTTCTATATAATCTAACTACATTACTTCTAGTAATGTATTCTATTTCGATAATACAGGAAGATAAAAAATATATATATCAAAAAGTAAAAAATTTGCAAACAACAATAAAATACCAGGAGATAATAAATACAATCATCTACTCAGAATATAATCCATCGACTCATATTTGCCTTTATCTATAATTAAATGTTCAAAAAACTGTCCAAACTGCAACGATATATTTATGTAACGATCTCCGTAGCAATATAAAAAATGAAAAACAAAGCCAAACCCAAAAGATAAAGCACAAATATCGCCAACGATAAAGCCAAACTTTGTGCCACAATTTTCCTAATTCCAGAGATCTAATCAATGTAGGCAAAGAAGCGGAACTCCGTTAAGGCACCCAACTGCAATCTCGCTAATGCCAAAAAATCCCACTAACACTTTTCTCTTTGCGATGTCTAAACAGGGGCGGATCTATACAATCCTAATAACTTCCCCGACTCCTCCCTCACCCAGCGATACTACAGGGGGGAGTTTTCTCCTTTTTTTCACTTTGGTTTACTTCTTTTTTTTGTTTTCTTTCTGTGCAGCAATTTTTGTAAGTGCTCGGTGCCAGGATTCGGTTTATCGGCAACGCTAAGAACATAGCAACGCGGGATCGTCATTAGCAGTTGTTTTCTGTTGCTGCAAGGAAATTAATTATGAAGCAAGGAATCCTTTGTAGTAAAAATTGGGGCGGGGCTTGTTTGAATTGGCACGGGCCGAAGCATGAATCTTAATGAATTGTATTGTAGAACGAGCTTGTTGTTCTTGAGAGAACGAAACTCGAAAATGTTACTCAATGGTGAGAAATGATCGGTGAAACCTATTTCCATTTATTTCTTCGCGGCCATGGCTGGTACTAGTTGAAAAATGGTGAATTTACATGATTCTGTATCTTAAAAAGTGTGATATTTCGAATTCAGTAATTACAGAAATTATATTTGTCAAGAGACATCCGAAGTGAATTAATAAATTGATAGAATCTCAAAATATCTTTAATGGAATAAATTCAATTATTAATATCTCCCATTAAATTAAATTATTTAACCTTATAGCCTGATTTGGCTTTGAAGTGTATGGTATTCGTTAAGCCATACATGGATAACTACATAAATAAAAAAAATTTTAAATTTTATGAGAAATAGTTGATTGGTTTGTTTTGTTTCTCTGTGATCATCTTGTGCACACTTTAGGCTAATTACATCGGGACCTATAGCTTAACGTAGATTCCGAACCCCTAACAAGCATTCATCGCCAGTATTCGAACCCGAAACCTGGGGTACCAAAGGTCAGAGTGCTATGCAACTGCCCATTAAGCCTCACGTAATTCAAGAAACGGCATCTTTTTTTCTTATTCTTAAAACTGACAATTGCATGAAGTTGACCTCATCATAGAATGCACTTTTTCCAAGTATAAAAATAAAAAATTATGACCCTTATGCCCTCTAAAAACAAAGATTTAATAGTTGATATAATCTAACTACATTAATGTATTTTATTTCGATAGCAAAGAAACATAAACAAAAAGTATATCAATAAGTAAGAAATTTGAAAAAAACGATAAAATGCAATGAGTAATCCATGAGTAAATAAAACCCATCCACTCATATTTTCCTGTATCTATAATTAAATGCTTAAAAACTGCATAAATTGCTGCAATGTATTTATGAAACGATCCCCGCTTCAATATAAAAAATGGAAAACAAAGCCAAAACACAAAAGATTAAGCGCAAATATCGCCAACGATAAAACCAAACTTTCTGCCACAATTTTCCTAATTCCAGAGATCTAATCAATGTAGGCAAAGAAGCTGAACTCCGTTAAGGCACCCAACTGCAATCTCGCTAATACCAAAATATCGCACTAACACTTTTCTCTTTGCGATATCTAAACAGGGACGGATCTATACCATCCTAATAACTTCCCCAACTCCTCCCTCACCCAGCGATACTATAGGGTGCATTTTTCTCCTTTTTTCACTTTGATTTACTTCTTTTTTTTTTTTTTTTTTTTTTTTTCTTTCTGTGCAGCAATTTTTGTAAGTGCTCGGTGCCAGGATTCGGTTTATCGGCAACGCTAAGAACATAGCAACGCGGGATCGTCATTAGTTGCTTTCTGTTGCTGCAAGGAAATGAAATATGAAGCAAGGAATCCTTTGCAGCAAAAATGGGGCGGGGCTTGTTTGAATTGGCACGGGCCGGAGCATGAATCTTAATGAATTGTATTGTAGAACGAGCTTGTTGTTCTTTGAGAGGACGAAGCTCGGAAATGTTACTCAATGGTGAGAAATGATTGGTGAATCCTATTTCCATTTATTCTTCGTGACCATGGTTGTAAAAATATACCTGATTCTGTATTTTAAAAATTGATATTTCGAATCCAGTAATTACAAAAATAATACTTATCAAGATATATGCAGAAAGAATTAGTAAACTAATAGAATCTTTAACAAGGTAAATCCAATTACTAATAACTCACCTTAAATTAAATTATTTAACCTAATCGGCCTATTTGGCCTTGAGTTATATGGTATTCATTAAGCCTTACTACTACTACCACAACTACATCACACCACTTAACTGTGCCTATAGCTGAGTGGCCCTTATACCGTTTGGGAATGATGTGGGTGAGAAAAAGTCTGATTGGGCTCTGTGACGCTCTACGGTCATATGAAATTGGAACCTTTGATTTAAAGTGGATTCAGAACCACTATAAATATCCATGGAACCGCCGGGACTCAAATACGAAACCTCTGGTATCCATTGACAGAGCTCTAGCCCCTCGGCCATCAGACTCCACAACGAAACAAAAAAATAATACTTTTTTTTTTCAAATATTAAATTAAAAACTTCTGCGAGTTATGCCCTCTAAAACCAGAGATTTAATTTTAAATTCCATATTATATAATTATATTAAGTATTTTAGTATTATGATAATCTAAGTAATTTTGATAACTCAGGAAAATAAAAATAAAAAGTATATCAATAAGCAAAAAATTTGCAAACAACAATAAAATACCACAAGATAAATAAATACAATCATCTATTTATATTACCTGTATCTATCATTAAATGTTTGCTGCAATATATTTATGAAACGATCCCCGCTTCAATATAAAAAATGAAAAACAAAGCCAAAACACAAAAGATAAAGGGCAAATATCGCCAACGATAAAATCAAACTTTGTGCCACAATTTTCCTAATTCCAGAGATCTGATCAATGTAAGCAAAGAAGCGGAACTCCGTTAAGGCACCCAACTGCAATCTCGCTAATGCCAAAAAATCACACTAACACTTTTCTCTTTGCGATATCTAAACAGGGGCGGATCTATACAATCCTAATAACTTCCCCGACTCCTCCCTCACCCAGCGATACTACAGGGTGGATTTTTCTCCTTTTTTCACTTTAATTTACTTCTTTTTTTTTTTTTTTTTTTTTTTTTTTTTTTTTTTTTTTTTTTGCTCTGTGCAGCAATTTTTGTAAGTGCTCGGTGCCAGGATTCGGTTTATCGGCAACGCTAAGAACATAGCAACGCGGGATCGTCATTAGTTGCTTTCTGTTGCTGCAGAAAATGAAATATGAAGCAAGGAATCCTTTGCAGCAAAAATGGGGCGGGGCCTGTTTGAATTGGCACGAGTCGAAGCATGAATCTTAATGAATTGTATTGTAGAACGAGCTTGCTGTTCTCGAGAGGACGAAACTCGGAAATGTTACTCAATGGTGAGAAATGATCGGTGAAACCTATTTCCATTTGTTCTTCGTGCCCATGGCTAGTACTAGGTGAAAAATGGTGAATTTGCATGATTCTGTATCTTAAAAAGTGGGATATTTCGAATCCAGTAATTACAGAAATGATATTTATCAAGAGACATCCGAAATGAATTAATAAATTGATAGAATCTCAAAATATCTTTAATGGAGTAAATTCAATTAATAAGATCTCCCATTAAATTAAAATTGGGAAATTAAAAATTGGGAAATAAAAATTAGAAAATTGCTCCCATTAAAATTGGGATGCTGTGTTAGAAATTGACAGGCAAATATATCTATAAGCTAGCTAGTCCTTCCATTACGTTCAGTAAAGAGGGATCCCTTTTTGTGTTTGTTTAAAATTGTGGTGCCAAAACGTGGAATTATGTCGCAAGTATTCCTCTGGGGAGATTCCGAGCCACTACAAACATCCATGACACCGTAGGGAATCGAACCCGAAAGCTCTAGCACCGAGCGCCAGACACACGGCCATCAGGGCCTAGTATAAGAAGTACACTCCCTTAAAAATCGTCATTTTGATATAAAACAAAAATTGTTTTAAAGCTTCTTCTTCCAAAGTTATTCAGAATAGAAGAATTTCATTGAATCATAAAATAAATGTATTTAACGATTAATAATTTACCAGTAACTATAAAAGAAACTTTCTTTAAACATTTTTTTAAACCGAACTGTTCATTAACTATAAATACAACAATAAAATAAGTTTTTAAATCATGTGTCTGCAATTTTTGGTTACTCAACTTTAAATATGTCTGCAATTAAATTTACGGATTTGTTCTACTAAAGTAAACGATTTTTCAAAGGCATTGCTCGGAAATGCTGAACATTTAGAATTCTAACTATAAACATTATTCACAATTAAGAGATAAAATTAACTTAAAAGACCATCCAGACTTAAAGTATCACAATGAATTTCCTCATGATAAAACACCAGTCCTATAAATGTTCTACGTCATTTTTAATTCGCAAAAATCGAATTCGAATGCAGAGAAAATCGAATGTTTCTCACTAACAAATGCGTTGACTTGTTATCTTTGTTTTTAACACGCAGTTTCGCCAAATAATCAATCTTCATAAATTTTTTTGTTGTTGTTGTTTCATTTTACTGTTAACTGAAGTCGTTTTGTTGTTTCTTCTTCAAAGTTTCGTCAAACGATCTTTTATGTTAGCTGGAAGTGCAAAAAAATATTTGTTCGAATTTCGCCATTTCTGAGTGCTATCGAACAGGGAGAAAATAAATGTTAGGTAAGTTTTTTTTTTTATTTGTAACTTTAATTTTAATTTTTAACATACATTTATTCAAAAATTGCGTAATAAATTTAGCCCTTTTTTCTGGTTAAATCTAGTGATGTAGTTTACAGCAGAAATTGCTGAATTTCTTGGAGCAATCTTATTGTTAAAAGTTGTTCTAAAAGAAGATTTTTCTAATCATTTTATTTCATGCGATTTTACTAAAACGAAAGAAAATAAAACATTTTTTTTCTTCTTGTATGTCAACGCGTATTCCTTGTCTTTGGTACTCCTTAATCATTTATGGATACTGTAACGTCTCGGCCAATACTAGACCTATAAAGGCTTCAAAAAAGGGCCAGTTTCATAGGTACACTTTAATTTTTATTCACAAGCATTATATAATTTATATATATATATATATATATATATACAAATAGAAAATACGGAAATATATATAAAAATTAATATATACAGAAATATATATACACTCAAGAGCCAAAACATTATGACCACCTGTCAATGTCGTTTGCTGCGTAGCCCCATATCCAACAGTGTCCGCTGAATAGTGTGCTCCGATACTATTCACCATTGTATTGGCTGTCAGCTGAGCCACTGTCTGGCTCCGGTTTTGCTTCACCATGCAGACAGTTCAACCTTTTTCTTTGATAGCGTGTAAACGTCCAACACCATGTCGTCTACTGCTGGTTTCACCGTCATTCATCCACACTAACAACTGTAGATCGCAAACAACTCAGAGTCGTGCAAATACCAGCCTTCGGGCCATTACAATCCCCTCTATCAAAGTCGCTTAGATCCGCAGCCTTTCCCATCACACACAGAAGTAAGTGAAAGAATGATTCTTCAGACTCTCCAGCAGCAGTTAAATACCACTTCCACCTGATCGCGTGAGTTCCACGTCATCCAGGCGAGTTCATTACAAAATGTAAGGGTGGTCATAATGTTTTGGCTCTTGAGTGTATATATATATATATATACAGAACTCTATTTGCAAATAAATGAAGATTAAAGATTTAAATTTGATTCACAAATACAGTTCACTCCAAAGACGGTGATTTTCAGAGCTCGAGTCTACGACGAATCTAATCCATTCGCTTTGCTGTTGACTTTAATTATTACACAGCATGATTCACAAAACCACAAGGAGCTCACTTTGTAAACAGACGGAATCTCCAGACTGTTCAATCACTTTAAAAAAAAAGAGAGAAAAACAACACTTCTATTGACTCGTTGCAGAACACTCTTTCTCTCTTTCTCCATCAAATCACAACATATATTTCAAGAATGCTGCTGGTATTGTATCTTCGATAGCAAAATATTCCTGTTGTCATACGACTCTTTCATATGGACTATTTATAGACAAGAGGAATCGAAGGTTTCTTATTTCCAATATATTCTTTTATATTGGAATATTCTTTTATATTCTTTTAAACTGAATTTAGAGAAATTTATAAAACGTACTCCATTCCCTTAGATCTCTTAACTCACTCAGTATTGAATCGACATCAGCATAATACATTAAATGTCCTTCTGTGGAGCACACAGTGTTGAGATCGTGTTTCCTTCGACGATAAGAAGATTAAAATCCTTTAATATAGATGCCAACAATTCTGCCTGATTCTTTGGGAAGTTTAGATGACGAACTAGATCACAGAATTCAGATAGATTGGTTTTATGAAATTCTGTAGGCGTTACACTGAAATCTGGGTCTTCAGTATCGTCTTTTTCTGGACCTCATTATAAATCTTGATCGCCAAAGTTTTCTGAATGCAAACTTTAGATTTTCAGATGATTCAAGTATTGGATGCTCGTCGTTGTGAATAACAGGTTAGTTGAACGGAGTTTGGGATATTAAATGGTTTTCTTAGTCTTTCTTATTACACCAGCAATTTTTCTAATGTATAAATAACAGTCTGGGGTGTAGTCCTTTGATTTTGGGTTCGAGTTCCGGAAGTGCCTTGGATGTTTATAGAGTTCGGAATCCACTTTGAACCTTTGGTCCCGGTCTAATATGACTGTAAAGAGTTGGGCGTAGCGTTGTTACTACGATATATATATACAGGGGGTTATCAAAATAATGGAAACACCATAGATTTATAAAGAATCCTTTATTAGTATGATGTAGGCGGTTATGGTCAGCCTATAATGAATGATACTGGAGAATCCAGATGCTGATTGATCTCTGCGGTCACTTCTGCTGCAGTTGTTTTCTTTTGAGACATTACAATCCGCTTCAATACCCGTCAATCTCTTTCGCTCAGCTACTAATTTTTTTTTCAGCCAACGGCCGTACCATGCTGAATATACAGGTTCCCGTTAGATCACCGAAATCAAGCATCATTGGGCGCGGTCAGTACTTGGATGGGTGACCAACTGGGAACACCGCGTGCCGTTGGCATTCACAAATTTGGGATCTGAATGGCCGAGTGTCTAGCGCTCTGTGCCACAGGTTTCGGGTTCGAATCCCGGCGGTGTCATGGATGTTTGTAGTGGTTCGGAATCCACTTTAAGCCGTAGATCCCGGTCTTCTATGACTGTAAGAGCGTCACGGAGCCAAAGTCAGACTTCTACCTAAGGGTGCTCCATCATAACAGAAGCTGCTTCCTTCCCCTTCAATCATGAGTACGTATGGGCTCGTGGGCTTGGCCAGCCAAGTGGGATAAGAAACAACAACAACAACTTTTTTTTCATTATTTTGCTTTGCCGAGCTTGTCTTGCCACGCTGCGTGCATGCTGTCATGACTTTTGCCTAAAAAAGATGTTTCGGTTGCAAAGACGGGCCAATTTCGCTACTTGAAAATCTGAAAGATCCGGCATTTGAAATAAATCCAAAACTTACAGAACTTCAATAAACTGATGATGTTGATGATGTTGAAGAGTATTGGAGCTCACTGGGGAGCTCAGGGACCTCATCTCCGGTTATGACAAACATAAAATAAAGAAAACATTGGCAATGCCCAGAGATTGAAGGAAATCGTGAAAATTGAAAAACTCCAACACTTCAAAATTGAATTTAGGTAGGTTAGAACAGAATATTCCTAACTAGAATATTTTTTTCTTTCTAATGCAGCTGGCAAACATTTAGACAGCTTGGTCTTGGATGCCTTAAGGCAAGCGCTGCACAGGCGTTACTCACTTTGTATTACCCAGGGGGCGCGTGTAACTTGATGATAAGCCACGAACGCGGAGTAACAATGCCCCCGCAATGCTCTACGATCCTATTAGGACCGCGACCTACGGTTTAAAGTGGATTCCGAACCACTACAAACACCCATGGCACCGCCGGGATTCGAACCCGATACTTGTGATACTGAGCGCTAGCCACTCGGCCATCAGGCCCCCCGACTAGAATATTTCTACTTCAATAAACTTTCACATACTACCACAATATATACATTTCCATTATAAAAAAAATTGGTAGCTATTATTATATTTTAATTATTGTGCCCCATGGAGCACCCTACGTAATACTGAGAATGCTACTTTACTGTAGTTGCAGTGCGAAGGTCAGGTCAAAATGCATGCGTTCGAAAACAACGACATATTGATGAAGTTCTAAGAAGAAAATGTTCAAAATATTCTATTAATGTCACTTTTTATGCTTAAAACATTTTCCCCGAGCATAACTTGCGTTTCTATAATGTGGAAAACATGCCACTCAAATTACAATATTTTTATAATGAAAGCCAGGATAATTTTCATAATTTCGCTGATTATGTGCGCTTAAAAATTTGAGTAATCACCCTAATAACATCAAAACAAGAATGATTAATCACTAATTAATTATTGTTTTTCTGAAAATTTTTTTACTTAAATCCAATAATGAATTATTGATGGTTTGTAGTTGAATATTGATGTGCATTAAAAATAAATATGCAAATCGAACGGTAGGAATTAATTATAAGAGTACAGATCGAATAACAGCTTGCATAAAATTATATTTCTTGTTAGTTTTAGTTAAATTCGTTTGGTTTAAATTTAAACTAAATTTTGACGAGTTTCCAACAACAGTTTATTCTCCGGCACAATTTATATTACAAAACAATTAAAAAGTTGGGGCCTGATGGCTGAGTGGCTAGCACTCAGGCGCTCGGTACCACAGGGTTTCGGGTTCGACTCCCGGCAGTACCATGGATGTTTGTAGTGGCTCGGAATCCACTTTAAACCTTAAGTCCCGGTCTACTAGGATCGTAGATCATTTTGTGGGGGTAGTGTTACTCGCGTCAGTAGCTTATCTTCAAGCTATACGTGCCCCCTGGCTAGTGCTAAATAAGTAACAGCGGTGCAGCCTTCGCTTATGGCATAAAGATTAACTGCCTGTATTGCCGACTGCATTAGAACAACAACAAAAATTTAAAAAGTGAACGCATATCTCTTTCCTTTCATCAAATTTAACAACAGAAAGGCTTAAAAGTGCCTAATTGGGAACATGTTCAATTAATAAACATGTGATAATGAGCATGTTAAATTAATGAGTAACAAACATGCGTATAAGATTCTGCTGAGTTCACTAATAACTGTTTGCCTGAATTATTTACATGATAATTTTAAAATTTAAAATAAAGCCAATTCAATCCAGCCTTTTAAGCCATTTGCTACTACAAAAGCAGATATTTAACAGATTCAGCGTTTCCTAGGATGCTCCACAGGGTCCTGCTACACTGCGAACTACTATTTGTAAAGATGACATCACGGATGCTAGCACTTTCTCTCAATCTTCTTGAGCCCACCAACGGCCTGATGGCCAATTGGCTAGCGCTCTGGCCTTTGATATCACAGGCGTCAGGATCGAATCCTGGCGGTGGCAGGGAGGCTTGCTAGGTGTTCAGACTGCACGTTAAACTATATGTCCCGGTCTAATTAGCCCAAAGTGTGCATAAAATGAGCGTTGAGCAACAATCCAAACATTTGGAACTTACCGGATGAACTTTTGAGAAAGCGGATTTATGTTACCTATCTCCTGAGTAGACATGAATGTTTTAGAGTCTGTGTCACTTACTGAGTCCTGTAACAAGCTCTTTTACCTAGGAAACCCGACACGCTATTTATTTCTGTACATCTGTGGGTCTTCTGTTCTACTTATATATACCACGATCTGCCAGAAAAAATAATGTCTAACATAATAAGCACACATCTGCATGTCACAAAGGGAAAACCACCAAGCAGTCTGACTGTCCATGTAAGACGTTTATAGAAGCTATCACAATTGCTACTGAGTCTCCACGTTTCTGAAAGCAATGATTAGGTGCCTTTATCAGATACGAACCTGCGAACTTCTGCACGTTACAATTGGGCCACAATTCAGATACACGAGGGTTGGCTAGCAAAGCGAACCATTAGAAATTAATTTCTTAAATTAAAAAAAACTAATAGAACTTTATCGCTACTTCCCGAAAATATATAAATATATAAATATGTAATTTTAAAAGAAATGCGATTTTAATACTTTTGTGAAAATAAAGGTTCGTTTTGTGTTATCGTATTAGCTGTGCAACTAATAAACTCTAACTGAGATCTAATAAGCAGATTAATTAAAGTATAATAAACAGTTCTAATAAACAACTAATAAGCATAAATCTAACTAAAATACCAGCATCACTATTTTGAGAAACCAGAAGAATGACAAAAAAATGTTCGCATCAACGTAGACTATCATAGATCATTAACATAGACTGGTATATCATTGATCATCAACGCCTATAATATACCATCGATCACCAACATAGACTAGTATATCATTGATCATAAACTTAGACTACAATATTTCATAGATCACCAACATAGACTACAGTATGTCATCGATCATCGACATAGATTGTAGTATATTAGATCATCAACATCGATTGTAGTATATTCTATCATCAACATGGACTGTATTAAATCATCGATCACCAACATAGACTAGTATATCATTGATCATAAACTTAGACTACAATATTTCATAGATCATCAACATAGACTACAGTATGTCATCGATCATCGACATAGATTGTAGTATATTAGATCATCAACATCGATTGTAGTATATTCTATCATCAACATGGACTGTATTAAATCATCGATCACCAACATAGACTAGTATATCATTGGTCATAAACTTAGACTACAATATTTCATAGATCACCAACATAGACTACAGTATGTCATCGATCATCGACATAGATTGTAGTATATTAGATCATCAACATCGATTGTAGTATATTCTATCATCAACATGGACTGTATTAAATCATCGATCACCAACATAGACTAGTATATCATTGATCATAAACTTAGACTACAATATTTCATAGATCATCAACATAGACTACAGTATGTCATCGATCATCGACATAGATTGTAGTATATTAGATCATCAACATCGATTGTAGTATATTCTATCATCAACATGGACTGTATTAAATCATCGATCACCAACATAGACTAGTATATCATTGGTCATAAACTTAGACTACAATATTTCATAGATCATCAACATAGACTACAGTATGTCATCGATCATCGACATAGATTGTAGTATATTAGATCATCAACATCGATTGTAGTATATTCTATCATCAACATGGACTGTATTAAATCATCGATCACCAACATAGACTAGTATATCATTGGTCATAAACTTAGACTATAATATTTCATAGATCATCAACATAGACTACAGTATGTCATCGATCATCAACATCGATTGTAGTATATTCTATCATCAACATGGACTGTATTAAATCATCGATCACCAACATAGACTAGTATATCATTGGTCATAAACTTAGACTACAATATTTCATAGATCACCAACATAGACTACAGTATGTCATCGATCATCGACATAGATTGTAGTATATTAGATCATCAACATCGATTGTAGTATATTCTATCATCAACATGGACTGTATTAAATCATCGATCACCAACATAGACTAGTATATCATTGGTCATAAACTTAGACTACAATATTTCATAGATCACCAACATAGACTACAGTATGTCATCGATCATCGACATAGATTGTAGTATATTAGATCATCAACATCGATTGTAGTATATTCTATCATCAACATGGACTGTATTAAATCATCGATCACCAACATAGACTAGTATATCATTGGTCATAAACTTAGACTATAATATTTCATAGATCATCAACATAGACTACAGTATGTCATCGATCATCAACATCGATTGTAGTATATTCTAACACATGGACTGTATTAAATCATCGATCATCAACATAGACTAGTATATCATTGATCATAAACTTAGACTATAATATTTCATAGATCATCAACATAGACTACAGTATGTCATCGATCATCAACATAGACTGTAGTATATCAGATCATCAACATCGATTGTAGTATATTGTAACATCAACATGGACTGTATTAAATCATCGATCATCAACATAGACTAGTATATCATTGGTCATAAACTTAGACTACAATATTTCATAGATCACCAACATAGACTACAGTATGTCATCGATCATCAACATTGTAGTATATTAGATCATCAACATCGATTGTAGTATATTCTATTATCAACATGGACTGTATTAAATCATATATCATCAACATAGACTAGTATATCGTAGGTCATCAACGTAGAATGTGCATCAGCATAGAATGTTAGTTTGTACGATCATAAGTATCCAGGTTTTCATCCAAACCATATACTAATTCGGGTCTGAAAATCTCTTCAGGTAGTTGCTGATATCTCGGTGATAGAGAGTTTTTGCATACCGTATTTTGGACGTCCGTTAGCTTTTTCTCCCTATCGCGCATGCTCATAGAAAACATTATTACAGATACGCATGCGCAATGTCCTATGAGCATGCGCGCTATGGAGAAAAAGCTAACGGACGTCCAAAATAAGGTATACAAAAAACTCTCTAATATTAGACTGTATTTTATACGGAAAGAAAAACAATACTATTCGTTTCTTTTCTCCACCCTTAATTTTTAATTTCGTAGAATATTTAATATTCCCTTTTCTAAGCAAATTTTCTAAATGCTAACTGTTTGCACTATATTTTATTTCCAAAAAACACTAGATTAGCTTGTTTATTATTTAATCGAGTTAAATGAACATATTATGATTTAATAAAAGAAAAATCACTCCATTTGATTTATTTTTTGTGTAGGCGGACCCACACAAAGTTTGTAAGTTAATACTAATATAATTGTTTTCTGACATGATGTTCTTTCATTAACTAAGTATTTGTTCTGAAAAGGAATTGCCGTGATTATAATAATATATATTTTTTTTTTCTTTCTAATGCAGCTGGCAAACACTTAGACAGCTTGGTATTGGATGCCTTAAGGCAAGCGCTGCACAGACGTTACTCACTTTGCATTACCCAGGGGTGCATGTAACTTGAAGGTAAGCCACGGACGCAGAGTAACAATACCCCCGCATCGCTCTACGATCCTATTAGACCGGGTCCTACGGTTTAAAGTGGATTCCGAACCACTACAAACATCCATGGCACCGCCGAAACTTGTGCTACAGAGCGCCAGAACGCTAGTCATTCGGCCATTCAGGTCCCATAATAATATATATATAAATATGGAAATAATAAAATAATCTAAATTTACAAATATATTAGGACTGCCCTTAGATTGTTTTATCCAGGAGCTGCAATATGTTAGTAAAACAACCCGGTCTAAAAAAATATCGACTGTACATATATTGTTTAATGCAGAAATGATATACAGGCCATGGCCCTGTTTTATTATACGTCCGTTTTACTTAAAAAATTTTCTTGATAGTTTTTTTTAAAAATATTTTCAGATATAAATTTTTTTTAACTTAAAACACACTAAGATCCGGGTTTTCTTTAAGCATTTAATTATTACAAAAATATTTTAATTAATGTTTTCTATTTTATAGCAGACGGGAAGATCAGAAAATATATATATTTATGTTTTCAAGTTATAAAACAACAGTATATATAACAGTTATACGGTATTTCACCCTCAACAGTTTGTGCATTGTTAGTAAAAGCAAAAGAGTAAATAAGTATGGCCGATAATATACTTTTAAATATGGCCGATAGTATTTTTTTTTAAATAAACTTAATTCAAATGCCTCATCAAAAAGATGGAATACGTCGATCAAGTCAAACATATTTGTTCAACAATTTAATCCAAAATTGTTCTTGCTACTTAATTTAAACACTCTATTTCAAATGAACATGACGGACAAACATAAACTTAAGATACTCCTACGATTCTATCTGAATCACGTATTCGTAGAATTATTTCTGAATTAACAGAATCGAGCACAAGAAGAAATACATTTTTAGAAAAAAAAAAAAGAATCATCGCAAAACTGTACGAAACAGAGTACGCGGTATATAGCAGTATATATAGCAGTTATGTAGCATTTCACTCTCAATAATCTGTACATTATTTGTCAAAAGTGCAAATATGGCTGATAATATACCTATAAAAATATTAATCAAAATTCCTTATCATAAAGATGGAATATGTCGATCAAATAAAACATATTTGTAAAACAATCTAATCCAAAACTGTTCTTGCTACTTAATTTAAACACTATAATAAACTTAAACTTAATCAAAACTTCACTAAACTTAATTCAAATGCCTCATCAAAAAGATTGAATATGTCGGTCGAGTCAAACATATTTGTTCAACAATCTAATCCAAAACTGTTCTTGCTACTTAATTTAAACACTATACTAAACTTAAACTTAATCAAAATTTCACTAAACTTAATCAAAATCACTCATCAAAAAGACTGAATATGTCGATCGAGTCAAACATATTTGTTCAACATTTTAATTCAAAACTGTTCTTGCTACTTAATTTAAACACTATAATAAACTTAAACTTAATCAAAACTTCACTAAACTTAATTCAAATGCCTCATCAAAAAGATTGAATATGTCGGTCGAGTCAAACATATTTGTTCAACATTTTAATTCAAAACTGTTCTTGCTACTTAATTTAAACACTATAATAAACTTAAACTTAATCAAAACTTCACTAAACTTAATTCAAATGCCTCATCAAAAAAGATTGAATATGTCGATCGAGTCAAACATATTTGTTCAACATTTTAATTCAAAACTGTTCTTGCTACTTAATTTAAACACTATACTAAACTTAAACTTAATCAAAACTTCACTAAACTTAATTCAAATGCCTCATCAAAAGATTGAATATGTCGGTCGAGTCAAACATATTTGTTCAACAATCTAATCCCAAAACTGTTCTTTCTTTTACTTAATTTAAAACTTACTTCAAAAAACTTAATCAAAATCACATCAAAAAAAACTAAAATATGTCGATCGATTCAAACATATTTGTTCAACATTTTAATTCAAAACTGTTCTTGCTATAATTTAAACACTATAATAAACTTAAACTTAATCAAAACTTCACTAAATATTTGCCTATCAAAAGATTGAATATGTCGGTCGATCATATTTGTAAAACAAATCTAATCCCAAAACTGTTCTTGCTACTTAATTTGTACACTTAATCAAAACACTCATCAAAAAGACTGAATATCTCGAGTCAAACATATTTGTTCAACATTTTAATTCAAAACTGTTCTTGCATTATAAGTCTTAAATCGGATAAAATACTTATAAAATAAGACTAATAGAAATTTCTCATCAAAAAGATTGAATATGTCGATGGAGTCAAACATATTTGTAAAACAATTTAATCCAAAATTGTTCTTGCTACTTAATTAAAATTTAAACACTGTACTTCAAATTTTAATCAAAATCACTCATCATGAATACGGGTCAAACATATTTGTTCAACATTTTAATTCAAAACTGTTTTTGCTGCTTAATTTAAACACTATAATAAACGAATGAACTATATCTGAATCACGTATTCATAGGATTATTTCTGAACTAACAGAATCGAGTACGAAAATAAATATTTTTTCAGGAAAAAAGAAAGAAAAAGAAGCATCGCAGAACTGTACGAAACAGAGTACGCGGCATATAGCAGTATATATATATAGCAGTTATGTAGCATTTCATCTTCAATAGTCTGTACATTGTTAGTCTAAAGTGCGGATATGGCCAATAATATACCTGTAAAAAAATTAATCAAAATTCCTCATCAAAAAGATGGAATATGTCGATGGAGTAAAACATATTTGTAAAACAATTTAATCCAAAATTGTTCTTGCTACTTAATTTAAACATTATACTTCAACGAACATAACAAATCAACGTAAACTTAAGATACTCCTACGATTCTATCTGAATCACGTATTCATGGGATTATTTCTGAATTAACAGAATCGAGTACAAAAAAGAAATACTTTATTAGAAAAAAAGCAGAAGCATCGCAGAACCGTACGAAACCGAGTACGCGCGACGCAGACGAGAACTCGCGAGAGTCGAAGGAGAGCGGGGGAGTGCAGAAAACCCGACCAGTCGATATCCCGCAGGTCATTGACCCGACCACCCAACATACGGCAGCGAGTGTTGCCAATTCCATTCCTCGCAACTCCTACCCCCTTCTTCTCGTCTGAGAATGCACAAGATCCGGAGTGAGAGAAAAGAAAAAAGAAAAGAAAAAAATGGAGAAAGAGAGAGAAAAAAAAGAAAGCGCATTGTTTGCAAGCGCGGGGGGAAATTCGGCCTCTTCCCATGAGTCGGGGACCTGCGTATCGATTTCTGGGAAGCCTCCCTGCGCCTGGCAGGGAAGCGAGCAACCAGTGAGAGAGACTCGAGAGCCGCTTAAAGCAGACACATGCGAGACGCTCCTCGAGACCCCTGGAAAGGGGGTGCAACTTAAAACGCATCCCCCCCAAAGAAAAACATTCATTCGTTCACAATAAAATAGATAACACTATATAGATATATATATTCCCGTAAAGTACAGATAAATTTAAGAAATTAAATTTTATCGTTATTTTTATCATTCAGTTTTATCGTTACATTTAATCATTATTTTTTATCATTCAATTTTATCCTTATTAAATTTTATTACTATTAATATCATTCAATTTTATCGTTAAATTTTATCATTCAATTTTATCGTTAAATTTTATTATTCTTTATCACTCAATTTTATCGTTAAATTTTATCATAATTTTTATCATTCAGTTTTATCGTTAAATTTTACCATTATTTTTATCATTCAGTTTTATCGTTAAATTTTATCATTATTTTTATCATTCAATTTTATCGTTAAATTTTATCATTATTCTTTATCTCCCAATTTTATCGTTAAATTTTATCATTATTTTTATCTTTCAATTTTATCGTTAAATTTTATCATTATTTTTATCATTAAGTTTTATCGTTAAATTTTACCATTATTTTTATCACTCAGTTTTATCGTTAAATTTTATCATTATTTTAACATTCAATTGTTTCGTTAAATTTTATCATCATTTTTATCATTCAGTTTTATCGTTAAATTTTATCATTATTTTAACATTCAATTGTTTCGTTAAATTTTATCATTATTAAATTTTGTCATTGTTTTTATCATTTAAATTTGACATTATTTTTACCGTTCAATTTTATCGTTCTATTTTATCATTAAATTTTATTATTATTTTTATCATTCCTTTTTAACATTATTTTTATCATTCAATTTTATCGTTCTATTTTATCATTATTAAATTTTATCATTCAGTTTTATCTTTAAATTTTATCATTATTAAATTTTATCATTATTTTTATTATTCAATTTTATCGTTAAATTTTATCATTATTTTTCTCTTTCAATTTTATGATTAAATTTTATCATTTTTTTTATCTTTCAATTTTATCGTTAAATTTTATTATTATTAATTTTCTCATTATTTTTATCAATCAATTTTAAATTAAATTTTATCATTTTTTTTATCATTCAATTTTATCGTTAAATTTTCTCATAATTTTTATCATTCACTTTTATCGTTAAATTTTGTCATTCAATTTCATCATTATTATTTCATTTTATTAATTTTATCATTAAAATTATTTATCATTCCTTTTTATTAAATTTTATTCATTTTATCATTATTATTATTTCAACAAGGAAACATCACAAATTTTTTTTCATATGAATCTCTGTCTATTTATATGTATAAAATAATAGTATTTCCTAACACTAAAAAACTATTATTTAAAAGTCAATTAGTCACAATTTTTTTCTTTGAAATTATTATCCTTAAAATAATGGTAATATGTTGGGTATTGTTTTGGGGAGCATAGTGTTTCGTGTCCTTGACCACTTTTACTAAATCAGTAAATTTTTTTTTAAATTTCTTTCACGGGTTTTTATTATATATAATATTTATTTATAAAATAATTGAGTAATTTTAAATAATTTATTAAAAAAATGAATTAGTAAAGAAAAACAATGCAAAATTGTTGTAAAATATTGTCTGGTGAAAGCAAAAATAATTTTATTTCAAAGTGAAAACGAGTTTTTTCAAGAAAAAAAAATCGTTTTAAATTCTAGAGTTTTTTTTATATTTTTTATTTTTTAAGATGGCAATTATGCATTTTGTTCTTACAATAAATTTTAAATTTTATGGGTAACTTGTATACAGCTTCAACCGATTAATTTCATATAGGATTTTAAAAAGAGTCTTTAAATAATTTTTACAATAAATCATACAATTAATAATAATTCATACATTGCCCCGTTGAAAAAAAAAATTATTCAAATATCAGAATTACAAAAGTAATCATAGTATATTATTTTATGGAGGATTTAAAAATCAAAAGAGTAAAAATCTTTGAATTAATACATCCTAATGCATAAAAAAAACTGATATCTAGGTTTTTTTTAAATTGAAATAAAATTATAGATTAAATTATGATTAAATAATTATATTCATGTATTTGATATGCAAAAGAAAATAATAATACAATATGTATACATTTTTAATTGCAAATTTTTAATTTAAATTAATTCAACAAGAATTCATATTTTAATTTTAATTTTACATTGTAATTGTATTTAACTTTTCAACTGTATAGTCCTTATACAAGGGTTTTCTGTAATTTTGTGCCGTTTTCTAAAATTTAAAAATGATGTTCTAAAGCATAATAATTTAAGTTATATGGCAAAAGGGTTGCTTTTTTTGCATTATATTCAACAAAAATATAAAAAAAAATAATGATTAAGAATTTTAAAAAATATGTTATTAAATGATTTCAACTCATATATTTTTTAGACAAATCTTTTATTTTCTTAAGGAACATTTAAAACTAAAATTATTTCTATTGTTTATTTAATTCTGGTTCGCTGAGTTGCTTGTAGCGTTAAATAAATAAAAAGAAAAATATATTAAATAACATTAATTTTAATTGAAAATATATATATTAATAAAAATATATAAATTAAAATATATATTAATTAATAATTTTAATTATTAATTTTTTAAAAACATGTACTTAAAGATTTTTTAACACATTAATTTTAAAGAAATCTTGAGTAACTATTTTTTAAACAAATCTTTTATTTTCTTAAAGAACATTTAAAACTAAATTATTTCTATTATTTATTTAATTCTGGTTCGCTGAATTGCTTTTAATGTTAAATAAATAAATAAAAATATATATATTAATTAATAATTATTAATTTTAATTAAAAAAATATATTAATGAAAATATATTAATTAATAATTTTAATTATTAATTTTAAAAAATATGTATACTTAAATGATTTTTGAACTCATTCATTTGCTAGAAATTTTGAATGTATTTTCTTTAGGAAAATCTTTATTTTCTGAGCTAACATTAAAACTAAAATTATTTCTATTTTTTATTTAATTCTGGTTTGTTAAATTGATTAAAATAAACAAAAAGAAAAAAATATATTAATTAATAATTATAAATTTATTTACAAAAAATATATATTAATAAAAAAATATGTTAATTAATAGTTTTAATTATCAATTTTTAAAAAATATTTACTTAAATTAATTTTGAACACCTTAATTTCCTAGAAATTTCGAGTGATTTTTTTTAGACAAATCTTTTATTTTCTTAAGGAGCATTTAAAACTAAAATTATTCCTACTGTTTATTTAATTCTGGTTCGCTGAATTGCTTTTAGTGTAAAATAAACAAAAACTACCCAAACATAAAAAATAAATACATTTTTTCCTTCAAGTTGAAAAAAAATAGTCCCCGAAGAGTTTAAATCATGGCGTATGTGTAGCAGAGTAATGTATTTTATTTATAATACCTTCTTTTTATCTGACGTTCTGAAAGTTCAAGAATGATGAAAGCAATGTGAAAAACTCCAAGAGTAGTGAACTGGAGTTCTTTAAGAACAGTCGGCTGCGAAAGTTATTTTTAGTTCATTACGTTATTTTTAGCCCTTGCTTTCGCTTCGTGAATAACACGGTTATTTTTAGCTTTCAATGTCGCTCTTTTCTCTGCCTTGATGAGTACTAAAAATTAAATTTTTATTTTAACTTTTTTTTTAACTTTCTTGATGAAATTTTCTATATTTATTTTCTTTATTTAATTTCCAATTCTTAGTTATGCGAAAAATATTTTCATAATGGCAACGCGTTTGTTTTTTGAACAGAATCGTTTGGTCGTTTATTTATTTATTTATTAGTTGTAGCTCAGTTGGTGATGCGATATTTTTTGGTAGCTATTTTTCTAATTGCAATATTTTTATTCAATATCAGTAAAAAAATAATGTTACATAATTTCAACAAAATAATAATAATAATAATAATAATTTTCATGATATGGATTTATTCAATTTAGTGTATGCATTTTAAGAATTAATATTTAATTAAAAGTTTTGTCCATTGTTAAATGTAAGTATATAAAAATTGATTTTTAAAAGAATGCATATTTAATTTCCTTTGTAATTAAATTGTTTATAATTTATATTATTTTAATTAAATTTCAAAAAAAAAAAATTGTTTTCATGGAATGTATTTATCCAATTAAAATTTTCTGCATTTATTCTCTCTATTTAATTTCCAGTTCTTAGTTATCAGAAAAATATTTTCAGAATGGCAACGCCTTTATTTTTTGAAACAGAATCGTTTGGTCGTTTATTTACTTTATTCTTAGTTATTGTTATATCATAGCTCAATTGATGATGCGAATTAATTTTTGGTAGCTTTTTTTTTTTTTTTTTTTTCAATTATAGTATTTTTAATCAATATCAATAAAAAAATAATGTTACTTAATTTCAACAAAAAAAAAATAATAATATTAAAATTAAAAATTAAATATTTAATTGAAAGTTCTGTCCATTGTTAAATGTAAGTAAATGCAAATTGGTTTTTAAAAGAATACATACTTAATTTCTACTGTAATTAAAACGCTTATTATTTATATGTATTTTAATTAAATTTTAACAAAAAAAATGGTATGGATGGAAATGGTATTTCATTATATGGATTTATCCAATGCTTAAATTTAATGAATTTTAAGTATTAATATTTAATTACATTTTCTGTCCGTTGTTAAATGTGAGTAAATACAAATTGGTTTTCAAAAGAATACATATTTAATTTCGTCTTTCATTAAAATGTTTGTAATTTTGATTTTAATTTTACATTTATAATTTATATTTATTTTATGTTATTAAATAATATTTATTTTAAATTTAAATGTTTATAATTTATATTTTTTTATAGTTTAATTTTAATTTTAGCAACAAAAAATAATTTCACGGTATGGATTTATCCAATGCATAAATTTAGTGTATGCATTTTAAGTATTTAATTAAAAGTTTTGTCTATTGTTAAATGTAAGTAAATGCAAATTGGATATTTCAAAAGAATACATATTTAATTTCCTCTACAATTAAAGGTATTTAATTTATGTTTATTTTAATTAAATTTTAAGAAAAAAAGTTTTCATGGTAAGGATTTATTCCAACGGTTATATTTAATGAATGAATTTTAAGTATTAATATTTAATTAAAAGTTCTGTCCGTTGTTAAATGTAAAGAAATACAATTTGGTTTTCAAAAGAATACATATTAATTTCCTCTGTAATTAAAATGTTCATAATTTGGACAAATTTTAATTAAATTTCAACAAAAAAAGTTTTCTTTGTCTGGATTTATCCAATGCTTAAATTTAGTGTATGCATTTTAGGTATTAATATTTAATTAAAAGTTTTGTCCGTTGTTAAATGCAAGTAAATACAATTGGTTTTTAAAAGAATACATATTTAATTACCTCTGTAATTAAGTTTATAAATTATATGTATTTTAATTAAATTCCCTTAATCTTCACAGAAAAAATTTCCTTGGGAATCAAAGCTTTATTTAGAAAATTACTGTTAAAAAATATTCGCTTGATTAAAGATATTTTTAATATTGTAAACCTTTTTCTTAAATAGTTATTATTAAAATATACATTATAATACTATAATGTAATAATTATTTTTCACTTATGTTACCTACTTTATTTGCCATAAACCAATATTAAATGTAATTCCCAATTAATAAGTAATGTCATTATGGTTGTAGTGAAAATAATAAGAGTTTTTATATAATAATTTTTTTCATATTCTACATAACAAAATCGTGCTGTGTTATATATGGTCACACGAATATAAAATTCAGTTTTCTTCATAAATGGTTATATAATTTTTTTCTAATTTTTTTTTTTTTTCTTTTTGAAAATTGTTTAGATTTGTCCCAAATTATAGAAATTAATTTACACAATTGTTAAAATTATTGTTATTATTTTTTGTCAAATTCTATAACGATAACTCAGTACTGTAATCTTCCTTAGAATTTTAAAATATTACATATTAAATTATTGTGGCTTACACATTTTAATACAATATATTTTGCAGTAATTAAATTTTTCTGAATTATTGTAATTTTTCCTTTAATAAATTAATTTTTGTTTTAATAATAAGTATTCTAGTTTAAATAATTGACATAAAAATAACTAATATTTATTTAACTTTTATATAAATCATTTGACAATGAATTTCGCTCAAATCTTCACGGCAATGCAAAACTATTTTTCCAAATGAAAATTAACACAGTTGAATTCATTTTATAGACAGCTCATTTTTTTTGACAGCGTAATACAAAAAACCGAAATACAATTTAATTTTAAGTCATTAAAAATCGTTGAGATTTACCTGAAAAGTTATATACCATTCTAATTCATTATTTATTTAAAAAAAAATAATAATATTTAGGTACGAGAACAATTAATTTTGAAAATTAATTATCGAATTTAATTTATTGTTATGACCACACATTTTAAATACCAAAAGTAACTGCAATAATAAAAAACGAACCGTCATATTGAAATATTTTTTCAATTATATATATGAATTCATTGCTTTCGATCTACAATTAAATAATGAAAGAAACTTATTTGTGGTACATTTTTTTTTTACATATTTATCGTCATTGTTCTGTGAATTCCTTTTTAATCATCCAACTATTAAAATAAATTGATGCGTAGAGGCCATATTTTTCAAGAATTAAATTATCTACTTATGTCACGTACTGTAATTGTCATAATGCAATAGTAAAAGAATTCGTTCATTAATGAACAGTGTTTTAATGTAGCTTATAACAATGTTCTTCTATCTCAATGGTGCAACAGCCCCATGGTGGACCAAGGCCTTACGGCAGATTTCGGGACAGGAGATGTTTTCTTTTCATGGAGCGGGTTTGTCAGCCCAACCCACCATTCACAGTCCTATTAGACTGGAACCTATGCTTTAAAGTGGATTCCGAATCACTATAAACTTCCATGGCACCAGCGGGACTCGAACCTGAAACATGTGGCTTCGAGCGCCAGAGCTTTAATCTCTTGGCTATCAGGTCCCAATGAACAATGTTATTATGGTTGTATTTTCAGTTAAAAAATCCACGAAAACAAAACGTGCCCCATTTTGTGTAATGTAACAATCGCATAATTGCAATATTTTTTGTTTGGATGTAGAATATTTTTCTTCTTATTATTAATGAGTTTATCACTATCATAAAATAAAATGAAACCACTTTTTTAATAAAATATATCTTCCATTCGAATTTCCTTCCTTTTGGATTGTATCAATGTCTCGCCTACGGGTTATGAGCATTTGTTACCATTTGGGAAGTACTATTGGATTAAAAGAAGCAGGGTGGTTAATTTCAAAGATCTGCTTGACGTTTGAATATGTTGAAGAAAATTTGCCATTTGGAACAATACTATTCGAACGACGTTAGTAGAAATGGTTGAATCGTAACAGACAACTTCAAGAAGAATTGGCATAGCCTTCGTAGAAAGAGCGTGAAGTGAAACAGATCATCAAAGCGGCTTTTGCAACACCTGATTGAATAACCTATCACAACACATTAATCTTCATTATCAAAGATTCAAAGCGTAGCATAGATCTCAGTGATCTCATACTACATAAGCTAACTAATCGATACGGCATTGAACCACTTCTGACTCTTTTGCAAAGTTGTTATATTTCATGTAATTGATTCATGATTTTATGAATTATATTCTTTTCTTATGTCTGTCTATAGGATTTCTACAAGCGCCTATTTTACCTGATGTGTCCCTGACAGGAATGGAGTTGTTTTATTGATGAGTCTGACCACGAACAGAGCTCGATGAAACGCAGACATGTCTGAAAGACAGAACAATGGACTGTCATGCACCACACTACGACAACCTGATTTGATTTGATTTGCGGCTCTACGGTAATTTTTTGCACACTTTGGGCTAACTACATCTGGAGCTACAGTTTAACGTGGATTCCGAACCACTAACAATCATCCAAAAGACCGCCAGGTTCGAACCTGAAGCCTGTGGTACCAAAGGCCAGAGCCCTAGCCAATTGACCATCAGGCCGCTACAACAGCTTGAAGGTGTGGTTTTAAATCACTTCATTTGACAACCGGACTTTTTTTGTTGTCATCCTTGAGAGCCAAGAACATTGAAACTTCTAAGATCATCGTTGTGTTACCCTTATTTTCACGTCACTTTGGTATATATTTCCAATAGGAATCGCTCACCTCAATCATTTTTACTCATTTCATTTTGTGGCTGTATAAATCCCCAGTTTTTTCTCCAACTGAACACGTTTGAATGTGATGAACAGGCGCCTTTGATCATCCCATAACTCGACAAACAGAGATGCATCACCGTCTGACTGTCCACATATCTTGAAAAGTGAGATTTTGCAACAGATCTCATGGCACCAATTCTATGGATCAATGCTAAGAAAGATAACAATTTGCAAAAGAACTAGGGGTGATTCAAAGCCTTATCTATTGGTTTGCTGCATGTAACTATTTTTTTTAATGCCCAATGGCAAGTTTAGAGGACGACAGGTATTAAAAAAATACAAAGAACAAGATAAAAACGAATGACATCAGTTAATCCATCCACTTAAGTCTAGCAATTCAATAAGGTTTATATAATGAAATAGGTGGCAGTGCAGAACAGGTGAGACATATCCATTCCTTTCTGGTTATTACACAGGAGACAGATATGGGTCAGGAGTCAGTTTAATTCTGTGAAGGTGCTTGTGGAGACTATCATGACCAGATAATAGCCATAGCGATGCCCTGGATTTTTCCCTAAACCATTCTAGGGAAAAATCGGATATCATGAACAGGATCGTACCAGATCGTGTATCGTGTCAGCATCCTCTAGGAAGGAGCACCTAAGGGTCTTTTTAATTATCATGTTAAAGGAATGACAGGACAACTCCTATCATTATTTAACTATAAAAATGAGGCCCCTTTTTTATGTAACTTTTATCTCCTGATAAAAACAAACGCTTTATTTATATATTTTTTTCCATTATAGTACGAAATCTAAGAGATTATTTTATTGAGTAATACTACTTCTCAAGATTTGATGAGGCCCATTTGGTTATATTTGAGCGGAAGATTTTAAGGGTTATTATTGGAGGTGTTAGGGAAAGTGATTGTAGAGAAGATTACGCAGAAATTTATAAATGTTATAAAGACCCAGATATTATAAAATTTATTAAAATCAATAGGTTAAACTGGGCTGCTTATGTATTTAGAATGAATGATTTAAATCCTGTAAAAAGGCTCATTTTGGTTACAGTCACAGAGACAAAAAGGAAGATTACGACTCAAATTACGATGGATAGACGCAGTTGAAAAAGATTTTGCTGTACTAAAAGCTAAACATTGGAGGACCCTTGTCACCCATATGAATGCATGGAAATCTCTAAAAGGAAAGCCTTGGCCCAACTTGGGTTGTCGTATGATAACGAATACTACTTCTAAAAGTATTAATAAATAATAATTTACCACCCAAATTTTAATTATCATTTAATAAATAAACCCACTTCCTTGTTTCTTTTTAAAATCAATTGAATTGTCTGAATGAACTGTTTGCGTTCCTTTAAAAAGGCCAAGAATCCAATACGTCATTTCAGTATCCAATACGCTTTAAACTCCATCCACTCTCTCTGGTGATTATGGGGACTATTTGATATTTGATTATGGGGACTATTTGATATATCCCTTGCAAGACCATTATTCCACCCTCCCTAAACCGGTGGCATTCATTCAAGTCGTAGTAATAATCAGCGTGCCCATTTGTAAGAGGTGGCTGAGACAACTGGTGTGGTTATATTGATTCGATTGCGCTCACCTGTGAAGACTAAATATAGATCTTCCACCCTGCGACTAATCCTTTCTCGCACTATCAAAGGATTCTTTCAATATCCTGATTCAGAATCCAGGGACGCTGGCCAGAATAGTAAGCTAATTCAAAGCCTTCTTGATTAAATTCGAGTTTTAGGCACTGGTCGAAGATTCTTCCAATTTGGATATTCTTTAAAAGAACAAACTTTGGCTATACTTTACACATAAAAAAAAGTTTAGGTTAGTTTTTTAAAGATTTAACAAATTAATCGGTCATGTTTCTCTTAAAGCTTTAAATCCTACAGATACGATGATATATACATTGAATGCTCAAATTATTTAATATCCTTGAAAGTTATTTATATGGAAAATGTTACTAACTGATTTTTCCAAAATTTTATTACACGATCATGGAAAAGAAACTGCAAAAAAAGGACCCTGTTTAAAAAACTATTTATTGAAAAATGTTGAAAAAATAATTAAGTATTTTCTATAAGAAAAATGAAAAAGACAATAAAAGCTTTGATTCTTTTCTACTTAGTAGACTACTTGGTAGAAATCTGACTTGGCTCCGTGTCATTGAAGAAGGAGGACAATGCAATCCGGAAGGAATTTTAGGTAAAACTACTACGCATTTGAGTATCGTATGGGAGAAAACCGGAAAACTTTCATCAGGTAATTCGTCTCACGAGGCAAGATGCTGCACATTATAAACGTCATCGAGCCTCCTAGTTTCTTGAAACAGTGTCTTCAGCAAATCTGCCAGTGGATTGAACCTCCGCCCTATTGCTCACCGGCGGCGCACGTTACAACTGAGTCACGAGTCGGGCATTAACATGCGTAAACACATTTCTTTCTATCATATCTCAGGAAATCACCAAATTATTGAAGAAATCGCATAATTATTTATGTACAAGAAATTTCAAATAATTACATATTTTCAACAAGGTTAGGTCTTTTTAAAAATTTAGCTATTCTCCATAAGAAAAAATGTCTAATAATTTTGTATGTATACTACTGGGTCCAAAAGGTAAGACCAATTTTCAATTTAAAATTCCCGGGAATATGGTATTTCAATTTGTTTTCCTCAAGAAATGTTTAGAAGTGGTAAAAAGAGTTCCAAAAAGGCAGAGAATGCGTTGAAGACGAAGAGCTCTTTGGTCGACCACCAACCTCAACCGACGAAACTCACGTCCAAAAAATTAAAGATTTGGTGCTTGCAAACCGTCGATTTACAATTAGAGATTTGCTGATGATGTTGGAATGTCAAAATTCTATTTTAAAAAATGTTTTGGGCCTCAAACGTGTCAACTCTCGATTGGTACCGAAAACACTGAATGCGCCAGCTCCCACTGCATTGATTCTTCGTGACTTTTTCGCCAAAAATGAAACTCATATCGTTTCACAACCACCGTATTCACCTGATTTAGCATCGTGCTACTTCTGGCTATTCCCTAAACTCAAAAGACCACTCCGGGGACAACGTTTTGAGTCGATTAAAGAGACATTTCAAAAGTCGCCGGAGTCAATTTTAGCATCTATACAAAACCAAGCGTAACTCAAGCGCTAATGAATATTTTGACGTACAATTTCATATATATGTCAAGGACAGTGCCAACAACCTATAAAAGAAAAGAAATTTGCCCGGGACATTTAAATTGAAAATTGGTCTTACTTTTTTGGACACAGTAATATTTTGAGTACATGTTTACTTTTCTGAATTTAAATCAGCTTCATGAATATTATTCAAATATAAAACCTCATATTTAAAAATTATAAATTTTAAAATAAAACAAAATGAGTCATTGTCTGACTTTCCAAGGATGAGAAATAAATATTTTTCCTTTTTTGAAATTCAAAGGAGGCGATTTTTCCCAAGGAAAAGAAAGTATGAGAATCTTCTTTCTGAAATGAGTTTCTTATCAATATTATGGGATATGGGAGAAGCCCTTCGTTTTCAAGGTTAAATTTTTTAATCAATTTAAAATGCATTTTTCTAGCGTGTAAAATATGCTTAAAAGAAAATTTTAATTTTTTAGTTTAAACTGGTTAGTTTTAGTTTAAAATATTGACAATATATGCATATGCTGTAAAGCGCGGTGCAACAGTTATTTATGAGTCAGAGACTTGGACCTTGACTCAAAAACAGGAGAAGATGTTGATAATAACCTGGGAGAGAAGATCTTAAGAGCTACATTTGGACCTATCAGAGAGGGGGATGTTTGGAGGAAGCGCTACAGTCATGAAATTGCAAAATTGTTTGGAGAAAAAGATATCATGAATTGCATAAAGTCAAAGAGAATTCAATGGTTAAGACACATAGGAGAGGATGGACGATAACATAGGTTACCAACCTAACAAAGAAGACTTTCAAGGGGGAACCGATAACAAAGAAGATTTTCAAGGGGAAATGCCAGGACCGAAGAAAACCGGAAAGCCAAAAAGGAGATGGATTGATGAACTGGAAAGGATCTGAAGATTTTGAATATATGGTGGTCAGAAATTTCTCATTTAAACCAAAAAAAAAAAAAAAAAAAAAAAATTAAAGGATCTATTTTTTCTCTCAAAAACTAATATTTATGCCAACACAAATGAAATTATATTGTCTAGATTCATTAAGAATGAGATGTTTCTATAGAAAAGCTATAATGCGCTTTGAAACACCTTGATTTCAAAAGATGTTTCACTTTATGTATTTATTTATTCTGGAGTTTTGAGCCTGGGGCAACCTAGCGGATAATCCGTTAGTTTGCCCAAACAGGAGATTTCGGGTCCATAATCTGACAAGCGAAAGTTTTCTGTTTAAGCCATTAATAGGCATAATTATATAAACCAGAAAGTTCTCCTGTTTGGAATCGAGGAGCACAGCATAATGCTAAACGCCCTGATATGCTCTCGATGCTGCATGCATACTTGTTAGCGTTGCATCTGCTACATATCTGCTGACTACGGTTGTGAGATTAAGGTCAAAGTGAAAAAACCCAGCTAGAAAAGCAATTTAGAAAACCAAACAGTTCCCGTATATAAGCTTGATATAGGTTGGATAAATCTGTAGGTCGGAAAAACCTTCGACTGGATTCGAGAAACAGAGTAAGAATTGTACTCTTTTTTTTTCAAATAGCAATTGCACAGCGAGAGTAGATCATACCAGATCAGTGTGGTGCCCCTAATTATATTGAACCTTCTGTTGAAGTGCTTACCATTTGAAAATAATATCACTTTCTAATACACACATTTTTTTTTTTTTTTTTTTTTTTTTTTTTGCGTGGAAAGCAAATTTTAACAAAGCAATCCTTTTTTTACTGAAATCATTTCGTTTCCTACATTTTTAGCTATTGCAAGTAATAATTATTGCATATTCCAAAATTTTATATTTTGTTGTTTCTTATCCCACTTGGTCGACAGCAAAATCTAGACCAAGTCCGTGAACCCGTGGGTTATCGTGAAAGGAGGGAAAGGGGACAGCTTCTGTTGTGATAGGGCACCCGTAGGTAAAAGTCTGACTTGGCTACGTGTCGTTGAAGAAGGAGGGCGGTGCCTTCTGGAAGGACTTTAAGGGGGAATTAAGATGTTGAACATCCCAAACGCCATCGAGGTTCCTCGTTTTTGAAACAGTGTCTACAATAATGCCTCTAGCGGATTGAATCAGCCTTAACGCACACACGGCGCACGTTGCCACTGAGCCACGGTTATATGAGACCGGGAACTACGACTTAAAGTGGATACCGAACCCCTACAAACATCCATGGCACCACCATGCCAGAGAGCTAGCCACTCAGTCATCAAGCCCGCCCTTTGGTACGACAGGCTCCAGGTTCAAATCATGTATAAAAAATTTTTTTACTTCAATGATATAAGGGCCCTGATGGCCGAGTGGCTAGCACTCTGGCGCTCGGTAGCACAAATTTCAGATTCGAATCCCGGCGGTGCCATGGACGTTTGTAGTGGTTCGGAATCCATTTAACTGTAGGTCCCGGTATGTTTAGCCTTCATGTGCACAAAGTTACAGCAGAGCGCAAGCCAAGCTGTTAAGAAGAGAATTTACTGGAAAGGATTTAAGGAACCGAGCAAAATATTTCGCCCGGATGTGATATCTTGGAGAAACGCTGAGGAAACCCATTCTCTGTGTTTTATATACCTAAAACACAACACGGAAGAGTCATTTACAGAGAAAAATTTATACGGAATTGTAACTTATAGAACGGGTAAACCTTATTGCATGTTACACGTTAACTTAATGCCTTAACGAATTTAGGAGTTGTGAGAATCTCAGATAAACTTATGCTCGCCTCTAAAAAGACAAATTTGTCTGGAGCCCCGGATTATTCTGTTTTTGTTTGTCTCTGAAGTGCGGTAGCCGTCTAGACAAAAGAGGTGCACGAACTACAGTATGTATCGTTTTACAGTTTATTAAGCAACTTTATCAAAATATATTAGTATTCATGACACATTGGAAAGCAGACATGTATAAAAACGAACCATATTCAAGGAGAGCAAAAACCTGGAACAGTTACGAACACAAAAGAAGATTTTTGTGAAGAAAAAAGATATGTGAGAATATTTTTTAAAATTTTGTGTTGTTGTACTATTTATGAGATTACCCTTACTCAGTCTGAAAAATGAAATAAATCTGTAATAGTGTATCACTGGTAAAATGGAAGATGCAGCTCTTCTTTTACAAAGGAAACCTTAAAAAAGGAAAAAGCTAAACCGGACTTCAGTCGGAGGGTTATGATAGAGTATGCCCTCGTACTCTCTAGACCAATATAGAAGGAAGAGTAAAGCCTTTCATGAATAGTTGTGTTTTTAAATACCGGATTAAATAATAGAGAGTTTTTAAATACCGGATTAAATAATAGAGTTTTTGCATACCGTATTTTGGACGTCCGTTAGCTTTTTCTCCCTAGCGCGCATGCTCATAAGAAATATTATTACAGATACGCATGCCTCAATTTCCTATGAGCATGCGCGCTAGGGAGTAAAAGCTAACGACGTCCAAAATACGGTATGCAAAATCTCTCTAATGTTTATAAATAATGCTTTAAAATAATTAATTTTAAGGAATTAAATAATATTATCATCATCGACTCAACAGCCCAATGATGGGCCAAGGAAATCTGCCAGTGCTTGCTTGAGATGAGATGAGATCATCTCAGGGGTAGGGGGTAGAGTTGTCAGCCCTACCCAAGGTACAGGGCAGAATCGTCATCCCTACGTCCAACAGTCATATTAGACCAGGAAAAGTAAATTTTGAACCACTACAAGTATGTATGACACCTCCCTGAGTCGAACCCGAAACATGTCGCACAAATCGTCAGTTTGGTTTGACTTGTCGCTCTACGGTCTTCTTGTGCACGCGAGAGCTAAACAGACCGGGACCTACGGTTTAAAGTGGATTCCGAAGCCCTACAAACTTCCGTGGCACCGCCCTGAGTCGAACCCGAAACATGTGGTTGCAAGAGTTAGAGTGCTAGTCACTCGGCCATCAGGCTCCAAATAATGTTTTAGTATTCTGAAATTAATTTGCTATTAGAACAATAGGTATGTAGCAGATTCAGCAGTATTAAGTATTTATTACACTACATAATATTATACTGTGGATTGACAACCTAGTGACTAGAGCTCTAGCGATAAGTACCACAGGTTTCGCGTCCGAGTCTCAGGGCTGCTATGGAAGCTTGTGGTGGTTCGAAATCCACTTTAAAATGTAGGTCCTGGTCCAATATGACTGTAGAGTGTTGAGCGTAGGGCTGACAAACTTACCCTATAAAAAGAAACCATCTTATGTTCCGAAATCTGCCAGTAGGCAGACGGCCTTGGCCACCATGGGTTGTAATTCCAGGGAGTTCATAACATTATGCCACCATAATTTGGAACGATTAGAAGTTGTTGTTTCTTATCCCACTCGGTCTACAGCAACATCCAGACCAAGTCCACGAACCCGCATTTGCTTTGTGCATGTTCTCACAGAAGGAGGGAAAATAAGGTAGCTTCTGTTGAGACGGAGCGCCTGTAGGTAGAAGTCTGATTTGGCTGCGTGTCCTTGAATAAGGAAGGTAGTGCCTTCCGGGAAGACTTTTAGGAGAAACTACCTTAGATTTGCTTATCGTAAGGATGGGGGGAAACTCCGTCCAGGTAATCTGATTAATGAGACAAGAGGATAAACTCTAAGATCAGAAGGGATATCCTAGAATGTTCGTTCTTTTTCTTTTACCCTTTCAACTAAACGGAAATACTTTCCATCCTACAGATTTACCATTTCCATTCCGGCATGGATAAGGAAGGTTTAGGATATTTATCGACTAGAAAACACCAGCCGACTTTCATGAACAAATATCCCTCATTTGTGTGTCGTATGGGAGAAAATTAAGAACAATTCCAATAAGTTCCGACGGTCGAAGAGAAACTGTTCTTTTACAATTTCCACCAAGGGCCTGAATGGCCTAGTGGCTAGCGCTCGGTACCACAGGTTTCGGGTTCGAGTCCCGGCTGGGCCATGGATGTTTGTAGTGGTTCAGAATCCACTTTAAGACGTAGGTGCCGGTCCTGATAGGATCGTAGAGCGTTGCGGGGGCATTGTTACTCCGCGTCCGTGGCTTATATTCAAGTTACACGCGCCCCCTGGGTAGTGCAAAGTGAGTAACGTCTGTGCAGCGCTTGCCTTAAGGCATCCCAGACCAAGCTGTCTAAGTGTTTGCCAGCTGCATTGGAACAAATAAAAACAAAGAACAATTTCCACCATGACTACTGGTTTTCTTAAATAGTGAGTGTAACTCAAATCGTAAGCGGTATTTGAATCGCCTTCTCTGAGTGCTATTATTTGAGTATTTTAGGGTTGAGCTGAAGTGGCTAGCGATTACTTGTGAGGTGATGATCTGAGTTCAATTAACAAAAAATATTAAATTATTAATTAGAAAAATTAATTAATTATTTAAAATTTTAAAAAAATTACCAAAAAATATTTTAAATTATTAGAGAAAATTAAAAATTTTAAAAAGAATTAATTTTAAAAAAAAAAATTTTAATTTATTTTTTATTTTTAAATTTTTAAAAATTATCAAAAAATATTTTAAAATTATTAGAGAAAATTAAAAATTTTAAAAGAATTAATTTAAAAAAAAAAATTTTAATTTATTTTTTATTTTAAAATTTTAAAAAAATTATCAAAAAATATTTTTAGTTATTAGAGAAAATTAAAAATTTTAAAAAGAATTAATTTAAAAAAAAATTTTTTATTTATTTTTTTATTTTAAAATTTTAAAAAGTTAAAAAAAAAAAAATTAAATTTCATTAAAATAATTTGAACGAAAAATCTTCATTCCTCCACTGATTGTTAGAAGGGTGTGAAATCCCCATTTGTCATTCATTGGTTTTAAATATCTACAGGGTGATTCAATGGTCATAGTACAAACGTCAAGGTTTTGATAGCGTACTGAAACAAACATTTTTTTATAATAATGTATGGTCGGAAGTGACGCTTTGTGGCAAAAAACACTTTCAAGTAAATTTCCGCAGCAGCCACACATAATATAGATGAGTTTCAAATCCTGTAGATGACAACTTCGATGCGTACTCTATTTTATTCTATGTTTGCATTTACGACAGTCCAGTTGACACAATTTAGGACCTAGACTATCCATTGCTCCTGCAAGCATCCGTGAAATGCCTGGCATCTTTGGAACTGTTCGCCAATCACTCCTTCTTTTGTTGTTCATTACTATTAGTGACCTCAATTCTGAGCGATTATTATAAGCATTTATTTTTGTTCCAATGCAGCTGGCAAACACTTAGACAGCTTGGTCTTGGATGCCTTAAGGCAAGCGCTGCACAGACGTTACTCACTTTGCATTACCCAGGGGGCGCGTGTAACTTGAAGATAAGCCACGGACGCGGAGTAACAATGTCCCCGCAACACTCTACGATCCTATTAGGACCGGGACCTACGATTTAAAGCAAATTCCGAACCACTACAAACATCCATGGCACCGCCGGGACTCGAACCCGAAACCTGTGGTACCGAGCGCCGGAGCGCTAGCCACTCGGCTATTCAGGCCCCATTATTATAAGCATTGAATCAAAAAAACCACTTTGCAATAATGTTTTAAATAAACAACGTTTTTTTTTTATCATGTCTTATTTTGTTATCATGCCTAAACGAGTCACTTCCGACCCTACTTTAATATACAAAAAAAAAAAAAAAAAAAAAAAAAAAAAAAAAAAAAAAAAAAAGGATATGTTTTAGTAAGCTGTTCCACCCCACAAAGTTTATTCCAGGACTCATTGAATAACATCATCATGATCATCATCAGTGGTGCAACAGCTCCATGTTGTGCCAAGGCTACTGGCAGATTTCGAGAGGTGTTTTCTTTTTACGGCGTAGGGTTGTCAGCCCTACGTTCTACAGTCATATTACACAGGGACATACGGTTTGAAGTAGATTAGAAACCCCTACAAACATCCGTGGCACCATCGGGGCTTGAGCCCGAAACTTGTGGCACCAAGCACCAGAGTCACTCGGTCATTAGGTCCCTCCTTGATTAACCCTGTACATTAATAAAGTCGTTCCGCATATTTCCTCTGAAATCAGAGTGAATGTATTAGTTGTGAATCATAAATCACACCAAAGGATTCTTAAAGATCTAGGTTTTATTGACCAAAGAAGAAAGATCGTCCATTTAGGTTTTCCAAACCTTACAAGTTCTCGAGATATTCATTAAAATCTAAAGTAAATGGTGCAAGACGTTTTTTTAATTTCGTAGTCATGACAACGCGCGTCCCCGGATTTTTGCGTCTGCAGTAAAAACGGAAATTGAAGCTCATTTTAAAAAAACATTTTATAAATTGTATCATTCGACTCATTTAATGACATGTTTGTTTATTTTTTTATTTTTTATTATTTTAAAAACAAACAACACTTTGAGTTTGGGATTAAAGTATTTATATTAACTTATTGAAAAATGAAAATTTTTGGTCTATAAAAGGCAGTATCAGTAAAACTGACATATGAAATGTTGCGAATACTTCTTAAATCTATTTTACGAATAATCTTATTACAGTCTTCTTCATTGACGCAACAGCCCCATGGTAGGCCAAGGCCCGGAATCTACTAGCAGATACCAAAACATGATAGGTTTTTTTACGAGGTAAGGTTGTCAGCCCTACGCCCAATAGTCATATGAGAGTGGAACCTACAATTTAAAAATGGATTTCGATCCACTACAAACATCCATGGCACTGCCGGAACTCGAACCCGAAACCTGCGACACCAAGTTCCGGAGAGAAACCTAGTCACTCGGCTATCAGACCCTTTATGAATATTTTACCATATGAAAAAAAAAGTTTGTTTTGAATGACGTCAAATTCGAAAAAAAATCTATATTTCAATTTTTCCAATACACAATTTGACAATTTGAATACTTTCTTCTTCATTGGCGCAACAGCCTCAGGGTGGACTGTCTGCTACTGGTGGATTTCGAAACAGGTTTGGTTTGGTTTGCCGCTCTACGGTCATTTTTTTGCACACTTTAGGCTAATTAGACCGAGACCTACATTTTAACGTGGATTCCGAACCACTCACAAACATCCATGGCACTGCCGGGACTCGAACCCGAAACTTTTGGCACCAAGCGCTAGTCACTCGGCCATCAGACGCCTTATGAATACTTTACCATCTGAAAAAAAAAATTTCTTTTGAGTGCTATCAAATACGAAAAAAAATCTATATTTTAATTTTTGGTAAAAAAACCCAAAACTAAAGGAGGTCCTTTCTCTTTTGGTTATTTTAATTACAAAAAAGGATTTTGTTGTAGTTTCATTTAGCAATATTTTTTGCTTTAGATTTTTTTTATGAACTTTAATCGATTATAAAATGTTTACTATTTCATCTTCGTTATTATTTAAACTTTTCATGTTCTCTTTCGTAAACCTTGAATTCTCCCTGTTAAAACAGGCTTAGTAATCTTTAACAAATTTTTATTCTTTTGTATCTGGAATTATTATATTTGACTGTATACTCCCTTGTATAAACTCTGGCGCTCGGTACCATAGGTTTCGGGTTCGAGTCCCGGCGGTGCCATAGATGTTTGTAGTGGTTCGGAATCCACTTTAAACTGTAGGTTCCGGTCTGTTTAGCCCTCGTGCGCATAAGATGACAGTAGAGCGACAAACCAAACTTTGTATAAAACAGTTGTATAAAAACAGTGCTGTTGGCGAAACAAATTCCAATGATACCAGTATCAAAAGAAAAATTTGACTTGTCGGGGAATAAAACCAGAAAAAAATTTAAGTTAATTTAAGGGTTATTTTCTGTACAAAAAAAATTATTTTATCTCTCAATGAATTATTATTTGCATCTCAATATAATTTTAAATATATTTCTATAAATCTTCATATATTATAAAAATCCAATGATTCAACTTCATACATTAGATGACTACTTCAAATTTTCTTCTTATTGTAGATTGTAGGAGCCGCTAGCTCCTTCTTTGTAAAATGTTGAAACATAACGGTGGTCTCATGCCCTTTGAGTTTATAAGCAAAATAGATAATTAAATGCCCTTTTTTTAAAAGAGAATTATTTATTTAATAAAATAAATTAAAAATATCAAAAATTTCAAAAATGTACATGTTGATAAAAATCAGTTGCATGTAATAAAACAGAATGAGTTGTAAGGAATTAATTTAAAATATTTAGAACAGTGCGAGGTCTTTTGCTATGTCTGCGGAAAGAAATATCATAATCGTAATTTTGTAGGATATTTAAAACGGGGTTATTGATGTTTCGCATATCATTATAGAATTTAGTAGAAATTTTATGAATAAATTGTCTTAAACTTGGAATCAGAGAGCTCGTCTAATATCGTCATTACGAAAGTACCAGGGTGAATTCGTTAACATTCTGAGAGTTTTGTTCTCAAGCCTTTAAATAGTTTCAAAATTTGTACGTGCAACAGAACCCCAAACTGGGCTTGCATAAGCTAATACTGGACGAAGAAAAGAGAGATATATTAGAATTTTGAGATTAAGAGGTGAAGCTGAATTTCTATTGATTAAAGAATAGTGAATTCTAAATTGAGTATTGAATTTATTTCTAAGGTTGTAGATATGCGATCTGTAGTTAAGTTTATTATCAAGAATAATCCCTAAGTGCTTAGTTTCTTTAGACCAGGTGTAATATAATTATTGTATATTTTAATATTAGGAGGGTTATAGGATTTTTTGCAAGGGAAAAGAACTGCTTCAGTCTTGTCCACATTTAATTTTATCTCCCAGTTAATGAGCCATTTTTCTAAATCTATGATATAATTTTGCAAATTTTACTGGTTATAGTGCAAGTTTATCGGCCTTGCGTTAAGATTGCAGTGTTCAAATTTTCTTTCTCGTTTTCAAAGTGCCTGTCCTGACTTGCCTTGGTGTTTTGAGATGTACGCTCTCTGATGCTATTTTATTTCAATTTATTCAAACAAATGCTGTTGGGCCTGAATGGCCGAGTGGCTAACGCTCTGGCCCTCGGTACCACAGGTTTCTTATTCGAGTCCGCCGGTGCCATGGATGTTTGTAGTGGTTCGGAATCCACTTTAAACCATAGGTCCCGGTCTAGCAGGATAGTAGAGCGTTGCGGGAGGTACTGTTACTCCGAGTGTGTAGCTTATCTTCAAGCGACACGCATCTCCTGGGTAGTGCTAAGTGAGTAACGTCGTTGCAGCACTTGCCGTAAGGCATCGAAGACAACTGTCTAAGTGTTTCCCAGCTGCATTAGAACAAAAAAAAATCAAAATGCTGTTAAAATACTAAAGCTAAAAGAAGTTGGCAACGGTGAAAATGAAACCTTTATAAAGGAACTATTCTAAAACTCGACATTCTTGATTTCATTGCCCATGATATGTCACAAATTCAATTTTAAAATAAAAGAATTGTTGCACGTACATTTCGGCAACCAAAAGGAACAAAACAAGTAATCTAAAAAAATTTGTTTAAGTCAATTCCTACTTTTCTTTTTCACAATATTGCAGAAAGTCCTTTATAAATAATTTTCATTCATTTTTTAAGTTTATCTGGCGTCATCTATTGGTAGATATATCTAACTTAAATCTAAAAAAAACTAAAATTAATTAATTAAATTTAATTTACTGAATTAATATTTGAAAAAACAGTGTTAACATCCAGTGTCATCCACTACAAGTTTAAAAAAAATGTACTTGAACTTGAGTGGATGAATAAAAAGTATTTTATGAACGATTGAAAATTTGAACAAGATATATATAGGGAGAGTGTGAGTTAATAGAAGGAATTGAATAAGATGGTTAAATATGAAAATGAAAGAAATGGATAAAACAGCAGATCAGTTAGACCATAATATTTTAAAGTTGAACCATGGTTAGAAAATATGTAGTACAACTAGTACTTGAAATAAAAGTTAATAATAATCCCCAGAAAGAAAAAGTGGGATACCTCACAGCTTACAGGTTACGAACCTTTCCGTAGAAATTGAAGTATCATTGCTGGCTTATAATATGTATCCTCTGCATAACATTGCATTATATATAATATATTCATTGCATATCAAATATCAAAGAGTAAGAAAGAACGTTATATACGAAAGCACTTTGTTTTGTTTTTGTTTCTTGTTTCTACATATTTTATGCAATGAAACAAAATATGTCCAATTGTTTCCGGACTTTTTAAAGACTTTTAAAGTTTCCGGACTTTCAATTCAATCTCCCAGCCAAGTAAAGCAAATTAACTTTCGAGTGATACCAGCCAATGGAAAATATATTGGTTTGAATATATCGATGTATAGGGGCCTGAATGGCCGAGTGGCTACCGCTCTGCCGCTCGGTACCACAGGTTTCGGGTTCGAATCCCGGCGGCGCCATGGATGTTTGTAGGGGTTCGGAATCCACTTTAAACCGTAGGTCCCGGTCTAATATGATCGTAGAGTGTCGCGGGGGCATTATTACTCCGCGTCCATGACTTATCTTCAAGTTACACGCGCCCCCTAGATAATGCAAAGTGAGTAACGTCTGTGGAGCGCTTGCTTGCATTTAAGGCATGCCAGCAAGACCAATCTGTAGGGGCCTGAAAGTGCTTTCGGCCAGTTTCGGGTTCATTATGGATGTTTGTAATGGTTTGGAAAAAAATATATATCGATGTATATATTCCATGGATCCAATATTTAACAAACAATTTTATATTAGGAATCGAAGATTATCTAGTATTTGGCTGTATTAGAGAATTTATTTGCATGATGATTCCATGGA
Source organism: Caerostris darwini (assembly GCA_021605075.1). Lineage (NCBI taxonomy): Eukaryota > Metazoa > Arthropoda > Arachnida > Araneae > Araneidae > Caerostris > Caerostris darwini. The sequence continues at coordinate 429,277 of BPLQ01009398.1, forward strand.
TTCAAACAATTTTATACCAAATGAATGATTTCCATTGATACCAAAAATGATTCACAAATGGATGCTCCCATTATGAAATGATTCACGAATTTCGTGTAATGCTTAAATGTAAATGCCCTGCATCAAAAAGAATAATTAACGTAAAATTAGTGAAAGCCAAAATTATAAAACGAAAGCATGCAAAAATAATTAATGTTTGTACATAAAGTGGCCTGGAGGTTAGTGTACTGCGATGCTCAAGTCAGTTCAGATCAAATCAAAATCTGTCTAACGAGAGGAATTGAAAAAGTGTAGTGTTTACTACCGAAATGAATACTATAAATCAGTAGGAAGCTGGAAAAATAAAAACAATCCTCAAGATGATATCTACGGACATGGTCTACTTCAAAATATGATGGTACCAGGGACTAACATTGAACCTAGAGCTGCCAATGTTTGAGTTTTCCCTCAAGATCTTGATTTTTACTCAAAATGGTAGGTTCTTGGTTTTTATTTTACAACCTTGGATTTTGAATCTTATGGGCCTGAATGGCCGAGTGGCTAGCGCTCTGGCGCTCGGTACCACAGGTTTCGGGTTCGAGTCCCGGCGGTGCCATGGATCTTTGTAATGGTTCTGAATCCTCTTTAAACCGTAGGTCCCGGTCTAATAGGATCGTAGAGAGTTGAGGGGGCAGTGTTACTCCGCGTCCGTGGCTTATCTTCAAGTTACACGCGCCCCCTGGGTAATGCAAATTGAGTAACGTCTGTGCAGCGCTTACCTTAAGGCATCCAAGACCAAGCTGTCAAGTGTTTGCCAGCTGCATTAGAAAGAAAAAGAAAAAAATTTTGAATCTTACTGAGAAAATCGATATCTATAATTATTATTATAGTCTAAAAATAATAGGATGGTTATGCTAAATTTTTACTAGAACAAATTAGTTTTACTAAATATTTACCAAAATCTCTGCCTACAATACTTTTTACTACAACGCTGTACAGCAACAAATAGTTAGATATCCTGGAACATATTAACCCAAAGGTTGGTTTGTCTCTCTATGGTAATTTTGTACACATTTTAGACTAATTTGACCTGGACATACAGTTTAACGTGGACTCCGAACTACTAACAAACACCCATGCCACAGCCAGGATTCGAGCCTATGATACCAAAGGCCAGAACGCTGGCTAATTGACCATCAAGCCGCTATAAAGTTGAATTATTGCTTTAAATAAAAATATTAATCTGGCAACCCTTATACTACATACAGCTTAAGCTATCTTCCATTTGCTTTTAATGTTTACTGTTGTTTTAAATCGTACTGATAAATTTCCCACTGGATATAATTGATGAATACATTTTAACTCAAGATAATTGATGAAAATAGAAATGTTTATTCAGTATTTCAAAGTGAAATGGCTCACTGAAACTAAATTTAAAGATTAGCTACAACAGAATTGCTCTGTGTGAAAATTAAGTGGATGAATACTTCGAAAATAACTGAAAGTTAGAACTTTTTCAAGGCAAGTAATCAGCAGCAGTAATAATAACTGTACAATATAAACAATAAAAAATAAAGACTGGTAAAAATTTTGAATGCGAACAATATATTTCAACGACATTGAAAGGTCAAAAAGAGATGATGATGGCAATTGGCGAACAATTGAAGTAACATTTTTTAGAAGTAAGTAAATATTTAATTTTATAGCTTTAAAATACGATTGTTTGATCAAGTTTTTCAGATTTTGAGAATTTTATAGTGTTTTGATAAAAATCGCTTTGGTAACCCTGATTGAACCTTAAAATTCAGTCATTTTATAAAGTGGCTTACAAACTTTGCGAGTTCATGGGCTTATGTTTGGAATCTTAAATTCCACAGTCAGAATATAAAGTATCTGAAACATTTCATTACACAAAAATCGTGGATAATGGCAAGAGATATCTTATTATTATTATTATTATTATTGACATGTGGAAAAAAATTTTTTTTCATCAAATATTAATTTCGCGCTATCGTTTCTTGTAGTAATGGCTCTAAACTGGCTGGATAGAATATGCCAGACTAAGTGGCAAAGGTTATTGTAGATTAAACATTTTAATTTCGATGAAGAACAAATCAAGGAAAATAGGGAGATTAACGATGTAATAGTAGATTAACCATTAACGTTTTTGGTAATGACAGACATCATTTTTTTATGTATCCTTTTCTTGATGTCCAGGACTAGTAATGTCTTCCACAAAGACTTTCAAGGATCACTTTTCTGCATTGATTGGTTATTTTGGAGAAAATCCCAAATCGAAGATTCCGACCAATACTACGAAACTCATCTAAACTGTACATATATCTTTATATATTATTGTGGTTAGTTACTTTTTTTTTTACTGATTATTTCCTTGTTAGCTTATTATTTTGTATATGTGTTTGTCTTTTTCATCTACATCTACAGTTCTCGCAGTTCACCGTTTAGGTACGCTAAATTATTTTCAATTATGAGTACTTGAATTAATTCTCTTGAATTAATTTTTTTTATGGGACTACTATGCAGTACATATAGCTATATATATCATTGTGGTTAATTTGTTTTGTTCTTACTGATTATTTCCGTGTTAGCTTATTTTGTGTATATATATATATATATATATATAAATCTAAAGTTTTTGCTGTTCACTTTTTGATGTTTAGGTATGTTATTTTCAATTATGAACACTTGAATTAATTTTTTTATGGGAATAACTATGCGGTACATAGAAATTTATGTTTAGCGAGTGCTATTATGTCTGTTATACAAACTGACTGTGTTTTCCATTCGTTTTTTCATTTGTGTGTGTTTTTCTGTATTTTGTGTCGTCTATGTTACTGCCTGACATAATATATATATTACATAATATGAGCACATAAAACATGAATCACAGAGTAAAGTCTTCCTGTAGCTATGAATTTATTAAAAACAACAGGAGGGCGGCAACTCCCACTGCTCCACGATAAGGAAGCAGACCATTCATTCGATTTGAGATCCACTACATTTAACTGAGATCACGCTCTGTTTGTTTGATCAGGGGGCCACTTCCTGCCTTTCTTCTTTGACTGTTTGCCGTCTGCCCACACCTCACGAAAGCAGCCTTCCTTTTACATCTCTTTTTCCCATTCGTTTGCTGGTAGCTTCCATAAAATATAATAAATAAATAAACAAACTGCAGTACAACCTTCGATACTTTGGTAAATCATATTGTAAGATGACCTGAAATAGTACGAAGATTACGTCTAAAGTTATGAAAATTTAAGAAAGAAGATTATAGTATTATCTTGTTCTAACTAAACTAAATGAGATGTATTGTATTTGAAAAGGAAAGCCAGGTTTGGTAATTGAATTCACTAAAATACTGTGAATAAAGTAAATGAGAGCTCAATAAATATAGATCTGTTACTATAGCACAGTACTTGTTGGAGACTTTTTTTCCGGTGTCTATTGTACTTTGATATTTCCGTAATATAATGAGTGATTTCTGCTTCAGTTATACAATATTGACTAACACTTGTTTCAAGAAACAACGTGGACTATAATGCAAAAGCAAATCCGGTAATCCAATCATTGCAGCTGTATTTTAAATGGATTGAACGATTTGTGCTATTAAGTGAAAACTAATAACTATAATCTTTCATTATTGTAAGTCCAGCGCCAACTCTCACAGGCAGCCTTTCCTTTTACATCGGTTTTTCCCATTCGTTTGCTAGTAGCTTCCATAAAATATAATAAATAAATAAACAAACTGCGCTACAACCCTCGAGACATCGTATTATGCGAAATCATATTGTAAGATATACAGAAATAGTATAATGATTAGGTCTAAAGTTATGAAAATTAGGAAAAAGATTATAGTATTATCTTGTTTTAACTAAACTAAATTAGATGTATTGTTCTTGACTTGTCTTGGACAGGATGTCACCAAAAATATAAAGCTAACATATAAATCAGATCTGTTAAATACAAACAAAAACATCAGTTTCAGGAATTAAGCACTTTTCATATCCTTTTAAGGTATTTTTTAACATAATTTTACGCCTTTTGATGAAATTCAAATAAGTGATATCAATAAATATGCATACGAATAAAGAAGATGAACTGCAATACTATGAATAAAGCAGATGAGTGCTCAATAAATAGAAAACTGTTACTATAGCACAGCACTTGTTGGTGACATTTTTCCTGCGTCTATTGTACTTAGTTGATATTTCCGTTAGTTGATATATTGACTAACTTCTGCTTCAGTAATACAATATTAACTAACACTTGATTCCTTAAAATGTTTCAAGAAACAACCTGGACTACAATGCAAAAGCAAATCCGGTAATCCAATCATTGCAGCTGTATTTTAAATGGATTGAATGATTTGTGCTATTAAGTGAATGCTAATAAGTATAATCTTTCATTATTGTAAGTCCAGCGCCGACTCTCGCAGTCGGCCTTTCTTTTACATCTGTTTTTCCCTTCCGCTTGCTGGTAGCTTCCATAAAATATAATAAATAAACAAACAAACTGCTCTATAACCTTCTATACATGGTGTTATGCGAAATTATGTTATAAGATATACAGAAATAGTACGAAGATTACGTCTAAAGTTATGAAAATTAGAAAAAAGAATATAGTATTATCTTGTATTAACTAAAGTAAATGAGATGCATTGTTCTTGACTTGTCTTGGACACAAAGTCATCCTAAATATATAGCTAACAAATAAAACAGATCTGTTAAATACAGATAAAATCATCAGTTTCAGAAATTAAGCACTTTTGATATCCTTTTAGGGTATGTTTTTAACATAATTTTACGCGTTTTGATGGCATTCAAGTAAGTGATATCGATAAATATGCATACCAATAAAGTAGATGGACTGAATACTGTGAATAATGCGGATGAGTGCTCAGTGGAAGTTATTAAAAAAAATTATAGTATTTTCTTGTTTTAACTAAACTAAATGATGTATTGTTTTGGACTGGTCTTGGACAAGGTGTCACCAAAAATATAAAGCTAACAAATAAAGCATATTTGTTAAATACAGGCAAAAGCCTCAGTTTCAGAAGTTGTTTTCATATCCTTTAAAGGATTTTGAGTTCTTCTAAAAAAACATAATTTCCCCCTTTTTGTTGAAATTCAAATAAGTGGTATCTATGAATATGCATGTGAATAAAGTAGATGGAATGAAAGGAAAGCCAGTTGGTAATTGAATTCACTAAAATACTGTGGATGATGTAAATGAGAGCTCAATCAATAAATGGAAAACTGTTGCTATAACACAGCACTTGTTGGAGACTTTTTTTTTTCATGTGTATTGTACTTAGTTGATATTTCCGTAATATAATGACTAACTTCTGCTTCATTCATACAATATTGACTAACACTTGTTTCAAGAAACAACGTGGACTATAATGCAAAAGCAAATCCGGTAATCCAATCATTGCAGCTGTATTTTGAAACGGATTGAACGATTTGTGCAATTAAGTGAAAGCTAATAACTATAACCTTTCGTTATTGTAAGTCCAGCGCCGACTCCCGCAAACAGCCTTCTTTCTACATCTGTTTTTCGCATTCGTTTGCTAGTAGTAGCTTAAATCTTCCCTAAAATATAATAAATAAACTGCTCTATAACCCGCGATACGTTTGTGTTGTGTGAAATCATATTGTAAGATGACCAGAAATAGTACGAAGATTAGGTTTAAAGTTATGAAAATTTTTTTTTAAATTATAGTATTTTCTTGTTTTAACTAAACTAAATAAGATGTATTGTCCTTGACTTGTCTTCGACACGAAGTCATCCTAAATATATAGCTAACAAATAAAACAAATCTGTTAAATACAGACAAAATCATCAGTTTCAGAAATTAAGCACTTTTGATATCCTTTTAGGGTATGTTTTTAACATAATTTTACGCGTTTTGATGAAATTCAAGTAAGTTATATCGATAAATATGCAAACGATTAAAGTAGATGGACTGAAATGTGAATAAAGCAGATGAGTGCTCAATAAATAGAAAACTGTATCTATAGCACAGCACTTGTTGGGGACTTTTTTCCTGTGTCTATTGTACTTAATTGATATTTCGGTTAGTTGATATATTGACTAACTTCTGCTTCAGTCACATAATATTGACTAATACTTGATTCATTACAATGTTTCAAGAAACAACGTGGATTATTTTACAATAGCAAATCCGGTAATCCAATCATCATTGCAGCTATATTTTCAATGGATTTAACGATTTGTGCTATTATGTGAAAGCTAATAACTATAATATTTCATTATTGTAAGTTCAGTTAAGAAACTACGTGGACTATTTTACAATAGAAAATCCGGTAATCCAATCATCATTGCAGCTATATTTTCAATGGATTTAACGATTTGTGCTATGAAGTGAAAGCTAATAACTATAATATTTCATTATTGTAAGTCCAGCACCAACTCTCGCAAGCAGCCTTCCTTTTACATCTGTGTTTCCCATTCGTTTGCTGGTAGCTTCCATAAAATATAACAAATAAATAAACTGCGTTAAAACACTCGTTATGTATGTAAAGTCATGTTATAAGATACGCGGAAGATTAGGTGTAAAGTTATGAAATTTTTTTAAATTATGGTATTACCTTATCTTAAATATACTAAATGAGATGTATAGTATTGTTCTTGACTTTCATGTTCATGACTGTCCTGGACACTAAGTCATCAGAGATATGAAGCTAACAAATAAAACAGATTTGTTAAATATAGGCCATAAACCTCAGTTTTAGAACTCAAGCAATTTTCATATCCTTTAAAGGAATTTAAATCTCCCAAAAAAACTCAATTTTATTTGTTTTGATTCGTTTTAATTTAAATACTATTAGTTATAAATATGTATGCGAATAAAGTAAGAATGAAAGGTAACCAAGCTGGAAAGTTGAATTAACTAAAATACTGTGGGTAATGTAGATGAGAGCTCAATAAATAGAAAACTGTTGTAATACAGTTTTTGTTGGGGACTTGTATTTTCTTGCGTCCTACTGAACTTAGTCACTATATTACAGGAAATCAATCAACTTCTACTTGTCATACAATATTGGCTAACACTTGATTCATTACAGCGTTTCAAGAAAGAATGTGAACTATTATACAATAGCAAATCTGGTAATCCAATCATCGCAGTGTATTTTTCTATGATTCAACGATTTGCGATAAGTGAAAGCTATTAACTGTAATCTTTCATAAGTGCCAGTCCAGTTAGAAAAAACATGATAAATTAAAATTCGAGAAAGAATACGAATTATTATTTATTTTTATATGATTAATTGATTATATATGAATAATTTATTTTTCTATGACTAATTTATTTTATATAAGACTAATTTATTGTTTTTCATAAGTCAACGAAATTGCTTTATTCACAACTCTAATTATTCTTCCTACCTTTATCCACAAATAATTTATATATTTTTATAATCGCTACTTTATGTCAGAAGAGATAGAAAGTGTGGGAAATAACTTGCGAATCTATTTATCTAAATGTTTAATTTTCTATAATAATAACTCATCAAAAATATTCATTAATATATTTTTATCTCTCAAAGATTGAATATATATGCAGACATATAATTTAAAACAGTAGAAACTCTTTAAGTCGCACCTCGAACACCTCCATAACTCGAAAAAATTTTTTGTTCCCTTCCCTTCAAGCCCCAAAACCTCCATTACTCTAAACTTCAACTCTCTATAAGTCGAAAAAATTATTCAATCCCCACAAGCCATTTTGATATATATTTTCCCTCCGTAACTCGAAAAAAAAATTGAACCTCTGTATCTCGAACATTAGCAATATTTGATTTTACAATCTTTTTGTACAACTCGATCATTTGAAACTAATTACCTCTATAGCTCGAAGAAAAATAAGTTACCGACTTGAAGGATTTGCCGACAATGCACGTCATTGTTTCTTAGAAAACAATGTATGAGTATTTAGTAAATAGAATATCCAATTCTATGAAATAGCAAATCGGAAGAAAAATAATTTCCTGCTTTTATAGCTTAGGTAATGCTATAGATAGAGAACGATCGAATTGGCTAAAGCAAAAAAAAAAAAAATAATAATAATAATAATAATAACAATAACTGACTTCTTTAATACATAATATTTAATTTAATTTTAAAGTTGTTTCGGAATTATTTTGATTTTTTTATTGTAGTACATAATATAACTTTTACGTTGTAAATAAACATGTTTATTACTTCTGTAACTTGAATTTTTATTTATTTTACCTCTCAAACTCAAAATAAGTTAGAAAGAATCTAAACCTCTACATGTCGAATATTTCCTTACAAAATCCGCAAAATCCAAAATCTTACAAATTCCTAAGCCGAAAAAAACACTAATTATTTGGCATCACCCTTGAAGTTCTCTTACAGAGGTTCTTGTCTTGTTCTTGTTGCCTTTTGATAGTCTTGGGTGGGTTATTCAAGCTCAGATACGCAAAAATATTGCATAGCTAAGTTCAGTGAAAATGGTTAAACATAAACAGCCCCCTTCCTTTTTTTTAAAAATTTAAAAGTAAAAAACTAACATACTAAAAGATGAATATCACTTAAGCAGACATATTTGAAAGCAGAGCACTCTGCATGCAGAAGATCTTGGGTTTTTATTCACTGATAGCATCCGTTGCAGCCACTGCTTGCAGAAACAATGAGTCCTAAAAAGCAATTGGGCCAGCCTTTGTAACCGTCTCAGTCACAATCAGATTCCAGGTGGTAGTTTTCCAGATTTTATCCCGTATAACACACAAACGTGAAACGATATATCCCTTAAAAGCCTTTTGGAAACTATATTCTCCTTTAGCAGGTGATTTGATCTTGGCGAATTAGAAATATTCGTACATTTTTATTTGTATTTAATAATGATTAAAGATTAAAAGATTAATTTCCGACACCCGAAATTTCAATCCGTGAAATAAAATGTTTAAACAAAACAAACTTAAATACGAACAGTTATTGCGTATTTTACATTTTATTAACAGCAAATGAACCGTTCGCATATTTCTTCTTCAATGGCGCGACAGCCCCTTGGTGGGTCTACTGGTAGATTCCGAAACATGAGATGTTTTCTTCTCACTGGGTAATCCCGCCCTAGGGTTGCCTACGCCCAATAGTCGTATTACACGAGGATATGCTGTTTAAAGTGGAACCACTGCAAACATCCATGGCATCACCGGGACTCGAACCTGAAATCTGTTTCACAGGGCACCAGTGCACTAGACACTTGGCCATCAGGTTCACATATTTAAAACAAAAAATTCAAAATGGCTATTTATCTTTCATACTACTAAAATAACGTACAATCTTTTATAAATAATTTGCAATTAAAACTTAGTTGGATACATAGTTGGAATTTATAATATCTTGTTGCCTTGTTAGGCTGGCTTTAATCAGTTCTGAAGTAATTGAGTTAGAAATAGAACTTCTCGCAGAGCAACTTCTTTTAGACCACGGTTGCCAGAAGTGGATCTTAATTTTAATTTACCAAAAATACCCACATATTCTCAACGGGGTGTTTATTCGGTGACTGTGGAGTGAACTGAAGAAATTTTGACTTGCTATACAGCACCTAAATCCTATTTTTAACGCTTTATTTTAAGGATAATTACCATTGTGACCCGTTTTTACAGCACTAAATTGTAAAATATTCTTTCATATATCTGCAATGATATGATTCATGCCATTGATGATGACCGAATTTCCGACACCAGAAGCATTCATAGAATCCCAGAGAAGTACAGAACTTTCGCTATATTTCACTGTTGGACGAAGATTCTTTGGAAGACATTTCTGAGTTTGGTTTTCTCCATACCATGTGATCGAAAAATGTTGAACTACCTTTCGCTCTCCATGTGGTCCAAAAATGTTGAACTACCTTTCGCTCTCCATGTGGTCCAAAAATGTTGAACAAAGATGACAAACAGTGACTTTACTTACTTTTAAATTGCTTAAATTAAGTCATTATTGTATCTTTTCACATATACGAATACTTTGTCATTACAACAAATCTTGTAAAATTTCGTTCATTGTATATGCATTGCTTTCAAATTTCTTTTGTCGCATGTTTTGTTTTTAAATTTTTAAATAAAAATTCTTGAATATTTAGGTAATTATATTAAAATGTCATGCTCAAATAGTTTCTGAATTTTTTGATAATTGTTTTCATGAAATGAGCCCTCTATTAGACAATCAAAATGTGCTTATTATAAATAGGTAATGTATGAAATTCCTTCTACGCTAACGATAAGTAGAAGGCAAGACTCAACTTGAGATGAATAGCAAAATAATAATGATAATATAATAAAAGTCAAAATAATATGGATAAAATGACTTTTCGCTCCTTTTATGTGCTTTAGATACTACTTTGTTACATATTTCAATTTCATGCAAACCAAGTCAAAGTATTACTTATATGTAAAAGTATCTTATTTACTTTATTATTGCTTTCTGATTGTCCCTATTTCCTACGTGAGCTTTAACTATTGGGGCGGTTTATACATTCGATGACAACGCACTTCAGTTTAAAAAACAACGCAAATAAAAAGCAATAGTTGCATAAGCAATAAATATATTTTTAATAATTGAAAGTAATGAATTTGGAGGTGGCTCAGTGGAAATATGCGCCGTTGGTGAGCATGAGGGCTGAGGTTCAATCAGCTTTTGTTGTAGACACTGTTTCAAAACGCGAGGAGACTCGATGGCGTTTGGGACGTTCAGTATCTTGCCTCGTGAGTCGGACAACTTGGTGGGTGTTTTCCGGGTTTTTCTCCCATACAATACGCAAATCTGAGTAGTTCCCCCCTAAAAGTCCTCTCGGAAAAATCCCTGCCGTCCTTATTCAGCGACACGGAGCCAAGTCAGACTTCTATCTGCGGGTGCTCCATCACAACAGAAGCTGCCTCTGTTCCCTCCATTCATGAGGAATACGATGACAACAACAACAATAAGTTTGGATTAACAAGCCATTATTGAAATAACACACAACATATTTTATGCATGTTTAATTTTATGTATCAATTATATTAATGCGTTTTCTTGCGTGTTCATAAAAGTGTATTGTATAAGCAATAATTAATATTTCAGTAATGCAAGCATTAATTTTCGATGTAAAATCCCTGATGAAATTACATTTAGCAAAACAGGCAAAAAGGCAAACAATGGGTTGTATGTATCAGTTACATAAACGTGTTTGTGTATGCATGTTTATAAATATAAACTGATATTTTATTAAGTGATTAACTGATATTTTATTTAAACAAGCAGTAATTTCCGATTAAAAAATTATCATTGAAATAAAATACAACATATTTAAGGCTTATTCGGTTCCATGAATCAATGAAATAAACGTCTTTATCTTTACCTAAAATCTTTTGATTTCATTCATAGAAGAATTTTGTGATGCACTTTTTCTGGATAACAATTCAAATTCCTTTCAAATTGGAGTCAATTGAAATTTTTTACGTGAACAATAGGTAAACAATTCTATATTTTTGAATTTTTTTTACAATACCTCTCAAGAATTTGAGAGATTAACCGACAATTTCACAATGATCTCGCAAATTTTGATAAAAAATGCATTAAAGACAAGACATTAAAGACTTTCCCGAAATTCCTCTATTCAGTGCCCTCTTTGTGGCACAAGAAAGGAATGACACCATCCATGGCAAGATAGTCGGAAACCAGTAGCACATATGGCCGATATCATCTCAATTTAATCGTCAGGATTCTCTTATCTGAGGCGACACGGACCGTGGACTTGAATCTCTCACAGGCACCGCCGAAAATTCCTCCACTAACAAAGCGATGGCCTTTAAGAAAAAGGCCGCCTTATTGTTATTTGGAGATGTAAATGTGCAATGCCCCATCATCTAGATGCTGAAGAACGTGCATTTTCTTAGTAATGATTCTATCATGTTGACAAATTTCTATATCTGCTTTCAAAACAAGTAATAAAAAAAAAAAATTAAAGTCAATTCCTACTTTTTTTTACTATATTGCAGAAGGTCCTTTATAAATAAATTTGAAATTTTCCGCTTACATCTGGCGCCATCTATTGGTGAGACATGCAACTTAAATCTAGAAAAAAACTATAATTAATTAATTAATTAAATTTAATGAATGAATTAACATTTGAAAAAACTTTATTAACATCGTCCTCTACTACAAGTTTCAAAAAATGTATTTGAACTTTAGTGGATAAGTGAGTGGCTGATGATATAATTCGATGATAACAAAATTTACAAAAAAATATTAATCACTTCTCATATATTCGTATTTTCCTTTTTTGTCACATTGCAGAAATATCACTTAATTTAAGTTCCACAGTGACATTATCAATCAATACTATGGAGATAATAGCATACGCATACGCATATACAATACATAATTTCTATAAAAATGTAACTATTGTATGCAGATTTGGGATTTTTGTAATTTTTATAACATAAAAATTAGAATTCTAAGAGATCCCATTTTTTTTTTCTGAATTCATCAAATTTTTAACTATTGAGTAACCAAAAAATCATTTCAATAAATAGTTCATATTATTTTCATGTGTGAACATGGTGTTGTCCTGGTTACGGGTTCGTGACGTTTTTTGAAAATGAAGGCCAAGCAGATAAAACTCAATTTCAAATTTTGGCCGAAAATTATACTTTGGGCCCCTTAACTCTTGAAATGCTTCATGAATAACATTAATCTTAAGGAATTTTATGGAGAATTTGGCTTTTGCTTAAAGTGTTTTGTAGTCAGTGTTTGAGTCACTTTTCATGTTTCCCTTTATGTCATCACTTCTTATGATTTTAACATAATTTATATTTGTATATCCAATGGCTATAAGTACTCGTAGTGCGTTGATCAATTCCTTCTTCTTGAAGTTACATATTTATCATTTTTGGCATTTTTCAGTGCATATTGAGCTGTATAATGCTTCTTATTGTATTTGGAATACTTCATTCTTCATTTATACATAGAATTTTCAAATATTCCTATATTTTTTTTTATTGAATATTATAGTGTTTCTTGTAAAATTCGGAATACTTCATTTACGACTACATTTATCTTATTTTTGTATATTCTTTTAGAGATTCTAACAATTAATTCTTCATGAAGTTCTTGATCTATTCAACATTGCTATATTCATGTGACTATTGTATTTGGACATTCCTGTAGTATTCCAATCAATTGATTCATATATCTCGTGCATTATTAAACATTGTCATATTCCCGAGTTTATTCATCCGTTCACGAATGTTCACACATGATAAGTTGAAATTTTCCGAGTAGATTTCAGTTTTTTTGTTTTGTTTCGTTTTAATTAATAATTACCTTAAATATTTATTTTGTAACTAACAAGGTGGAAACACAAGCTGTCGGTCACCAATTTGTTTGAAATTTATTTCTTGTAGGTCATGACTGTGATGTTAATTACAAAAAAAATATATATATTTAGTAATATCTACTTCTCAACGTTACAGAAAACTGAGTTTAGAAATATTTAAAAACTTTTTTATTAGGTTGAGCTGAAAGTAATGCACAATTTATGTAAAGCAATTTGGAAAAGAAAAGAAATACAAATTTATTCACTAATATATTCTATAGCCTAATCGTGCCCTGATGCTCAGTAACAACGTGTACCCGCTGGTGAGCATTAGGGCGGGAGGTTCAAACCACTGGCGGATTTGTTTAAAACGTTGTTTCAAAATAAGGCGACTCGATGTCGTTTGAGATGTTCAGCATCTTGCCTCGTAAGTCGGATTACCTGCTGGGTGTTTTTCGGGTTTTCTTTCATACGACCTGCAATTTTTAATACATTGATTTTCACTACTTTGGCCATTATAAAATAAATATATCTTGTAAAAGTGTGATAAATTTCACGGACTGGAAAAATGTTCAAGGCAGGCCGCGGGTTGGCTACCTTCTGGTCTACCAAATAGTTTTGTACTTGTTATAAAGGATATTTGACTCTGTACTAGAATAAAATATATCCTGTACTCTAATTTTTCCCCCTCATGACATGCGGATTGTTTTAAATGCTGACCTAAGATATCTATAGAAAAAAGGTTAAAGAAACCTAACTATAATAAGTTAAAACTGATGTTTTCATTAAAATTTTCAGATGATTATCAGCTCTTACACTATTTGATAATTATTTAAACATTTTTGAAAAATCCGTTTTTGTATTGGATTTCAAATTTATGCAGTGTTCTTCATGTTACGCAAGATTTCTTTTTATTTTAATACGAGACGTTGACTATTTTTTTAACAGAACCAGCACGTTATGTCTTTCAAATTATTGTATATGGTGTAAAAGGAAAAAAAAAAAAACATCTCTTTAATTCTCAAAAATTCGGCATTTCTAAGGTGTTCTAGAGGCCACTATTTCTCCTGCTCTTGTGATATGCATCCCCCTATTGAAATACTAAACTTACAACATGCTGCAACGTTCATGTGGCAAAATTGAAAATCAATCCATTTACATCAGGCCATTCGCCAAAGAATAATGCAACAACTAATTCAGAATTACACGTTACCAAAATATTAAGAACACATAAAAACTCCATCATTAGAATTAAAAATTTCACTACATCAAAACATTAAAAAATTACACAAGTAAAAATTAAAGATACATAAAAGTCTACAAGAGACGTGTGCACATGACATGTTTGCCTTTGTATGGGATGGCCAGGAATCTCATCTCATCTATGATGTGACGTAGGGTAAGGCCTCGAGAAACGAGTAAGTGCTGTTTATTCATAGTCTGTATTACAAACAGGGCATAGGCCAGGGATGGGCAAACTACGGCCTGCGGGCCAGCCCGGCCCATCGGAAGGGTCTATCCGGCCCACGGATAGAATTTTAATTTGCCGGTACGTGGCAAATGAAAATAAATATATATTTATATATTATATATCCATCTCCTTTTCTACTTTGGGGGCCTGAATTGCCGAGTGGCTAGAGCTCTGGCTTTCGGTATCACAGGTTTCGGGTTCAAATCTCGGCGGTGCCATGGATGTTTGTAGGGGTTCGGAATCCACTTTAAACTGTAGGTCCTGGTCTGTTTAGCCTAACGTGTGCACAAGATGACAAACGTAGAGCGACAAACCAAACCTTTTCTACTTTGATTAAATATTTTTTTCAAAGGACTGATGATATTACACTTTCTCTATTTGGATATTTGTACCATGCCTTTCAACGTAAATTGTGAAGCTGTGAGGTCAGATTTGCAGGTTGAATTAATTGAGTTGCAATCTAACAACCATCTCAAGCAGTTGTTTCCAAATATGCCAAAGTCATTATCGAAAGTAAGTTTCCCAAATTTAATATCTCACGGCCAGAAAATCAGTCCTATGTTTGCTTCATCTTATATATGTGAACAAGTGTTTTCAACTATGAACAATAGAAATAATTATTTCAGAAGTAGACTGACAGATGAGCATTTAGCCTCGTTCCTTAGAATCAGTACATTTCACTCCACGTATGAGGAACTTTTAAAAATGAAATCGCAATTTCATTCATCTCATTAACATATTTAAATTGTAATACTTGTATAATGTTTTAAAATTTTAGAAAAATTTATCTTGGCCCGCCAAACTTTTTTTTTTTTTTTCAATTTTTAGCCCGCGACCGTAAAAGTTTGTCCATCTCTGGCATAGGTTATTAGACTTGCAACTTGTAGTATTTAAAAATCTGATCATTCTATTTATGAACATAATTCATTAATTTAATACCTAATACATTAATTTCAACTTATGTTCTATTTTATTGTAATTCGCAAAAATAAATTTCATTCCCAATGCTATGTGTGTGATTGAAACGGAACCCTTGAAATCGGCCATACATTTTTGAAAAATTCGCTTTTTCTTAAATTGATGTCTATCAAGAGAATATAATTAATTTAATAAGATCTTATTAATGAATTAATATAAAAATACTTATTAATTTATACTCACTTTTATAACATCACTCATAATCAATCGTAAAAATAGCGGGGAAAATAAAAATACCGTTTGGGACATAGAATCCACCCACTGATTGCGTCATACGTTATACAACTCAAGCAAAATGCCGTTGTCAACTACTGAAATTTATTGCATAAAAGTTTTTTAGTATCAAATCATATTTTTCTCGAAAATTATTGAGAAGTAGGTCCTATTAGGTCAAATAACCTAAGCTACTAATAGGATAACATCCTAGTTATAACAGGTAGAATAAATTTCAAACAGATAAGTGGGAACAGTGGAAAGCCTCGGTTTGTAAAGGAAAACGATAATTTCTAAATAAAAATGTTTGTATCAGGGCCAATATTTTATAAAGCTAATCCTTTTTTCAATTCCTTCTATTAGCTCACACTCTCTTTATATATATCTTGTTCAAATTTTCAATCGTTTATAAAATACTTTTTATTCATCCACTCAAGTTCAAATACATCTTTTTTGAACTTGTAGTGGATGACATTGAAGGTTAATACATTTTTTTCAAATATTAATTCAGTAATTAAATTTAATTAATTGATTTTAGTTTTTTTAGATTTAAGTTGAATATATCTACCAATAGAAGGTGCCAGATAAACTTAGAAAAATGCATGAAAATTATTTAGGAAGTTCTTTCTGCAATAGAGTGGAAAAAAAAGTAGGAATTGACTTTAAAATTTTTTTTTTTTATATTACTTGTTTTTAATAAAAATATGTAATACAGGGTGAATATAAATTAGTTTGACAAAAGTAAGGATTTGTTATGCTTATTTATATACCCAAACAAGATTATAAGATATATAACCCACAAGGTTTATCATTTCCACATACATTCGATGTGGGCATATCATTACTCACAAATTTCTCATCTGTAGCCATTCATCAGTATGGTATTCTCTCAGATTTCCCATCATTTTTGTCATACGGCAAGAATTGAAGAAAAATTAGTAAGTTGTAAGATTAGCACAAAAACACGGATGGTACATACCACAAAAACAGAAGAAACAGTGGGCAAGAGTTAAATTTTGCTCAACTCTTTTTGAAAAGCTGGGCTCAATGGTCGAGTGAATAGCGCTCTGTATCACAGGTTTCGGCTTCGAGTCCTGGCGGTGCCACGGATGTTTGTATTGGTTCGGAATCCACTTTAAACTGTAGGTCCCGATCTGTTAAGGTCTCGTGTGCAGAAGAGGACCATAGAGCGGCAAACCAAACCTGGGTGAAAAGCTATCAATCTTTTCTCATCAAAAGAGGTGAATTTTTTGAACAGGCGTTAAAATCAACTACAAATATCAAACCTTTCTATCCCAAACCACTGGGCCCCTGAATGGCCGAGTGGCTAGAGCTCTGGCTCTCGGTACCACAGGTTTCGGGTTCGAGTCCCGCCGGTGCCATGGATGTTTGTGAGTGGTTCGAAATCCACTTTAAACTGTAGGCCCGGTCTGTTTAGCCTAAAGTGTGCACAAGATGACCGTAGAGCGACAAACCAAACCAAACATAGACGACAGCAGAACTTATGGGTGAACAGAACATGAGAACAGATAACTTATGGGTGGTACAGCAACATCATGGGCGATTGCTCAATAAGTTGCGTATGTCGCTTATTGTATTTAAGCGTGTACCAACTGCATCCGCAAGGAA
The DNA here is from genome assembly GCA_021605075.1 of Caerostris darwini. Taxonomy (NCBI): domain Eukaryota; kingdom Metazoa; phylum Arthropoda; class Arachnida; order Araneae; family Araneidae; genus Caerostris; species Caerostris darwini. Next base: position 446,913 of record BPLQ01009398.1, read on the forward strand.
TGTTTCCAAAATGTCCATCGCTGAGCTCTCATTGCCTACGAAGTCTGATCCGTGAAAAATGACGGCAATTTACATCACCAACTGATATCTTGTGCACATGTCTATTAAGGATCGTACTACAACATCAAGCACGTTTGTTTTATTTGGGTATGTTGCCTATAAGTAGGGCCTGATGGTCGAGTGGCTAGGGATCTGGCTCTCGGTCCCACAGTTTTCGGGTTCGAATCCCGGCGATGTCATGGATGTTTGTAGTTTGTTCGGAATCCACTTTAAACCATAGGTCCCGGTCTAACATGATCGTAGAGCTTTGCAGGGGCATTGTTACTCCGCGTCCGTGGCTTATCTTCAAGTTACACGGGCCCCCAGGATAGTGCTAAGTGAGTAACGTCGGTGAAGCCCTTAGTGCATAAAAGATGAGGTCTAATTGCCAGCTGCATTAGAAAAAAAAATGTTGCCTATAAGCATGCATAAGTCGTAGGAAATTTTTCAAATTGTACATTACAGTGATTACTTAATTGTACACTCTTTGATTCTACGCTGCAAAAGTTCTCGCTGCAGTGGCCAGTAAAATGTCACAAATAGGCAAATGAATAATACGAAAAAAAAAAAAAACTATTTCAGACGAATTTCGATTCCTTCTAATGCATCAAGATGGTCTTATTGGAGAAAGGCTTCACAGAGTAAAAGGACTCTTGGGACTTTTTGGGACGGACAATGACAAGAATATAGAGTGGTGGGAGTGAACCTATGGCCAGCGAAAGGCTTTTTAAATAACTTATGCATTGATTTTTATATAATAAAAGAAGGATTAGATAATCAAAAATATTAAAGTACGAATATTAATAACAGGTGGGCTGAAATGCTCGTAGGCTGACACATAGATGGCGCTACTAATATTAAATCCATATGATTTTTAGTTAGCCCTAACCTTCAAAAGACACGAAAATATATATGACAGCTGTTGCACTATTAGTATGTGAGTTACATGGAGTTAATACTAGTAGCGCCATCTATATGTCAGCCTATGAACCTTTCAGCCCACCTGTTACAAATATCAAATTTATATATACTTAAAAAAAAATTCAAGTCGATGCTTTTTTCTTCTAATGCAGCTGACAAATACTTAGACTGTTGTTTTTATGCCATAAGCAAAGGTTGCACTAAAGTTACTCATTTAGCACTATCCAGGGTTGCGCGTAGCTTGAAGATAAGTTGCGGACGCGGAATAACAATACCCCCGCAACGCTCTACTATGGTATTAGACCAGGACCTACGGCTTAAAGTGGATTCTGAACCACTACAAACATCTATGGCATCGCCGGGACTCGAATCCGAAACCTGCGGTATCGAGCTCCAGTGCGCTAGCCACTTGGCCATCAGGTCCTTATAGATATTTCATTGTACTTAAAATCTCCTAGCAGTATTATTTGTTTTTAAACATTTAGGAACTTAATATACGTTAAAAGTAATGCTATTTTAGACGGTGCAACCAATATGATGGGGGAAAAAAACAATGATTTTAATCAGCAGCTTAAATTAAATATTAGACATTTACTCTGATTGAGTTTGAACAATACACCAGCAAGTTCTAAACGCAAGGTTACCACGTAATGACAGAGGGAATAATAGCAATAAACTTTATTGACGCCAGAGGTCTTAGTAAATGATAATTTGCATAATTATGAGGAAATTGATTGCCAATATTCTGAGATTTTGCCATACAGCAATGTCGAATGCAGTCAATTTCTTAATCAGTTTGTCAATTTATTGGAAAACAAGTAATATCAAAACAAATTTTTAAGTCAATTCCTTCTTTTTTTTTCTCACTCTATTGCAGAAATTCCTTTATAAATAATTTTCATTCATTTTTTTAAGTTTATCTGGCTCCATCTATTGGTCGATATATATATGCAACTTATATCTAAAAAAATTTAAATTAATTAATTAAATTTAATGAATGAATTAATATTTGAAAAAACTGTATTAACATCCAGTGTCATCCACTACAAGTTTTAAAAAAAGTATTTGAACTTGAGTGGATAAATAAAAAGTAATTTATGAACGATTGAAAGTTTGAACAAGATATATATAGGGAGAGTGTGAGCTAATAGAAGGAATTGAATAAAACTCTTTTTAAATGAACAACACAATAGTTATGATGAATTTTCAAATACAGATTGAAATGACTTGATGTTATGTAATATGACTCAATGCACTGAATAAAAAAAACTTGATGTAATGAATTAATGATGCTTAATGATATAATAATAATAATGACGATGTTTGAAAATATTAAATGACGAAACTTCATATCGTGAAGAATTGGTAACGAAATACATGAATTTTTTTTTCTTTCTAATGCAGCTGGCAAACACGTAGACAGCTGTCTTGGAAGACTTAAAGCAAGCGTTACTCACTTTGCATTACCCTGGGGGTTCGTGTAATTTGAAGATAAGCCACAGACGCGGAGTAACAATGCCCTCGCAACGCTCTACGATCCTATTAGACCGGGACCTACGGTTTAAAGTGGATTCCGAACTACTACAAACATCCATGACACCGCCGGGACTCAAACCCGATACTTGTGGTACCGAGCGCTGGCCATTCAAGCCCGAAATACATGAAATAATAATATACATTTAGTCAAAACGCAATAATATTTGAAAATATTGACATTCAAGAAAATGCAATTTAAAAATATTGAATCATTACACAGTTAAAAAAAAAAGCAAGCTTTTCAAGAAAGATTTAATCAACTTAAAAGCTTGGAAAATACATTTCACATTTTATATCCTTACAAAACAGAATTCGAAAGAATGGAGTTAACCGAATTTATCTGGCTAGGTATCCACGGTTAAGAAATGCAATTAGTTAAATTACGATGCAAGTATAATGTGGGAAGAATGAATTTGGAAATTTGATTTCAAAGTATAAAAAGAAAATTCTTCCTGAAAGCAGCGCAGATAATAATGGTCCCACATTAAAAAATATATTAAATGAATAGGATTCTTCACGAAACAATTTTATATCAAAGAATAAACTTGCTAATCTTCTTCATTAGTGCAATAGCCCTATGGTGGGCCAAGGCCGTCTGCTTACTGGGAGATTTCGAAACAAGAGATGTTTTCATTTTTGCGGGGTAGCGTTGCCAGCCCTAGACCCAACGCTCTACACTCATGTTAGACCGGGACTTATAGTTTGAACTGGACTCCGAATCACTACAAACATTTCCGCCGGGGACTCAATCCCGAGCTTTGTAAAATTTACCAAGAGAAATAAACTTGGAAATGAATTGTCTGAGAAATGAGTTAAATTAAATACAATATATTGTTGTTGTTGCTTATCCCTTTGATTTAGATGGGCCTGAATGGCCGAGTGGCTAGCGCTCTGGTGCTCTGTACCACAGGTTTCGGGTTCGAGTCCCGTCGGTGCCATATGTGTTTGTAGTGGTCCGGAATCTACTTTAAACTGTAGGTCCCGGTCTGTTTAGCCTAAAGTGAGCATAAGATGACCGTAGAGCGGCAAACAAACGAAACCCCTTGATTTAAGGCTCGTGCTCACCAAGGCGACAAGATGCAAACCAAACGGCGGTCGCCTGAAACCGGTTTGAGTTTTAGCCCAACTTTCAACTCAAGCGTTTTTTCACTATGCGTAATGCTATTTCCAGCTGTGAAGGGGTAGAAAAATTTCCTTGCATCTTCACGTCTCTCGCATCAATAGATCGTAAACGGTCTTCCCCTCATTCAACAGTTGCATCCCAGAGGCACCAATACAATCGATGAGATGAGAGGGAGATGCGATGGTCGAACAATGACAAAGGGTAAATGTCTTCTCGTCTCTATTGAAGGTCAAACTCTTAGTGTGTCCAGTCCTTAGTCTAGCTAAAGCCGTTTGAGCAGATTTATGACAGGAGCACTGCAAGGACATACCAGGATATTTAGCGGCATACCATGCATGAATGGGTGGTGACCTCCAAGCGGTATTCACTCTGACTAAAGTCATGGAATACAATATATACGAATATGAACATAAATAACAACAGAATTTTTTTCAACAACTTTTAACAACTTTATGATATATGCCCATTTTTGTAATTATGGCATTAATAAAAAATATTTCATAATACTTATGTGGTTTCCTTCATTTCTTGTTCATTCAAATATTCAGCTCAGAACCGCCATTTGACATAGTGCTATAATTCATAGTATCACTCCATTGATATTCTTTTTTTTGATGCCGACCTTTATTTTTTTCAATTCCTTCTATTAGCTCACACTCTCCCTATATATATATTGTTCAAATTTTCAATCGTTCATAAAATACTCTTTATTCATCCACTCGAGTTCAAATAAATTTTTTTTTGAACTTGTAGTGGATGGCACTGGATGTTAATACAGTTTTTTCAACTATTAATTCAGTAATTAAATTTAATTCATTAATTTTAGTTTTTTTTAGATTTAATTGCATATATCTACCAATAGATGGCGACAGATAAACTTAAAAAAATGAATGAAAATTATTTATAAAGAACTTTCTGCAATAGAGTGAAAAAAAAAGTAGGAATTGACTTTAAAATAATTTTTTATATAAATTACTTGTTGTTTTTTTTTTTTTTATCTTCACTTGAAAAAGTAAAAGTTTTAAAACAAAAAGAAAACGTGGAGGTTTTTAAATGTGAAAAAATAGAAATGGTAAAAATGGAATTAACTGTCAAATTTATCTGTAAACCAATTTTTGATGTTTCCAAATTATAGGTCCCTTTTTACCAGTGAAATAAGGAAAATGCCATAGATGTCACTGACTTAGTGAAACAAGTAAAAATTTGAAAAAATAAAGAACAAATTTGATCAATTTCTCAAAAATGTCACACTCACTGAGAAAGAGGATTCAACAAAATCAGGAGAACTAGTACAAAGATTTGCCATTTTGAAAGAAAGTGTGTAGTTAGTAAGCCTTTAAAATATAGGTAAGATTTGCGAGAGGAAACTATGTATGCATTAAAATTCCATTTTTGTGCCTTTGTATGATTATCACTACCATTTGATGTTTATGGCAAGCCATTGGATTTATTTTCCACTCCCGCCTGGTAAGAATTGTTACCTACGCTCAATAATTATCTCTGGGAATTTTCCAGCTTGTTGAAAAGGCTCGTGCCCACCGAGGTGAGAAGATTTAAGCGACAAGATTTGACCAATCACTAGCCTCACTAGCGGTTTGAAATCCGCCGCTTCGAGTTGACCCACTTTCAACTCGAAGCGGAACTTCACTAGGCGTAATGTTATTTCTGGCGTTTCACTGTGAAGGGGTCGAAAAAATTTTCTCGCTTGACCGCTTGAATCTTCACGTCTCTCGCTTCGGTGGGAAGGAGCCTTTATCCTATCTTTAGAGTTTGATTCAACTTAGTTTTCAAAAGATATTGAGAGATCTTACATTAAAAGTTTTCATGATAAATTCGTTCCATCTCCATAAAGATTTCATGTGGTACGCACTGTTCAACAATACTTCAATATTCACCAGTTTCATGCTATGGACGATATTCGTCCAAAGACATCAGACTGGTTCAAAGACATTTCAAAGACTGTAACTGCTGCACCAGTTGCAGTTTGGCGACATAAAGGAACACCATACGCTGGCATACCTGTATATGCGTCCGATACCTGTTTATATTCATGCCATAATAAGAAGCAACAGAGTAGACTGACATATCTGAAACACACGTCCAATACCTGTTTCACTCCATACCCTAATATGAGGCAGCATGAACTGGCATATCTGCAACATGCGTCCGATACCTGTTTCGTTCCATACCATAATTCACAGAAACAGCTTAGAGACATATCTGAAACATATGTCCAATACTTATTTCACTCCATACCCTAATATGAGGCAGCATGGACTGACATACCTGAAACATGCGTCCGATACCTTTTTCACTCCATACCCTAATAAGCTCTGGCTCTTGGTTCCACAGGTTTCAGGTTCTAATCCTGGCAGGGCATGGATGTTTGTTAGGGGTTCGTAATCCATATTAAACTGTAGGTCCCAGTCTAATTAGCCTAAAGTGAGCAGAAAAATGACTGTAGAGCGACAAACCAAAACCTTAATATCAAGTTTCAAACTTTAACGATATTTTTCCATAAAAAAGAAATTGTCAAAGTAAAATATATTACAATATTTACAGAAGCGAAATAACGTCAAATGGCATTCGTAAGTTACTCACAAAATTTGCTAATAACGCAAATTGAACAGCAATTCATATTAGATATTATAAAAAAAAATACTCTTATTTACAACTATTGCAGTCTAACTACTCATGAGTAACGAAAATGGGAAAAATAGTAGCTCATTACGTTCGATTTAAGTACTTGTTTGCAAACAAAATCTCATTTCTTTCAATTTAAAGGTTCTTCAACTGCCAGAAAAATAATCTATAGCATCGATTCCTCAAAAATTTCAATGAGTTTTAATTACTATACCATTTATCTCAAAATTCTACAGATCGATTCTTGGTTAGAATGATTTAATAATTAGTTTTCTCTTCAGAGATAAGATGCGAAGGAAACTTTTATAGCCTAATGAATCACGAAAACACTATCAGATGGTAGCCAGAACACTCTAAATGGCGTTGCTATTATTCTCAAACGCATCTGAAGATTTTGTAAGATAAAACAATAGAGATTTATTTCTAGATTTTTTTTAGAGATTTTTTCGTGATAAATAAGTTTATCACGAAATTAAACGCCTGAGAAATTTCATCCATCTTCAATGCTGTCATTGATACAAAAGCCTTCGATTTCTTCATCTGCGTTTCCAAATAGGAGTTCTTTTTTTAAGTGCTTTTTTCTTCTTTTTTATATGCCTGGCACGAAACGCAGAAGTTGCTTTGAGTTTTATCTAATTGAAATAGGAGTTATAAAAAAAGTTGATGTTCTTTTTTAATCGATATATGTGTTGAGCATTTACAACAGAAATTCACACGCCTGAAACCCGCAGGCCACATGTTCCTATAGTATCTCGAGCAAATAACCACATAATACTGTTAGTGGAGCTGACAGTATTATGTGGTTATTTGTCAGTCAATTAATATGTATACAGTCAATTAATATGTCTATTGACTGTATTAATATGTGTTTAACAATCATCAATATATGTGTTTAGCATTAATAGCAGAGATGCACACACGTCTGAAACCCGCAGGCCACATGTTACTAAAGTAACTTCTTGCGGCCTGATGGCCAATTGGCTATCGAATTCTGGCAGTGACATGAATGTTTGTAAGTGGTTCGGAATCCACTTTAAACTGTAGGTCCCAGTCTGTTTTGCCCTAGTGCGCGCAAGATGATAGTAGAGTGACAAACCAAATCTATCCTATAGTAACTTGAGCAATTGCCACATAATCCTGCAAGTGGACCCCCACTGACAGTGTTCAATACAGTCAATAGTGACTGTATTAATATGTGTTTAACAATCATCAATATGTGTTCAGCATTAACAGCAGAGATGCACTCACGTCTGAAAACCGCAGACCACATATTCTTATTGTAACTTGAGCAAGAAGGATCAGTGAGGTGTCAGTGAGGATGCTCAAAATAAAAAAAATTAAAGTTAAATTTTATACAAACATATTTTGTAATGTAGGGAACAAATTCTTTATTTAATTTTCAATTACATTATTTTAAAAAGTGTTTATGTATTTGGTTCGGTTTTTGTAATAAACCAGTGGTTAGCCATATGTTTTCTAGTTTTTTATATAATCCAATTTAAAAAAATGTCATTATATATTTGTTAAATAAAATAAGCTATGGCATTTTATTGCATCATCTAGCCCATACCATATCTAAATTATTTATTAGAACATCAGTGGTCCTTTAATTCCACTTACATGTGTCACACACAATCTACATATGGGTTTGGTTTGGTTTGTCGCGTCGCTCTACGGTCATTTTGTGCACTCTTTAGGCTAATTAGACCGGGATCTACAATTTAACGTGAATTCCGAACCCCTAACCTCCCCCAAAGGCCAGAGTGCTAGCCAATATACCCTCAGCGGCCTACAGACGGGCTAACAGTATAGGAGATTACCTTTCCTGACAACGTTTAGTAATAAAATCGACATATGAGTGTTATATGCAATAAAAGCCTAAAATCTTCTGCTAAACAGTTAACGAATGATACCAGACACTTTACACACGTTATTACAATACTAATCACATCTCCTCTATTCAGAAAGTAATAACTTCAACAGAAGTAAACGGATTCAGACTGATTTTCTGGGGGTACAACTCTGGAACTATTTTAATGAATGTACTTTTAAAATCCATTCACTAAAGATATTATAAAATTTGTTAAATTAAGTTTAAATATAAGCATTTACTAATGATTAATGCCTTGTTAGCCAACAATGTTAAAACTCTTGTTTAAGGCTGGAAATAAATAAATAAATATCTTGCATAGAGAACCTACATTTAATTTTGACTAAAACGTTATAGACAAATATTATCTCCTAATTTGTAAAAAAAAAAAAAAAAATTAGGAAGCAATGAATAAAATATTTTTCCAATACATGTTTCTTCTTCATTGGTGCAATAGCCCATGTGGATCAATGCCATCTGCCTATTGGAAGATTTTGAAACAGAAGATGTTTCCTTTTTTACAGGATAGGGTTATCAGCCCTACGCCCAAAGCTCCACAGTCATATTATAACAGGACCTACGGTTTAAAGTGGATTTCGAACCACTACAAACATCAATGGCATCGCTGCACTCGAACCCGAAACTTGTGGCTCCGAGCGCCAGAATATTCATTAGTGGCCACTCGATCATCAGGCCCCGTACTTGCCTTTTTATTTAAATAAAACTGTATCTCCTTCCACACTTTAATCTTTTAATCTGACAGGTTAAAACACGGAACACACATTAACACACACTTAAAATAAATTCGGCTTGCATTTTATGCACCACTGATTTGCAGCATTTGACGTTTCTCACTACTTTGATCAGTGGACCTTTGTATACGAATCTTTTAGATAGCATTAGTCTGAGTAAAACTTGCATTAAAAAGTTATCTTACTAATTCCCTTTTAATTTACAAAGAAAGAAAAAAAAATGGTAGATGGTTTGATTAAAAAATGATTTATCTTCCAGCGATGTTTATTGTTTTTCAGATCACGGTGGCAGTTTGAGATAGTGTCTCGCGAAGATTCAATTAAACCAGAATCTCGTGGGGCTGTTAATGAACTGCATGTGACGGAAGTGTCGGTGGACATGGATGGAAACGAGCTTTTCGGCACAATTGGTGCCACTGTAAGCGTAGATGCCGTTGTATGCCAAGCCAATTGGCAAGAAGCGAGGGTTTGCGTGTGTGGAATTCGATGCGCATGACCCCGTTGATAAAATAGGGTTCCAAGATTCAAACTTTAAAGGTCGAAAATCTTTTTGAAATAAGAAATTATAAGAAGAGGTGAAAGCATGGTAATGCAAATGTACTCTCGAGGTTACTGGTATAAAAATGAAATTTTGCCGAAATAGTTGACAGCGGTGCTAATATTGCTATCTAATGTCGTTTTATGGTGTTAGATGCATTGCTTTGATGCAATTTTGGTGTTAACTTGTTTTAAAATGTTCAGGCGCTGTGCGTTTTTTAATTATTATGTGATTTGTAAGGTATTTTCCGGCCGTACGGCACAATCTAGACTACTGGACTAGACTAACAATTGCAATTTGTACGTTCCGGACTCTACAGTCCAAAACATGCAAATTGCTGAACTGGACTAGACTAGCAATTTTCCACGTTCGACTACTGGATTGGAGTGGTATGCATTCCATCCTCCTTCTTTCAAGGAAAAGCGCATCTGTCACCCTAGTGACGATGTTGCTAAAGAGGCTAAAGACAAAACTTAAAAGTTGTTGTCAAACAATGTAACCGCAAATACAGAACACCCAAAAGACTTTACAACTAAATACAACAAAAATAGCCAATGTAATTCAACTAATTGAACCTTGCAAAACCGCAACAAAACCCATCTAATACATGTTAACATTTTTAAACCAGTTAACAAAGCCTATTTACACAGATAGACACTAGTTTAATCAAACTAGTGTTTCACCTGCCAAACAAGTTATTGCATCCACTTAGATGCAATAACTTTGCATTTCAAAGATTGGTTTTGTTTGTCGCTCTACGGTCATCTTGTGCAGACGAGAGCTAAACAGACCGGGACCTACAGTTTAAAGTGGATTCTGAACCACTCGCGAACATCCATGCCACCGCCAGGATTTGATCTTGAAACCTGTGCTCCAGCCTATTGGCCATCAGGCCGCCACTAATTTTCAAAGAAAAAGTTTAAAAAAAAGATGGATGCGATCACTTGTTGGGCAAGCAATGTTATGATATCTTTCTCTTGGATATATTTTTGCAGCTTCACGTCGACCTTCACGTTCAGACCTTGGAATCCGATTTCATCAAAGGGGTTACACGCATCGAGCTCCACACCTGCAAATCACTCGGTTCTTGCTAACTGTATTGTGTACAACTACATCTACTCTTACAATGACCCATTTATGTAGAAATATTCACAAATCTCTTCATAAACGTCACTTCTGTTGCATGCAGTTCATTCATTGCTATAAGTTCTGGTTTACCTGAATCTTCGCGAGATACACAACATCTCAAACTGCCCTCGTGATTGTCGTTCTCGTAGGGTCTTATAGTTTGGACAACAGCAAAGTTTGAAGAACCACTCTGGTTCAACTTTTCTTGTTCCATATTTAAGGGTTAATCGATCTTCTGTTCCAATGTCTCATGGGCCGACCAGCTAAATATCTCTTTATACGTACTTGTAGAAACTACACATTCTAAAAGAACGCTACTTACCAAAGGGACCAATTCCTCCCCGAATGTTTCCTTTGCTCCCATTCCAAACAAATAACCCAAGCCCCGAGAAATTCCGTAATCTTGCTTACAGTACGAATTTTGTCAGAACGTCTCTTTTCTGGATCACTGATGTGAAGTTGGATCGCTAATATTTAATTCTCAACTTCTTGAATTCAAATTTTAAATCCAATAAATCCTGTTTTGATAGCTTCGTAATCAGAAAAAGCGTTTATTCTTATAAAGCGATTCCAAATGTTTTAAAAATTGATAGTCAGTAGAAAACAAGTCTGGTGAATATGGTGAGTGAAACAAAACTTCTCATTTCAACTCCAAAGTATTCAACTCAATACTCAATTCATTTCTATATTTGGAATGGGATTTATAAAACACGAGGCCTTGCGTTATCATGGAGATGAATAACGGCTTTTCGATTCACCAACTCTCGTTCTGATGACAATTGTTGACACCAATACTGTGCATTAGTTATTTGGCCTATTTCTAGGAAGCTGTAATGGATAATGCATCCTTTCTGATAATGATTTCACAAAGATGTCAATCATGTCCTTAGATGCAAGTTTGATTTGGATATGTGCCTTTCATTTACAACTAATCACTGTATTGAGTATTTGGAATTATCATACAGTATCTTATATTCCTCAAAATTTAAAAAGGAATAATTTCTTCCCCGAATCCTGTGAAAATCTTCTTTTCCCTTGTGCAAGTCTGCAAACTTTGCAATTTCCGCAAATCTGTCAATTCGTGTGGAACCCATTTGCCAAGTTTTTCCACCTTTTCAAGCTCTGAAATTTCGAAACTACTGCTATACTTACTCCAAAATCAATAAAAAAAGTCCGGTAACAGTTATTGTAGGGTTAGATTCACAACATCGTTACATAGGACGCTTTCATATCTTCCTTGAGGTTCAACTTCTAAATGCATAAAAAATAGGAATGATTTGAACTTCTCATACCATTGTATTATTGTGGATACATTAACTATATCATTCGCAAATGCAGTATTAATGTTTCATGTTGTTCTAATAGCGATATATTCAAATTTATATTCATAAAAAAAAATGATTTGTAATTTTGTGAGATTCCATGTTTCTATTTAAGATTTTTTTTAAAACTTCAAGAATTAATTAGCCTAAAAATTAACCATAGAGCGACAAACCAAACCTTATTTAAAAACCCAGCAAGCTGCCAGACAGTTTCCTTCCCTTCCATTCCATTATATATATATAATTAGAAAATCTGTTTGTTTATGCGTTATATAGATTAAAAGGTTTCGACCTGAAAATGTGAAATTTGAAGCGTACATAAACTATGACTCACATATGACCGTTGGTTACATTAAAACTTGCAGATTTAGCCTAAAGTGTGTACAAAAATAACCATAGAGCGACAAATCAAACCATCGTGTTTGACAAATCTAGAACAGCTACCTCTAAAAGTCCTTCCAGAAGAGCATGCTTTCCTATTAAACCTTCTGTTAGTGAGGCTGTTCGTTGCATACATTGACTTGGCCCACTGATGTACAACAACAACAACAACATCATAAAAAGAAAAAGCATCTACCACGTTAAAAATTAAGCAGACATTCTTTCCTCTACCTCTTTTCAAAAAATAAATAAATAAATGAATGAATAAAAGTCGATTCCAACAAGCTGCATTGCGGACAACAAGATAAATGGGCCACTTGCGCTCAAAGTAAAAGCCTGTTAATGGGATCTTTCAACTAAGTGATGCCAAAAATTAGTTTCTTAACGAGATAAATTTAGATTAACGTGACAATAATCTCTGAGCCAAGCAAACAAATTTGTTAGGATAATCCTCTTTCGCAGAGAGCCACATACGTCGAAGCCTTTCATCAATTGTCATAAGAAGCAAGATGTAAGCTGTAATGCTTCGATTTCCTTGAATTGTCGCAATAGATCGACTGATTAGTCGGAAAGAAATTGTTAGAAATGAAATTGGAACGAGGCACATAAATAAAATGATACCGGGAATGTCACTTGGAATCAATTTAACATCAGTTTAAGATCTTTGGACTGATATCAGATGAAGAGCTCAGTTTCAGTTTTTAAATTACAAAGCTCTAAGAGTTTGGCGTTGACATTATAAAATCTTTATCAACAACTTATTTTGTTTACTTTCTAGTGTTTTAATTTTCTTTTTAATAAAAATTTACAATTGGCTATTATATTGCAATATCAATTAATCAATTGTCTATTATATTGCTAAATATCCAATATATAGCAATATCAATAATCAATTGTCTATTATATAGCTAAATATCCAATATATAGCAATATCAATAATCAATTATCCATTATATTGTTAAATATCCAATATATTGCAATATCAATTAATGAATTATCCATTATATTGCTAAATTATTTTTATATGGAAACTAAAAATGAGATTTTCTATAAAATTAAATATGACTGTGCAGCTTTATTTAACATGCCATGTATCTAAATTTGCATTTTTTTCATTATTATTAAAATTTATATACAATTTTCGTATTACTCTCTCTCCCTCTCTCTTGTCAAAATGTAGAATTGCGTGTCAATTATCCATCCATAGTCGATTTCATGTAGTAAAATTTTAGTGACAATTATAGTGCTTTTGGAATAATTATATTAATAATGTAATGTTCAAACGGATGTTTGATGATGTTTTACATAACATCCGTTTGATAAATAAAACACAAAATTTTTACTCAGTCAGTTTATTTTTAGCACATTTAAATTATTAAATTTTTAAATTGGAAACGTTGACAGTTTTTAATTAAAAATATTCTTTCTAGTAACATTAAAAATCTTTAATTGGACTACCGAAAATCTGTGTTTAAACATTTTATTAAACAAGCACATTTTTTTTTTTTTTTTTTTTTTTTTTTTTTTTGCACGAAACTTCCATAAAAATAATTCCATTCACTAGAAACTACGCATGCAGATTCCATTATATCAAGTACGCAAATGATTCAATTTCCACGGCCATTGAATGTTAACCTTAGTCATGGCGCACTCTTGTATCGCACAACTCCGGACGGTTCTATTGATCCCGTTGCAGATTTCTCAAACATAACCAATAATAATGTTAAGATGTTGAAGACCTTGTAGCCAACTGGATGACTTCAAACCGCAGATTGAAACTGGGTAGTCTTGCCAAGAAATAAACTGCCACCTAATTCCTAGGGATATTGCTCTTTTAAAGGAACTCATAGGCAAAAGAACTGTTCTGGAAAACCAAGGTTTACGAATGCAAGGCAAAACTAGTTAGTTGTACCATAGACTTAAACTTCCCCAATGACATCATTATCCGCCATCCAACTTGATGGATCGTCTGGAGTGGTGTCATAGCTGATCATCATGGCTGCCAGCAGATTAGTATCCTGTCGTAATCACTGGCGAATCCCTTTTCTGTCTTGGAGCAGATAACCATCGGATACGTGTGTCAAGGTGCCAAAGGCATCAGTTCCAATTAAGCTTTGTTTTACAGAGTCATTATTTGTGAAGTGATAATGTGCAGGGCCATGTCTTACGACAGCATGGCACCCTCAATCCTCATACATTCATACATTCAACACATATTGAAGTCCTTTTCTGAATATAATACCGGACCCCATACATATCGCATATCTCTAAACAACCTCAGTGCTGTTGACACTCTTCCATTAGTCTAATGCCACCAGACCTTTCGTCAATAGTACCTGTATGGTACACAATATTAATTCAGATTCGAACATCCCAAAATGTCTGGATCAACAATTTCGGAATGCTTAGCAGACTATACAGTAGGATGATATATATAATCTTTTCCCCTTTTTTTCATATTCGTTTGTATCGCCGTCAAATCAGTTTAGTCAATTATTAATTTGAACATTTAGTATTGGAACTTAATTGATGGGTTCTATGACCTTGAATTTTTAGCTAAAAAATTAACGAATTTTTTTTTCAAATTATTATTATTATTATACATTGAGAATGATGCGCTCAGGGAACTGTTTATCGAAGTTCTGGAATTTGTAATTGAAAAAGTTCAATTCGAGATCGTTAGGTGATCCAAAGGTATCTGTATCTTTGTTAAGAATAGGCATGATAAAACTGTGAGCTGGGTTGGGTGGTTTGATTTTCCAATATTTTACGAGTTTCTTTCATTCATACAGCAGCCTGGTGGCCAAATAGGTACTGCTCTGGCTTTTAGTACCACAGGCTTGAGGGTGGAATCCTAGTGGATGTTTTTAGTAGTTCGGAATCCACTTTAAAACTGTAGGTCCAAGTCTAGTTAGCCCTTGTGTGCACAAAATTACCATAGAGCGACAAACCAAACTAACATTCGTATAATCCTAACCTTTTTTCGGATATCGATTGAAAATGTTGCGACATCGTTATTTAACACATCTCAATACTACAATTTGGTACTTGCATGCTAAAATATCGCTGGATTTGGGTTTTAAAATTTGTCATCTTACTTCAGTTTTTTATTTTTCATATTATGCAATCGTAATCCATCATTATATCAAAGAGATAAATGATTAATGCTTATGTCAAAATATCTAGTAGCAACATAAACAAATCGAATACCATTAAAGAAAACCGAAATCCGATTTGGACGAATTAACTGGAACAGGAATGCGATAAACTATTTTCGATAACATCATTTGTCGGTCTGCTCGTCAGGACTTGGGTAAACAAACAACCCAAGAGGATAGGAGTAGGGGATTAAAAACGAATCCTGCTTCTTCACCAAACGAATCTCATATCACCCTATAACGTTTGTCCATTCCCGGGTCTGTTCAAGTCTAGACAGATGGTTAAGATGCGTCTGATGCAGATGAAAATCCACCATTTCTAATTCACTTTCGTTTAATTTAAAACAGCTTAAGAAGTATATTACGCAAAAAACAACAAAAAAAAAAAATAAAAATAAAAAAAGTCATATATGCACTGATATTAAAGAAACAAACAGTGCTTAAAAAGAATAGAAAAAGTTCAATTCGAAATCATTAGGTGAAACAAAAGTTTCTGTATCTTAGTTAAAAATAGGCATAATAAAACTGTGAGCTAGGTAGGGTGTTTCGACCTTCCAATATTTTGCAAGTTTCTGGCATTTGTACAGCGGCCGGGTAGTCAAATGGACAGATTCAGGTTTGAATCTGGTGGTGGCATAGATACTTGTTAGTGGTTCGGAATCCACTTTAAACTGTAGGTGCAGATCTAACTAGCCCTAGAGTGCGATAAATAACAATAATGCTACAAACCAAACTAACATTCATATAATCCCAACACATTTCCGTATCTGCATGCTAAGATGTCGCTGAATTTGGACAAAGGCGATATTTCCGTCTGTCATTTTACTCCAGTTCTTTATTTTTCAAATTATGCGATCGTAATCCAACAGACAAACTTCAGAAGTATATTATATACCAAAGATGTACATGATTAATGCTTAGGTCGAAATATCTAAACATAAAGCAAAGCGAATATCCTCAATGAAAACCGAAATCCGATTTGGACGAATTATCTGGAACAGGAATTTTCGATAACATCATTTGTCGGTCTGGTCGTCAGGACTTGGGTAAACAAACAACCGGAGAGGGTAGGGGGTGGGATTAAAAACGAATCTTCTATCACCCTAAAACATTTGTCCATTCCCGGGTCTGTTCAAGTCTAGACAGATGGTTAAGATGCGTCTGATGCAGATGAAAATCTCTCCATTTCCAATTCACTTTCGTTTAATTTAAAACAGCTTAAGAAGTATACTGTGCAAAAAGAAATCATACACACACTGACATTAAAGAAATAAAAAAAGAGCTTAAAAAGAAGAAAAGAATAATAATAAAAAAAAAAAAAAAAAAAAGGGAGGGGGAGGGCGGTTGCAGAATCTTTTTGTCTTAAAAGCTCGAATCGTTGAGACCGATCAATTATGAGAGTGTTTCGAGATAGCTTTAATGGCACTTACATTTCGTACTGAGACAGGGAGCTCTTAAACAAACCCGAGGGGTCTAGACTGGGTTCAGACGTGCGCTGTTTAGGGGTGGGAAGTGAAGTGAAATGTGAACTGGAGAGGAAAGGGAAGGAAGGGGGCAGTTTTGATTAAAATTCGTCTGGGAAACTCCCGAATGTGAGACTAACAATGCAGTGTTTGCTTAACAATTGAGAAATATTGCTCAGTGGTTCGGCACGGTTTAGGAGGTAGTAGCTGGAGAATTACTAATAAACCCTTATTACGTTTCTCATGGTAACTAGTAATAATTTTGAATTTAATTTAATAACCTTTTGAAAAGCGACTGCGCTTTTTGAAAATGGAGAATTATGTAAAAACTGTGTGTTTTTTATGGAGTGGGAATTTTTCGCATAGACACTGTGACAATTAAAATATATTTATTAGAACATCAATAATGATCAATAAATCGATCATTTTTCTCTAAATAAACACTCATTTAATGCATTACACATAGTATGAATTGATTATACGAAAGGGCGTTGCACGAAATTTATGCTTGTACAAGAGGAATAATGTAAATTTAATATGTTAACAATGGACTTGATGGTCGAGTGCCTAGCACTCTGACACTCGGATTCCAGTCTAGGAGGTGCCATGGATGCTTGTAGTGGTTCGGAATACACTTTAAACCGTAGGTCTTTATAGTGTTGGACTGTATATCGTTGATTGTATGATTGTAAAGCTTTGGGCATAGGGCTCTTAATTAGGATATCAATAATGAATTGTCTATAGCATGATCAATAAATCGATCATTTTCTATAAACAGACTCCCATTTAATGCATTACGCATTGTATGAATTCATTATAGGAAATGGCGTTGCACGAAATTTATGCTTATACAAGAGGAATAATATAAACCTAATAGGCTAACAATGGACCTGATGATCGAGTGACTAGCGCTCTGGCATTCGGTGTCACAGGTTTTGAGTTCGAGTCTAGGTGGTGCCATGGATGTTTATAGAGGGTCGGAATCCACTTTAAACCGTAGGTCCCGTTCTAATATGACTGTTGAGCGTTGGGCTGATAAGCCTATCCCGTAAAAAAGAAAGAACTCTGTATCAAAATTTGCTAGTAGGCAGACGGCCCTTGGCCCAACAATAATTATCGTTAGGCAACTTTATTTTCTATGTTTTTTCATATAAAATAAATATATCTGATATCTTATCTTATTATTGTTATCTGATATCTTATGTTTTAAACCTATTTTATCATATCTTAAAATTTACTTTTCTGGACCTAATTAACAAAATAATTTTGTATTATGTGTGCATATAAATTTAGGCTTTCTCAAATTAGGAATACAAGACACTGATATATTGCTTATTCCTCTGAAGATCTATTAATATTCATATTCTTATGTAAAAAATGGCTGCAAAATTAAAAGAGGTATGAAATAAATTAAGCGTAATTTAAAATTAGATCGATTTAATTCTTGAATTTAGGCAACGATCGCATATTATTATTGACTCAGTGTACAAAAAAGTTGCTTTATATATAAAAAAAAAAGTGGCCGCAATTATGTTGTAAAATTAAGGTGGATTCCCACAGGATACTTAATTATCACGTTGTAGGAATCTGTAGGCATGAGATCTGATTAACTAGGTTTCTGCCTAGTGAGATTTTATCATACAGTGGAAACCCACTATTACAAGGGTGGCCATCCCGCGGCCCGCCTTCAATATTTTTCCGACCAGAGAGATTATTTACAATTTTACAAAATATATTTATTTTATAATGGCCAAAATAATATATTGGTTTTTCCTAAAAAACTACATTATGTGTGTATCTATATATGCAAAAATTAACTGTCGAAATTAGGAGAAAAACTTAGCTTCGATTTTTAAAATAATATTCTTGCGAATATATGACATCTTGGAAATTTAATATAAAAGGTTCTATGTTTTACTTTAAAGGACCTCAGTGACGCAGTGACCATCCGTAGATACGCAGAGTTGATTGCTGATAAGAAACTGTTAGTTGAAGTTGTTAACGCTTTTGCTTCAACTAACACTTGCGTCCGTTATGTTTGAGCGTGTTTTGTGTTTCATTTTCGTAAAAAAAATTATTCGCAACACCCATTACAATGTGCAAATATACAAATTGAGATCGATTTGAAAAAGCTTAGTGAAAGAGTGGAGAAACAAATATCGCACTAGTAAAATAAATATTTTTTAATGATTTCATTTTATTTATTTCGTTTATATTTATATATATTTTATATTTCATTTTTAGTGTTATATATTTATTAACAATGTGGGTTTAGTATCATTATTATAAAATTATGTATGTTTGCATGTAAGAATAATAGTAAACACAAAAATAATAATTCATTATGTTACAATTTTTTACTCAAAAAAAAAAAAAAAAAAAAAAAAAAATGTGTATAGTGGGTCTAAATCTAGTATGGGATATATAATTTTATATGCGGCCCGCGGAGTTATGGTCCATTTCTAAAGTGGCCGGCAAGGTCATTTGGATTGGCCAACCCTTGCACTATTAGGTAATCAGTGAAAGTATTCGTGGTGGAAGATTTGCATTATATAGGGATTTTTTCTACTAGAAAAAAAGAGGAATTTACATAATAGAGAATTGATATAAATTTAACAAATTTGGGATTCTTCTTAATGCACAAGCGGTTTATTTAACGGTTTTTAATAGCATTTCTGGATACTTGCCGATTTATAGAAAGCTGTTATCGATAAATACCCCATATTCATAGCATTAATATAAATTCTCATAATAATGAAAAGAAAATGTATAAATTTCGGTTTAATTTATAAATTGATCTAATTCTCTTATACGAAAAAGGCATGTTTAAATTCATAAGAATTCTCAAAGTGAAATCAAGTTCATCAGAACTTGGTTTCTTTAATCAGCGAAAAATTTTCTATTCAATCAGAAAGCGATCATGTCGACCGTTTTGTTGTTTCCTGATACTTTGGATACCAAACATTTATATCAAGCCGACAGTTTAGTTGTTTCTTGATACTCTGATTTCCCAACCTTTAGAGCATGCCAACGGTTTAGTTGTTCTGATTTCCTAACATTTAGATCTAGCCGACCATTTAATTGTTTCTTGACACTGATTTACAAACATTTAGATCATGCCGACAGTTCATTTGTTTCTAATTTTCAAGTATTTAGATCAAGCCGACAGTTTAGTTGTTTTTTAACACTGATTTGCAAACATTTAGATCATGCCGATCATTTAGTTGTTTCTTGACAGTCTGAATTCTAAGCATTTAAATCATGCTGACAGTTCAGTTGTTTCTGATTTCCAAACATTTAGATCATACCGACCGTTTAGTTCTTTCTTGACAGTCTGATTTCCAAAAATTTAGATCAAGCCGACCATTTAGCTGTCTCTTGACACTGATTTTCAAACGTTTAGATCGTGCTAACCGTTTTGTTGTTTTTGGCAATCTGATTTCCAAGTATTTAGATCATGCAGTCCATTTAGTTGTTCCTTGATACTCTGATTTTCAAATTAGATCGTGCCGACCGTTTAGTTGTTCCTTGATACTTTGAATTCCAAATATATAGATCGTGCCGACCGTTTTGTTGTTTTTTGACACTGATTTCCAAACATTTAGATCGTGTCGAACGTTTAGTTGTTTCTTGGCACTCCGCTTTCCAAACATTCAGATCTTGCCGACAGTTAAGTTGTTTCTGATTTCCAAACATTTGGATCCTGCTGACCGTTAACCTGTAACTTGACACGCAGATTTCCAAACATTTGGATTATGCCGCAGCTTAGTTGTTTCCTGTCACTCTGATTTCAAAACATTCAGATCATGCTGACTCTTTAGTTGTTTCTTGATACTCTCATCTGCAAAGTGCGTGCAACAAACTTGCGAAACTCAACCAACATATAATCGGTAATAAAGTTTCTCGCAACAAGCATTAGCAATTGGGTGTAAAAAAAAAAGAAAGAAAATGGAATGTCATTCTTCACTTTTATGAATCACGAAAATTACTTTGATATTATAAATGTTTAAATTCCGATCATTGATTTATACTAACCCTGCATCAACAAAAATCCGAAATTTCTGAAATTAATTGCAAGTAAATATTTTATTTGTGTTCTTCCTGGTGTATTGCTTGTCCCGGTAGTCGCCACACAGGCCAAGACGAATCAAGGCAACACATTGAAGCATCGGAAGCGGCAATGGATGGGACGTTAATTACTGACATGAGTAATCGATTTCCCTTTATTTCACAGCTATTGTTCATCAAAGCCTTCCCTCGGTGAGCGATGACGAAGTATTTAAAACAGGATCTATAACTTTTCTCCTTGAAGCGTCGTAAATTAACGCCAAAGTTTCCATCCATGCATAACTCCTGCCAAAAGCAAATGGAATTGAAGTGTTCGGTTTCCGGTTCGGAATCGGCTTTGTTCTGCAATACCAGAAATAGGTGATCATTTTGTGGGACCTTCAAGAAAAAACCCATCCATTGGGATTTTACAATTCTTCATTGTTACGGTTTCGCAATATTGATCATTAATGTTCACTATCAGGACTCATAAATATGCTTGTGAAGTGCATGTGGTATTTTAATAGAATAATATGATTTTTCATATTTTCAATGCTTAGAAGCTTCCAAATATTCTTTCTTGTCGGTTAAATTTCAGAAAAAAAGGCATGTTAATTTGCAATATATTTTAGATAAAATAAATTTGTAATTTTTACTATTTATTACCTGGAAAGTTAGTTACAAAATTTTCACATTTGTTTCAAATCAGTAAATATTTTTTTTTCTAGTAGAACTGAATAAAAGTATATACAACCTCCTTAGATGTTGCATTCAACATATAATAATAATAATTATACTTGCAAGTTATATGTTTAATTATTTAAGAATAAAGTGACTGTTGAATGTTGGCATATTCTTGTTATTATTTGACTTGGTTGATGCGCTTGTAATATCATAACTAATTTGTTGGTGGACTAGTTGTGACTATTTGACTTCGTTGGTGTTCTTGTAATATCATAACTAATTTGTTCGTGGACTAGTTGTGACTATTTGACTTCGTTGGTGTTCTTGTAATATCATAACTAATTTGTTGGTGGACTAGTTGACTATTTGACTTCGTTGGTGTTCTATTTAACTAATTTGTTGGTGGACTAGTTGTTCTGGTGTAATATCATAACTAATTTGTTCGTGGACTGGCTATGGCTATTTGACTTCGTTGGTGTTCTTGTAATATCATAACTAATTTGTTCGTGGACTGGCTGTGGCTATTTGACTTCGTTGGTGTTCTTGTAATATCATAACTAATTTGTTCGTGGACTGGCTGTGGCTATTTGACTTCGTTGGTGTTCTTGTAATATCATAACTAATTTATTCGTCGACTGGCTGTGGCTATTTGAATTCGTCGGTGTTCTTATAATATCAGAACTAATTTGTTTATGGATTGACTGTGGCAATTTTACTTCGTTGGTATTCTTGTACATCGTCAATAACTTCTAACTCATACATTATGGTTTAAATGTTGATATATTCATGTGACTATTTGATGCAATATCGTAACTAACTTCTGCTTCATGAATAGGTTGCGGTTGTTGAACTTTGGTATACTCCTGTAACTATTTTCCTAGCTTGAAGTACAGTAATTAAAATTTGCTTCATGATTTAAACAACAATGTGAATTATTGCTTAGTTAAAAGTCTAATCTCTATCTCTGCATTTTCAACAGATACCTTTTGCAGTTTCTGGCAATTTAAAATGCATAAAGCCATGATATGTCATCATTATTTTCAATCCAGTGAATATAACATATTTGAATTGAAATTCGGATGTGGATTTCTATTTAATTTAGTTTTTTCACAATTTTTCATGATATTTGAGAAACGTACACGTACTGACAATGCATACAGGATAATTTAAAGTCATTGGACAAATTTTAAGGGGTGGTACAGCTTACTAAAATATACATTTTTGTATTATACGCGTTAGGGAACGAAAGAAACTTTAAACACTTTCAAACGAATTTCTCGCATCAACCAGACACAGTGCCTCAATTGATACTCATCACATGACGAGTTTGAAGTCATCTGGCTGGAAACTCTATTTTATTCATATTCTGTGTTTCGGTTATTTCATTTGAGTTAATTGAGAACCTCGTTGCTCGATTATCCATTGAGGCTGCAAACATGCGCGAAATGCACTTCTTCGACGCTACCAGGCATGCATTAGTGTTGTTGGGTGGCAATTTTTAGCACTTAATATCAACATTGACTCAAAGAAGCACTTTTCAATGATGTTGCAAACAAATAATGTTTAACTTTTCAAGCTTTTCTTTATTCGTACTTTAACGTTTCACTTCCAACCCTACATTCCTATATCCAAAAAAACTTATATTTTAGTAATCTGTACCACAAGGCGCCTGATGACCGAATGGCTAGCGCTCTGGCGTTCGGTACCACAGGTTTCGGGTTCGAGTCCCGGCGGAGCCATGGGTGTTTGTAGTGGTTCGGAATCCACTTTAAGCCGTAGGTCCCGGTCCTAATAGGATCGCAGAGCGCTGCGGGGCATCGTTACTCCGCGTCCGTTGCTTACCATCAAGTTACACGCGCCCCCTGGGTAATGCAAAGTGAGTAACATCGGTGCAGATCTTATTGGCATCCGAAGACGTCCATGTCTGTTTGCCAGCTGCATTGGAAAAAAAAAGTAATCTGTACCATCCCTCAATGTTTGTCCAACACCGTTGTATCACCCTGTACATATCAGGCAGTGCCACTGTCAAGGGTTAAATTATCTTTGTAACAGTGCTTCCTCCTACACATTGGCAAGAGCACCTCTTGTGGCGTTCAGAAAAAATGGTCAGTCGGCCTCGAGGCTTTCACACGAGAGGAAGTACAGCGCAATCAGCGCTCCCGTTGAGAAACATTTAGTTTATAGTCTCTCATTCCGAGGGGAAATATATTTAACGCAATTTTTGAGTATTAGTTGGCCACGACTCTCATTCGGAGAGGAAATCGCGCACCCTGCGCGAATCCAAGTTTCAGGTTTTCGGCTTACAAATGAATCCTGCCACGAATATAAATTATGTCTTTAAATGGATTATGTCTTTAAATATTGCATATCTCTAATTATATGCAAAACCGTGAGTCTCCAACCTGCGAGAATCTCAATCCAACCACACCCAGTTACAATCTGATTTCTGGTACCACACAACTATATCTTTGAAATAGCAGACATTTAAATATCTCATTTATTATCTTCTATACGTTGCACCGTATGGATAGGTTTGGTTTGTCGGTCATCTTGTGCACACGAGGGTTAAACAGACAGGGTCCTACACTTTAACGTGAATTCCGAACTACTAACAAACATCCATGCCACAACTAGAATTCGAACCTGAAGCCTTTGATACCAAAGGCCAGAGCGCTAGCAGTTGGCCACCAGGCCGCGCTCCATATAGAAGATAAATGAACAGGAGCAGCTCGCCGATTAAATCAGGTTGATAGAAAAATCATAGTTCAACCAAAAAACAAATATTATTAAATAAATAAAATATAGAAAATAAATAATAAATGGGATGCAAAGCTTTTACAAAATTATTCATTCTAATGTCAAATAAAATGAACTGCAGTAACAAAAAATCTTAGTCTTATTATTTTATTCCTTTTACAAATGTAATAATTCGACAGAAAGACATTACTACGGAAAATTGGCTAGGAAAACCTTTTTGGACGGAATGTCTCAAAAAAATAATAAATAAATAAAATAAAATAAAAACATTCTCTCTCGCTTATGTCGATGGTTTTAGCAAAGGAAGAAACATCGACATTACAAAAAGCATTCGAAAACAATAAAAATAAAAGTAAAACCATTTTTTTGAATAATTTAATAAAAATACATCTCTTGAAGAGTTCGCTTTTTTTTTTCTTTTTCATTTTTTGATACATTAAAAAAATGAAAGCAGTAACAGATGCAGTAAAATATTGAAAAAAATAAATGCCAGAGATATAAATAAATAAACATCGAATTTATTGGAATATATCCAAAAACAGAGTTAGCTGTAATGCTCTTTACCTGAAATATTTTCTTGAGGTATTGGTATAAATACAAAACAGAATTTATTTACACGGAATAGTATGTGTTAGGCACTTAAGTTATTTAGATCAGGTCTTCAATGTGTGAGTTGAATAATGATTGAAAAATATTTGCTTTCAAATATTTTGTAATTTAATTGTGACAAAAAACCAGAAACCTATTCTAGAATTTAATAATCCAAATTACCACTAACTCAAGAAATACCCATGATTTAGCAATATTGATACATGGGAACAAAAACTGTTACAGGAATGATTTTAAATTTTACAAGTAATTTAAATACGTTACACGGAAAAGAGAGTTGCTAAAATCAGATGTTTAGAAAAAAAGTTTCATTGGATTAGATTGCTTTGTGAGGTGAAATAAATTTATTACAACGTAGATTTTGTTAAGCAGAAATAGGAAATCAGTAATTGCAATATTCGAATTATTTCTCAATGTGATTCTGTTTTTTGAAGAAATTTAAATAAGGATAATATTTATTTAGCTTCGAGTTTTAAAAGTTTTTTTTTTTTTTTTTTTTTAAAGTTTGTTTGTTTTTAAGTAAATTTAAAAAAAAAATTTATGAAAAAAATAATAATAAACAATAATATTGTTAACAAATAACATAATATTGTTCTCGACTCTTGACCCGGTGGCAACGATAGCATTTGAGTGGCGTTCAAACTTAAATTTGAACGCCACTCAAATACATACATGCCAACTCTTTCCTCCAAAGAAAATACATGAAATTTACCTCTAATAGAATTGTGATACTTAATCAACATTTTTATTCCTTTGATAAATTTTAATACGCTTCCAACAAAAAAAATATTTGTTGTTTCAATTTTTTTTTTAATTTGTTCCATTTACAATTGAAAAAATCTAAATTTCTTTTCCGATTGTTTTATTTTTAATAGATTCTTGCATTCTGATATGAAGTCTTTCGTTTATTTTATTTACACTCATGTCCATAAATTAAAGATAAAGAAGTTCAGGCAAAGAAAGAGACAGAAGCAAAACAAATTTGACTTATTTGTAAAGTCTATTTATTAAACAAAAGCTAAAGAGCAAAAAAGATGCTATATGTTTGACATAATTAATAAAAAATGCGATTTTTACTCCCTGGAGATAATTTCAAAAAAGAACCTATTTACAAAAAACAGTATAACATGGTTAGTATGATGGTTAATATGGAGTATGTCTCCCGGACGATGCAATACAGGCCTTACAACGCCTAGGCATGCTGAGTATCAAATTATCAATCTGATCTTGGGGAATATTACACCATTCATCAAGCAATGCCCTCCGAAGTTCCAGTTGACAGGTGGGAGGGGGTTGACGGGATGCAATTCGTCGGCCAAGCATATCCCACACATGCTCTATTGGATTCAAGTCCGGTGAGTATGCTGGCCAATCCATACGGGTGATATCCTCCAATTGAAGGCATTCGTCTACAATGTTTGCACGGTGAGGGCGGGCGTTGTCATCCATAAACAGAAATTCAGCACCCATGGCGCCCAGAAACAAACGTAATTGATGTTCCAGAATGTCATCCCGATAGATGTCGCCTGTTATCGTTACACTCTGAACATGCAGATCAGTTCTGGAACCAAGAATAATTCCTCCCCAAACGAGCCATCCTGTATCACCGTAACGGTCTCGTTCAATTATGTTCTCTTGGTGGTAACGGGTACCTGGCGCTTTCCATATGAAAGTTCGGCGAGAATCAGACTGCAAACTAAACCTGGACTCGTCGGAAAACATCACACCAGATCACTGTTGCGGTGTCCACAATGCATGCTTTCTACTCCAGGTTAATCGCAGGCGACAGTGATTTGCGGTAAGTGGAACACATCTGACAGGCCTACGAACATATAGACCAATGTGCCCTAAGTGTCTGTACACGGTCTGCCTTGAAACTGTCGAACCGATAGCTGAAGAGAGCTAACGAGACAGGTCTGATGCTGTGCTCCGTCTGTTTCTTTTGGCAGTAACTGCTAAATACCGGTCCTCATTCGGCGTTGTAACTCGGGGGCGACCTGTGCTGTAACATCTACTCACATTACCATCATCTTGGAATCGTTGCCAAAGCCTGGAGATGACACTCTGAGCGATTCCAAGTTCCTCGGATACTTCCAGCTGGGTACGTCCACATTCCAGTCGTCCCATAATTCTACCACTTAAAAAATCATCCAAATGCTTCCTTTGTGTCATAACTATGCGGTTATTGCCCTGAAAGGCTTTTAAAGCGCTTGTGAACAATTTTACTTCTTTGCCACCATTCCTTATATACCCCTCTCTTACACTCTCGTCATTGTGACGTACTATCCGCGCCATCTGGTGGTTTCCTGTAAATTGCATATTCTTCTTCCAGATGTGTGTGATAATTCTACAGGTGAAATTTTTATTTTAGAGTTCAATTTCTGTGTGATTCTGAATTATCCTTAATTTATGGACATGAGTGTATTTATTTGTTTGAAGTTCTCGTATATATATACATACATACATACAGCTCTCTTATTTTAACAGCATTTGGATAAATTAAGGTAATGAGATTTGTATCTCAAAGTTACACGTCAGATGATTTTATTCGTGTATTCGCTGTGCGATTTTTGTCATAATATGTGACTTTTAAAAAAATATTATTTTCGTTTCGAAAAAAGCTCTTTAAGTGTCAAAAATGCTAATCTATTTTTAAATTATTACTTCTAATATAAAAACAAAACATTATAGCCACAAGGAAAGTTAAAGGAAGCAACAGTAAAAGCGTAAATGATCCATGAATTATACACGATGATTCTACTTTAAACTGTGGAAAATTACAATTGTAGATTACAGAAAGGAAATTGTAGTATTAAAATGGTAAGACAGTTATATATCGCTTTTATGTTGCTCTTTTTGAAATGTTTATTATTTTGTTGTTCTTTGTACGATTTAGAAAATTTCGGTATTAATCGAAAGCTAGAATTTCCATGTTCTGATTTCTGATATTGAAGATGCTCTTTAATCAATGCATTTTGATAATTAGAGGTATATGACGGATGAAGAAACACTTCATTTTAGGCACTCTATAAGTTCCAACTTGGTCATAATGCGACGGAAGTTCTTAAAAATGTTTGTTTCGTCTATGACATTAAAGTGCGTACTGTCCAAAGATAGTTTAAAAAATTCATGTCAGGGGACAGGAAACTTCAAGATGAACCTCACACGGGAAGATCAGAGGATCTTAATGACGACGTTGTGAGGGTTTTAGTGGGTATTGACCAGGCTACCATTGAACAGCCTTTCTTTGTCTACAAATGGTGTCGTTGGATCCGTCGTGAATTAAGCTTTAAAAAAAATGGCAGATCGGATTTCAATTGCTTCTTCTTTTTTCTTGCTCGACAACAATATGATCTAATAACAACAATATGAACCTATCCTATCCGTGAGAAGGCCAATTTGCACCAAAAAAAGCTAATGCTTCGCATTGGGTGGGATTGTTCAGGTCATATTCACTGCAACCTGATCAAACTGTCACAGCAGACCTATATTGTAGTTAGCTAACCCGACTGGATACAAAAATACGTGGACTTCGTCCCACACTATATAACCGAACAGGTGTCGTCTTCCAACATGACAATGCCAGGCCTCATATGGCTTTAATTGCGAAGGAGAAGCTCGATGCTCTTATTATGAAGTTTTATCATATTCACACGATCTAGCACCATATGATTACTACTTATTTCTCGCGATGCAAAATTAATATTAATCTAATAAAATCTTGAAGAAATCGATCATAAGTTATAAAAATATTATTACGGAAGCATAATTTATATTTGAATTCCAATACCATACAAATTTAATTTGAATTTTTAAAAAAATTACACATTAAAAATGTTTTTTTTATTTTTAGCATTGAAAATAGTTAAACTTGGAAAAAAAAATTAGAAACCGAAAATTAATAAAAAAAAACAACAGGTGAAAAAAATTTTGAAAACCTGACAAATTTGATTATATAAAAATAAGTTAAATGAAAGTTTTTAATCTAAACATGCAAGAAATAATTTTTATATCCTGTGATGTATACAATTAAAATCAGTTGGATTAAAGATTTTATGGTTAAATGGTAATATTATGAACTCTGTGAATCTAAATTCTACAACCTAAAAGAAGTGTAATAATAGTTCTGAATAATGATAATAGTGGAGCACAGAATGAAAAGTTTAGGTGCATTTCAATATCGATCCCAAGAGTATAATTCATTTCATCTTGGAAGTCATGCTAGGAAGTCTAAGACATTTCACGAGCCACTGCATGAGGATAACAATTTCTATGAAACTATCCATGAAAACTATTCATTTCTATGAAACTATCCTTCAGCAGTGTTTGAATTATAGGAATCATATCGATTACCATAATATTGTAATAGTGGATAAAAAAAATAAAATGCAAAGATTATTCATAAATTTTACGCTGGTCAACAACTTGCAAACAACTACACCATCCTTCACTAAGGAGCATAGAACCTACTATCTGGAATCATTTTTTCACTTTGGAGTGCAAAACCTACCGACCAGAACTATTTATTCACTAGATGGCCAATAGGCTAGCGCTCTGGACTTGTGTGCTTCAGGTTCGAATGCTATGGATAGCATGGATGTCAGTGGTTCGAATTCACGTTAATATGTAGGTCCCGGTCTAATAAGCCTGAAGTGTGCACAAAATGACACTAGAGCGACAAACCAATCCGTCTCTTCACTAAGGAGTATAGAACCTACCAACCAGAACCATCTCTTCACTTTGGAATATAGAATCTACTATCAAAAGCCATCTCTTCACTAGGGAATACAAAATCCATCACACAGAATCATCTCATCGCTATCGAGTTCGAAATTTCCCATCCAGAACAGTCTCTTCACTATTGGTAGAATCATTTATTAGTGTCAACCAGAAATGGTTCATTCATACAATTGTAGAGCACGTCAGTAATGAAAATTTATTAAAGAAATACGTATAAAAATCGAATAATAAGTAGACAGAATGGTGAAGCAAATTACAAAATAGGAATCTATAGGGAAAAAAAGAACATTGGAAGCAAATTATTCTGTCTCATAACATATAATACGCTGACGCTCGGAAAAATATTTCTAGAACAAAAATATAATGTCAAATATACAGAATCATGATGCAATCTATATTAACATGCATATTTACTAGAATTACAATTCTGCTAAAACAAATAATTTCATAGATATAAAATAAAAATTAAAAATGGTATTAGAATAGCAGATGCACTTTTTAATCAACTACAAATGAGAAGCATTGGGAAGAAATTGAAATGGAAAACAGAAATCCATAAACTAAAAGGTAATGCCACGGGCACTATTTCAGTAATATTTTAAAGACTTATTTCGGGTATTTGAATATCGATTACATGGAAAGAGAAATTAAGAAATTACAAAAATCAACAGAGTGATAATGTGTAGAAAAATAAACGATTAAAATTTCAGAGGAATTGAAGATTTAATTCAGAGATAGAGCTACATAAAGTGGATCGAAAAATGTATTTGGTCCATCTTTGACCCATATGTAAGTTGTTCTTCTGTTATCCATTGATTCTTTGAGTTAGAAGATGTCTCCTTGCAAGTTTTGAGAACCCCTTTACATTTATTGATTTAGATTTCAAATATTCTGGAAAGTTGGATGCACCTGCTCATCCATCCCCAAACGTGTTTTATTAAGGAGAGGTCATAGAAAGCCATGAAAATATATCACAAGAAAACAAATAAAAGAAAAATGATGTCAAATGCAATTGGCAGATAGATATGACAAGACACAGGAGCACAAGATATAGATGTAGTACAACAAGACGTAAAATAGTGTCGATATATCACTGCGTTGTAAAGCAGAAAACTAAAGGCATCCCAAACTATAATTCTCGGTTATTGGTCAGTGTGGAGGCTGATAGTCAGTTAGATTAGTTACTTACACATCTCTAGTCCTGGTCATCAGACATCATTGCTAGAAACCCTTCTACTCCAATAAGTGCGATTCCAAGTCAAATGAGCCCAGCGCCTTTGGAAACGTATTTGTCAGTGTGTACTGGTGAGAGGTGAAATTATGCTGAGACCCCGTTCAATGCTTCGCATGTCATTGCTATTTGCAGATCTCTGATGTCTCGGTTACACGCCAGATTCATTGATAATACCAGATCAGGTGCTGTGATAACAGCTCTAACGATTGCTTCATCCTTTCTCCTTTCCCCATCCTTCTTTGTAAACAAGAAGATAAAGTAAAAAAAATCTGGTTTCTTTTATGTATCTATATATCTACCCACTTCTTAAGACATAGTAAATAAAGACGTTTAAACAAGACACGTCGAAGCTGGAAATTATAAAATTATTGATTAAAATCAGCCTGTAACGACGGACAATATGAAAATAACAATTACAAACATTAAAATGATCATAATAAGAAGGATGAACCTAGCGCGCCGTTATGAATTAATAGCTCTATTTTTGTAAGCAATATTCTTCAATTCGACACGTTCACCTAACAGTACTTGTTTGTTAAGATTATCCGATCAGTTAGAACTTTCATTTGGTGTGTTTAATTGGACATTAGAAAATGTAATCCAACACATACAATATTAACGAATAGTTTTTTTTAATTTTCTTTTTTTGTACTTTTAATTTATTTTTATTAACAAGCGATATCACCCAATTTGGGAACCAGTACTCTAGATCAGGGGTCTCCACACTTTCCAGCCTTAGGGCCATATTGTTTACTCCAGTAAGTACAAAGGGCCAAAACCGTTTTAATTTTCTGCCATTATCCATAATTTGTAGTGTTTTAATGCGTTTTTTTATCCAAATTATTACAGCAACAATAAGCTATCCGCTGTCGTGGGCCGGATTGACGACACTGATGGGCCAAATTTGGCCCGCGGGCCGTAGTTTGGAGATCCCTGCTCTAGATTAAGCACCGCTTTATCGATGTGTTCTACCATGATACATCTATTCATGTCAACTCATCGTGTATTTCTATCAGAAACATGTCAACATTCGTGTACCATCACGTCAACTCATCGTGTATTTCTATCAGAAACATGTCGACATTCGTGTACCATCACGTCAACTCATCGTGTATTTCTATCAGAAACATGTCGACATTCGTGTACCATCTACACCTATTCGTGTCAACATCATCGAGTGACGGCATCGCTTCAACCCAAATGTCGAGTGATTCTTCGCTTTAATCAACTTGCTTCCTTTAGCCCGATTGCGCGTTCTTACTCGAATGGCGATATATCGCGAGCAAACTCTTAAGTAAGACAATGACGCAATCAAAGTGAGGAAACGAAATCCGATTCGAATAGAAGAATTTCCTGTTATTGGAATTTATCCTTTTTTATACACCATCCAAATACTCATCAGCGATGCTCAGGAATTTCAGCTACTCGTTCATTTACCACCTAATTTATACAAGTTTCATATTGGATAGAAAAGTATTTGCATACGAAATTTCATTGCAAATAATTCCTTCTTAATGAGTCATATTTTTATTTATTCAGTAATTTTTTTGTCTTGCTTTAGAAAAAATAATCCTCCAAGATATAAATAGCTTATTTTTTAATTGTTGTTTAGCAGTCAATGTTAGGAAAGACAATTATGTTTGGTAAATAACACAGCAATTTGTAAGAAGTTTTTATGGTTAATTTAACTTCTAAAAAAATATATATATTTGAAAAACCTTGTCTGCATTGAAAACTTAAACTAAAAAAATTATACTGGAGTACTAAATTTTTAAGAACATGAATAGAATTAAAAATTAACAATTATTTCATCATTCTCTTTTACTTAATTAAATATTTAAAATTTTATTTGCTAAATAATGCTGCTTGGAAAAAAAAAAAGCATGCATGCATAAATAAATTTTGTCAAGTAAAATAATAAAATAAATTCTGCTTAAATAAAAAACTACGTTCTTTATTTTTAAAATCTGTACAAAACGAATTTAATAAAAAAAAAATTCGAATGGAAAAATTTCTATTCATTATAATGATAGTTAATAAAATTTATCTTGGTATTTATTCTAAAGCAATTGATTGGATGAATTTTTGAAATGTGGAGATTTCTAAAGATTTGATGAATTTCATGCCAGTTCCAAGAGTTACATGATTCAATAAATTCATCTAGTATTTCATATTCAATGTATTTAATCTAAAAGATTATCTTCCACAAAAAACAATCGGCCGTATTCAGTGTAAAATAATACAATGTGAAATCATAATGTATCAAATTTCCTTCGAAAATGGCTAGCTCTCTGGCGCTCGATACCACAGGTTTCGGGAGTCCCGGCGGTGCCATGGTTGTTTGTAGTGGTTCGGAATCCACTTTAAACCGTAGGTCCCGGTCCTAATAGGATCGTAGAGCGTTGCGGGGGCATTGTTACTCCGCGTCCGTGGCTTATCTTCAAGTTACACGCGCCCCCTGGGTAATACAAAGTGAGTACGTCTGTGCAGCACTTGCCTTAAGGCATCTCTGCCAGCTGCATTAGAAAGAAAAAAAAAATCTTATCGAACGGAAAGTAGGGGCTTTTAGTGTTTGATATATTTACACAGATTTTGCAAAAAAAAATTTCTGGAAATACTCTGATTCATTCATTTCTGTCGTTTTTTAATTAATATATTTCGATAAAAAAACCTCTCTTTAAGGAAATCCGTCACTTCTTACTGGAGTCGACACTTCCTCGCCCCATGGTCTATCACCAATCGCGATGCATATTCCATCTGTAATTGTTTCGACCTACTGTCAGATTTGAATGACTAGTTGTTCTCATTAGAATAAAACACTAATTGCATGTAGTATAAATATCCACGACACTGCTTATCTGCTGTCAGATTTTAATGATAGGTTGTTATTATGTACTTGTAAAGAATATACATTCCTTTCCCCTGGGATCAGAAATGTTATATCTCTTCTCGTGGGAAAATTGCTACAATCTTCATATATTTTTTTTCTTTCTAATGCAGCCGGCAAACACTTAGACAGCTTGGTCTTGGATGCCTTAAGGAAAGCGCTGCACAGACGTTACTCACTTACAACCCAGGGGCGCTGTAACTTGAAAATAAACCACGGACGCGGGAGGTAACAATCCCCCCTGGCGTTCTACGGTTCAAAGTGGGTTCGAACCACTACAAACATCCATGGCACCGCCGGACTCACCAACCTGCGGTACTAAGCGCTAGCCACTCGGCCATTCAGGCCCCAATCTTCATATATAACTTTCAAAATAATTGTAAGATATGAGCTCAATACCAAATTAGTAGTATTGTTACTAAGTTTACATATAATTCGAGTCCAAGTCTAAGTAAGGTGTTGTTGACAGTTGATCACCATTTTTCTTGGGCACACTACGATCCCCAAACCTTTCACCCTTGGATTTCAGTGCGCGGGGTATTGTTAAAGATCAGGTTTACACCCCGCCGCTGTTCCTGATACGATATCGCGAATAAGTTCTGCAATATCGCCAGGGTGATCTTGCGACTTGATATAACTTGTTTTGAGTATGCAAACATATGACAAAATTGATTCACCCATGGAAGATTTGCAAAGTAACAAAGAACAACAGCATCGAAAATTTGTGAAGAAATATAAAATTTATATATTCACTACCTAATGATCAATTGTGTAAAGGAGTGGCAAGAGCTTCTGGTTCGAGTCCCGGCCGTATCGTAGATGTTTGTAGTTGTTCTGAATTGACTTTAAACCACAAGTCCCGGTTTAATATGACTGTAGAGCGTTGGGCTATAAAGTTGATAATGTGTGTAGAGTGGTAATTATATATTACTGACAATGGAAGCAACATGAAAACTACCATACCTACCAAGTACCCTATTATAAAAAACTACTATGGCATATGTATATATATATTAAATTATATATATATGAGTATATACACGTGGGGCTTTTGATGGTCGAGTGATATAGAGCTCTGGTGCTCGAGTCCCAGTGATGTCATGGATGCTTATAAAGGTTCAAAATCCACTTTAAGCAGTAGATCGGTCTAATATGACCGCGGAACGCTGACAACCCTACCCCGTAAAAAAGCATCTTGTTTCGGTATCTGCCAGTAAACAGAAAGTCATAGTCTAACGTGGGCTGTAGTGCTATGGGGTTAGTTATTACTTTTATAAAAGGCTTTATAATTGCACTCAATACATTTTTGGCTAGTTTATGTTGAAGGGGCAACTTAGCTCTAGGCACAGTGATGTGGTGTCGTGTCGCTAGTTTATGTCTGCAGTGTATTTGGAAACTGATTTCAATAAAATCTTTCATCACTCTTCTAAATTTCGTATTAAGAATTTAATATATAATATTAATTTCAATATTTAAAGATATTAATTAAGTGAAGAGTATTAATGTGCATGAAGGTAGCAGCAAAAGACTTTTTATTCCTTCGCCCAACAGTGAGAAGGATCTTCGAAGGGGGGGATGGTTTATAGATGTTTGCAGAAGAATTGATCTCGATAGGTAGGTCGTCAACCGATAAGTAGAAACGATTTCGTTTCTTTGATAAGGGTTGAGATAAATCGACAACTGCAATCTCAAATGTTGATTACCGTGTCATTACTAAGCCAATAGATGCTTGATTTTATTAGTTCGGTGCTTTCGTAATTTCGGAGCAATTTATTTCACAGAAACTGGTGCACTTGTAAGCTATAAAATTTATCAACATATAAAAACATTCCTTTCTACTTTTTTCTTCAAAATTCTAAGTCACTGGAGCAAGACTTAATCTTCCTTCGGCGCGAAATTGTGATGCACATCCTTTTCCGTCGAATCAAAATGCAGATTTTTAAAATATCAACAGAGAAAGTTCATATTTATATTAAAAAACATTGCAAGCTTATTTTCATGCTGAAAGTATACATAACATACAGTGTCGACATCAAACCAAAAAAATTGCTGGAAAATGAATGTACTTTCTATGGAGAATCATTACATCCACTTTAGAATTGCAAAAGATAGTTTTGCAGCAGCCTAATGGCTAATTGGCTAGCACTCTGGCCTTTAGTACTGGCGGTGGCATGGATGTTTGCGAGCGATTCGGAATCCACGTTAAACTAATTAGCATAGGTGTAATTAGCTAAAGTCTGTAAAAAATTACCATAGAGCGAAAAACCAAAGCCTTCATTTGTCTGGTTACACCAGGCTTTCCTAGTTCGGAAATCAACATGCTATTTCCTAATCACCCCGCAGGTTTCAGTTCAAATCTGACAGTGACGTTAGTGGTTCGGAATCCACGTTAAATTGTAGATCCTGGTCTAATAAGCCTAAAAATGACCTTAGAGCAATAAACGAATCCAAACCGTTTTTGTCTCCATTTGCTCATTCCACTTCCGGTTCGAAAATGTCATTTTAATTCCAAAATATATGGAACCAAATTTTCGAAATTTGATTTAAAAAGTTTTTAAATTGTTTTCTTTTCGTGAAAAATTTGGCTGTAGCGTAAAAAAACCTTACAACTTCCATAACCTTCTTAAGAAACCTAGCTCTTTTAATCTTTGATGATCCAGTTGGCACATAAAAAAAACTAACAAATCCTTATATATACATTGTAAGAACCCCAACCCTTCCTTGTGCGTTTGTTAATTATTTTAAGAATCAGAATTTAGCTTTTATGCAATAAAGAAGCTTGTTAAAATGTAAGTAGAACTCAAATTATCCCAATTAATTGCGATTATACCCAACTTGGATATTTAGATAATGGATGAAACAAGAGGTTGTTTATTAGTAAAATAACGCAATTTGCCTGTAACCTATTAGTTTGATGACTTCAAAATATTGATGTTTTGTATGGCTACTTATTGTATTAATATATCATTGCAAAGTCAGTTGTTTCGCAGTCTTTACTCGGTT